>QRFJ01000041.1:600000-985000 GCA_006176705.1 Cocos nucifera | reverse complement strand
ACCGTGGGTGCTTCATCTGAACCAATTTTTGTGGCAGATGCATATGACTCAATTGTAGAGCATGAAAAGCAAAGAAGTGTGGTTTAGAATCACTTTACAAAGAAAAAAGTTAATAAAGTGGACAAAGCAGAATGCAATTATTGCCATAAGTTGCTTGCGGGGTCTTCGAAGCATGAAACAAATCATTTACATCAATACATGAAATCTTGTCCGAAAAGAAGCATAAAGGACATAAGATAAATGCTGTTAAGTATGGATATTAAAGGGGATATGGTTAATCATGTTTTTGATCAAGCAAATGCAAGGAGAGACTTGGCTTCTATGATGATAGTACATGAATATCCTCTTTCGATGGTGGATTATGATCTATTCAAAAAAAATTTCAATATACTTCAACCACTTTTTAAGTATTCATTCCGCAATACTATAAAAAAGCGATATTTTTAAGATCTATGATTTTGAAAAAAATAAAATGATGAAGATCTTAGAAAATAATGATAGTAGAGTTACCATAACAACGGACATGTGAACAGCTTCAACCCAAAAGAAGGGATTTATGGCTGTCTAAGCATATTTTATTGATAACTCGTGGACTTTACAAAGCCAACTTTTAAGGTACCAAACTCTATAATATTTTTTTAGTATTATTTTATAATATTTTATACTTGTGTGATTGTTTTTGATTATGAATTATTAAATTTTCAATAGGTTTATCTATATACCTTGTCCACATACAAGTGATGTTCTTGTTAAGATTTTGGTTGATTGTTTATTGGATTAGAATGCGAATACGAAGTTGTCAACTATTACTTTGGATAACTGTTCAATGAATGATGTTTTGATTAGTATTATGAAAGATAAATTACAAGCTGATTACTTGTTGCAATCTGGTTCCATGTTATACATGCGTTGTTGTGCCCATATTTTGAATTTGATTGTCAAAGATGGTTTGGATGTAATAAAGGATAGTCTTGAGAATATAAGGGATAGTGTAGCATATTGGACAGCAACTCCTAAAATAGTTAAAAAATTTGAAAAAATTGTTAGATAATTATGAATTCTTTTTAGTAAGAAATTATATTTGGATTGTCCAACAAGATGGAACTCTACTTATTTGATGTTTCAAACTGCTATTCAATATAAGGGTATTTTTACTCGATTGAGACAACGTGAATCTCAATATAAGTATTCACTAAGTGAGAGTGATTGGAAGTTTGTTGAAAAAGTTTGTAAAAAAATAGAGCTTTTTTACACTGTTACTGAGTTATTTTCAGAGACAAACTATCCCACTGCCAACTTGTATTTTAGAAAAATATGTCAAATTAAGTTGGCTTTAGGATAATGGTTGTTTGAGGATGAAGTTATTAATGAAATGGCAATGAAGATGTTGGACAAATATGATAAATATTGGGGTGTTGTGCATGAGATAATGGGTGTTGCTTAAATTTTAGACCCAAGATATAAGATGAGTTTGGTTGAGTTTTACTTTGAACAAGTCTTTAGGAAGGGAAAAGCTCTCAAGCATGTTGATAAAATTTAGATATTATTAAATGATTTATTGAAGAGCTATAACTTATGTAATATTTTAGATACAGAAAATGTTAAAGATAGTGAGAGACAATCAACCATCAAGTCAAAACTTGATTATGATGATAGTGCTTTACTTTCTTTTATTCAAAGTAAAAAGAAAGCTAAAGTAACAGTTATGACTGAGTTGGACCATTATTTGGAGGATGATGTGTTGCCTTGGTCCGATAATTTTGATATTTTGGTATGATGGAAGCAAAATGGACTAAAGTATCCTACATTGCAAACTATTACTAGAGATGTAGTTGCTATTCATGTATCCACAGTTGCTTCTGAATCTGCTTTTAGTTTAAGTGGTAGACTTGTGAGTCCTCATCGAAGTTGACTCCATGCAAAAATAATTAAGGCATTAATGTGTGCTCAAAATTGATTATTGGCTTCTAAAAGAAAAGATAAATTAAATTTAATATTATTTATATATTTATGCACTTTTCACTATATTAATGTTCTTATCTTATTTTGAATTATTAATAGATGGATCGTTAGCTATAAATGGTTATGATGATGATGATGATCATTTGGATTGTTCAGGTAATAATATTTTTACTTTATAGTTATTTTTCTAATTTTATTATATATTTATTTAATTACATATTTATTTTTTTTATTACTTATTATAGGGTCTCCTATTTATTTTGAATAATGTGTAGAGTTGCAGTTATCACTTCGTGGAATTATTTAGAAATTTGATATTCAAGTTCATTTCTTTTTTAGCACCATACTAAATTTTCATGAATAAAATAATAAATTTAATAGTTATATTTTATGTTGAATTATAATTCTATTTTTAAGTTTGATTTTTATAAATTTGAACTTATAAATTATGTTCTAAATTGATGATTTTGTTTTTGGTTGATAATATACATAAACTAATTTTGATGATTTATTTTTTTGGGTATGGGATGGGTATGGAGAAATGGGTAATTCATGGATATTCATGAATTCATTAGGTATGGGGATGGGTATCTCTTTTCTTATTCAAATGGATATTGAGTAGGATTTAGATGTAGAGTATTAAGTTTGGATTTAAAAATAGATAGTATAATATCCGATCCAAACTCTATTCCTAGTATTATACAGGGTAATGGAGATATTTGTTTACCCAAATCCTACCTAATTATCGCCTCTAATCCTTCATCCAGGAGTTCCGGCTCCCACTTACAAAAAGCTCACGCCTTTCAAGGAAGGAAGGTGGCTTGTTGCAGCTTAAAAATTGAACTACGTACGAAGGGCAGGAAAAGAAACGAGAGAAAAAGATAACAGTAGAGACATATCAGCTTAAGGCATATGATCTACTTATAGCTTGGGGGAACATTATGCTCAAAATATGTTTTAAAAACTCTAGTAAAACACAAAAATCTAAGGGTGAGATGATCACTGCATATCCTTTTTAAAAAAGGATAAAGAGAATATTATGTGGTCGATGGAGGACACTTGCATGACTAATTACACTAGATCCACTTCATGGATGATTATATCAAATATTTCTACCAACTCTTACAATATTTTATTTTCTGTTTTCTCAAAATATTTCTAGCGTCACGATCCGAAATAGATATGATTCTCTTCAAAACATGATTTCAAATAAATATGAATTAAGCGGAAACCATTGTATTTAATCATGAAGGATTTGCCCTCTTGTAGTCCGAATTAATCTCAACCAATCCACAAACCATCCCTGATCACGAGGTTCCGTTTTCTTTGAGAGACCAACGGAGGCCTTGTTGTGTCCTAATCAACCTCATATAAGGCTGCATGCATAAAAAACTCGACCCAGATGGCTGCTGTTTCCACCCGATCGAGAGGATGTAGTAAAAAGCATTGGATCGATCCGTGGCGGCGTACACCATATCTGTAACGCCTCGTGTCTCATACTTTGGAGGGTTGATTTCCTGGCTGGTTCCTTCTATTAACTCACTCGTGCCCATTTTTTCTCCTCCTACAGAAACCACATACGGCCAACAACCTACAGGTACCATGGATCTTAATACCGTGCATGGACCATGCAGTACCGGCCGGCCACTCCCACAACCTTTTGTTCTAATGGTTCTTGGAATTTGTACCGTACGATGGACATATATATATATATATATATATATGGGCCACCATAATGTTAAGGGAATGTATTTACCCTCTCGACAGGACAAGGTGAACACGCGTTGGGGATTTGGCCTTTCTTTATCTAAGTTAAACCGAGGGAAAACGATGGTAAAAGAGAAAGGTACATCCTTCCTAGAAAATGCTATGGAATTGTAATATATGAATATGTCCCATTAATATGTAATTTGGATTAGAACCTTGGTTTTCTTTTGAGGAAGAAACTTATGCTTAAATGTTTTTCCTCCAAAATTAAGATAACTACCGCCACATATTGGCTGGCTATCATTTTATTCCTTCATGCTATATTTAGTGTGTGTGTGTGTATTTATAATTTTTTTTAAACTTAGGAGTGAATGCCACATGTATACACCAATGACGCACAATTTAAATACAATTATCAAAATTTTCAAACATGTATGATGCCGAGTAACTAATCAAGGATGACTTGATTTACACCATCCGAACTAAGATTTAAATGAAGAACATGTATATGAAATATAAGAGGTGTATACATGCAAATTTTGAAATTTGGTAGCATCTATGTGTTCAGAAAATTGAAAAAGTGTTAGTTTTCGATGGAATAAACTGAAATTTGGATGCATGTGGCATTCACCAATGCATGCTATCCACCATGAGCATTTGCCCTGGTTCACTTGGACTCGGTGCATTCAATAATTCCTCTTTTTTTTAATGGGTGGCAAGCGTCCAAGAACTATACTACCATTGCTCATCACAATGGGAACCTTAACTCTCTGGCTTAGGTATATTCTGAACGCCATGGAGTGAAGAAATTTACACCACTTGCTGCAGCATTTTCAAATCTAACGGTCTGACAGGGTACATGGGAAATGGATCAGATCAAATTGGTAGTGAGCCGGAGACCCGACGCGGAAGGGCTCGCAAATAGATGGTCTGTTGCGTTAAAGTAAGGCCACGAAATATGGGACAGGCCCTGGATCAACGTACAGCTTGGACCAGGCCCAAACTAATACTGCTAACCAAAGGCCCAAACTAATACAAACATCCAAGATGACTCCTCCGTAGCACGATGTTCCCTTGGGTTGGGTTGGGCACTTGGACCAACTTGGATGGCGTATGGATTTCTGGCCTTTAATATCTCCGTCTAAATAAATCGACATATCTTAAGATACATCGATATATCAACCAAGATGAAAACTTTGATGTTCGCTTGGAGAAAATCTAAACCATTATAGCACTTCTCAACGCCATCAGTTGGGCGCTAATATGATGGAGGATGCAGTGCAACCGTCCAGGATATCTATACCACCGAATATTATCCTCTTTTATTTTTTTCTATCAAAAAAAAAAAAAAAAACAAGAAGAGAAATGAGCTAGACCGATGCAACATGTATGTAGAAACCCTCCAGCTTTTAAGTTGTTTGTAAAACCTTTAAAAATTTTGGTGGCAAATATTATTTTTTTTTCAAAATGGCACCAGAGTAAACCTAAGGAACGTACAAATACAAATTTTAGCTTTGTTCTTTTCCCTCCTTTTTTTTTTTTTTTTTTGAGAGAGGAAGAATGGTGAGTCATCGTCGCACCAGGTTAATTAAGGACCTATTTGATCAAGCTTTTGAAAAAGAAGAAGTTACTTATTTTTTAAAAAAAATATTTATTTTAAAAAAAATAAGATATTTGATCAAATTTATTTTAAAAAATAATTTATTTTTGAATAGTAGAAGAAGTAATTTTTTCATTACGAAAAAAAAATAGAAAATTAAAGCTTCTTTTTAGAAGTAGAAATAGAAATAAAAAATTATTTTTTAAAAAAAATATAAATATTTTTACTTAAAATCATTATTTTGCCATAACTATTTCTATTTATTTTCACCTAATTCTCCCATTATTCTCATACTATCTGCCTACGTCATTATTTTTTTATTTTAATTAAAAAAATAAAAAAAATAATTAAAATTAATCATAATAAATATTTAAATTTATTTATCTATTTAAATAATATTAATTATAAAGTAAATCTATATATATCCTTTCATAATTTGATAGTTAAAAATATTTTTTTTAAAAAAATTTGTCAAACATAAACTACTTCTTAAATACTGATAAAAATGTTTATCAAATAATTTTGCTAAATACAAACCATTTCTTTCTCACACCACTTCTTTTAAAATTTTATTTAAAAATAAATTATTTTAAAATAAGCTAATTTTTATAGCTTGGTCAAACAGCACTAAAGGGATTACAGAACGTGCTTAATAAATGATGAAATCTAGAAATTAAGAAAAATCAGTGAAAATGAGAGCATATATGGAATACAGTATTAGGGATGGCAATCGAGTTGGATCGAATGTAAATTGATCGAATTAGATACGGATGAAACCAGAAAAATCCAAACCTCAACCAATCCATTTATTAAATAGATCCGATTTTGAAATCTGAACCCGTTTTATTTAATAAATAAGTTATTCGATCCAATCCATTTATCCAAGCCAATCGAGTCCACCTAGTTAAAAAAAAAAGAATAAATCAGAAAAGGATCTTTTGCTCTATTGGTGACCTGCGTCATCGCCGAGCCTCTCCGACAATCTCGACCGCATTCAGTCATATCTTCATTCTCGACCTTGCTCTTAGGCAGTTTAGCTTGGCCACCTCTCCGCCCTTGCTGACTTTGAACCGTGATTCCGCTCTCAACCACAACACTCATCCTCGCGACCTCTCTAGCCACATAGACGTCGCTCTCACCTCCTCTCTGCCCTCCGCCCACACCGTTCTCGTCATTGCCTCTCCATACCCCTCGCCCCACCCTCCCCCAAGAGAGAGACTTAAAGACGGGAGGGGGGGTGAGGAGAAGTGGAGAATAAGAAAGAGACGGCGGAGAACATGAAACTCGAAAAAAAATTAAAAAGGGGCCATGCGTTGGTAGTGGGATGATTTTAGTGGTCAATGGTCAATGATGAATTAAAGGTGCATTGATACATGCATAACTTTAAATTTTAAATATATTTCATTTTCAGGATGAAAATATGATTTAGGTGGATTTTAAATGAATATCCAATAAATATTTTGACCTAATCCATTTAATAAATTAATTAAATAGGTTATGAAATAAAAATTTAAATTCGATTCGAACTAATTTAGATCAAATTTAAATCTATTTAAGATGAATCGAATGTGGATCAGATAGATAGATTAGATCATATTTTATCAATCTCTTTTTGTATCTAAATGTCTATTTGGCATCTATTTGGAGCTTCGTCGAAGCCAAAGAGTTAGAAAATGATTATATGATCATGGTTATGGTACGTCCATCGGCATGACAGACATTAATTAAGAGACCCATCATGTCGTATAGTTGGGACATCACATGTTGTTGTGGACATATTTAGAATGAACCTCTATATTTTACAAATTCTATCAATTATCATGTTTAAGATGTTTATTTTAAAAGCACATGCCAGGTAGAATAAAAACCGATCTTTTTTTTTTCAGAGCGCAGAAGGAGGGGAGGAGACTATCGAGCAAAGTGGTTTGGCAGGGACCGCTGACACGGGATTTGAAAACCTTTTGTCTTCCGGTTGATACTTTGGACATAGCCAAACGGCATCGAATAATGTGAGAGGTCAACTCCTGATCTAAATGCTACGGCTATGATCGTTAGGAGCATGCTTGCATCGTCTTATGTGAGGGTTTTAAGCTGGCATATAATATGATATCATGACTTATTCATGTATCAAGAAACATTCATCGAGGGAATATGATAAACTAGCTCGTAATGCATACCCAAGACTAGAAGCCTAAGCCGTCGTGCCGTGAACCATGAACGACAATAAATTTTTTGGAATCCGAGAGGTTGTTGGAAGAATTCCTCATGGTGTCAGGGTACTCGAGCTTCTTAAAAGGTGCCAAGGCGGCCCTTATGAAATGGAATAAAGAGTATAAAGATTGAAGCAACAAATCAAAATATTATAAGAGGAGGAACATGTGCAATATGGAGGTACTAACCTTTATATTCAGAATACTTTACTAAGGAAAACTCGAGAACATGATAAGGCCCTGCGGCTTCAAAAAATTCTTTGACGTCGGAGATCAATGGTTGAATGAGGGTGATGCAAACACTTTCTTCTTTCACAGATCAACAATCATGAGGAGGAGGCAGAACAGAATCATACATTACAGCACGATCATGGGATAAAAATTGATGATGAGATTGAGATCAAGAACATGATGTCCACATATTTTGTAAATTATTGGAATACTAACCATTTGATTGACCCTCTCTCGATTCGCACCATAAGCGTAGAGCATGATCAACACCTTACACATGAAGTATTATAATGGGAAATTGAAGATGCCTCGGCATAAATGGCTTCCGATAGAGCTCTAGGAATTGATGGCTTTCGGTCTCTATTTTACAAAGCTTTCTGGTCTATGGTCAAAGATGACATTATTGCAGAAATTAAAGAATTTTTTTGCTCATATCAAATGGCCAAGGATTGGAAAGCAACTTACATGGTCTTGATTCCTAAGAAAAATAATCCAAGGGAAATAAAAGATTATCGATGAATTAGTTTATGTGGTACTCCATATAAGCTTGTTGCTAAAATTCTAAAGAGTATTATGCTAAGTTTGATATCAAACGGATAAGGTGCTTTTGCTCCTAATAAAAGTAATACAGAAAATATTGTGGTGGCACAGGAATTTTTTTACTTCATGGGAAAAGCTTCAAAAAGAAATGCTTTAATGGTCGTTAAAGCTGATATAAAAAAAAAGACAAATGACAGGATGTCGGGGAAGTATTTGGATGCAGTTTTCAAGCACCATAAATTTATCAGATGGGTCATGTGCTATATTCAAAATCTCTCATTTTCTGTTTTAGTTAATGGTAGCGTGACCAATTATTTTTCCTCTTCTCTTGGGTCAAGACAAGGATGCCCATTCTCTCTCACTATTTATTCATTTTGGGTTCTGATATGCTCTCCAGATCCTTACATGATGCAACTACCAGAGGAACCCCCACGGGTTACAAGCCCAATGCATCAGGCCCTATGTTACCGGTAGCCAGAGCAAACAAGAGAAAGTAGTTGCTGATTATTATAATCAATCAGGCCTACAAATTAACATACTTAAATCTCAAATCCAGTTTAGCCTTAATGTGAAACATCAAATTTTGAATATGCTAACTATTTCGGTTAAATTTGGTACTTCAATTGAATGGCATATCTTAAGGATTCCGTAGTTCCTCCATTTATAGAGGAGGAGTTGGAGTCGTATCTTTCGGACTCTAACGACTTTTCGAATTAGTCGTCCTGAATTGATTCAGAAGATTTCTTTTCTTCTTGGAAGATGGGATTGCGAAAGGTTCTTTCTTTATCCGAGTTTTTCGATTCAGAAAGAACGCAATTTCAGTAGGAACGATTGTAGGTCGGTCATTGACGAGCTATGAGCCTATTCATGTAGCTTGGCGGCCGATCTGAACCCGATGAAGATGAGGTATGAAGGTCTATCTTATTTTGCCAGGAGGCGATCTTCAGTAGATCAATTGAAATTATAGGTCGATTTAAGCCGACCTACAGCTAACTGTGGGTGAAGTATCGCAGCGTTCCATTCAGACGATCTATTTCGCAGATCGGCGGTCGATCCTAAGCAGACCGAGACCACACCAGCCTCATTCCATAATACTAATTATTTTAGTTAAATTTAGTACTTAAAATTATCTTGGTATACCTCTATCTAGTAGAGGTCATAACTCCAAATTTTACGGCATCAACATGCTCGTTACTACTTCCATCGATGTTTGTTTCTTGTGTACTTCCACGCTGCGGTATGGTAAAAATTAATTTCGATGCATCACGGAAAGGGGTAGAAGGCAGGCACAGGTTTTATCACGTGGGATTAAATAGATGTTGTATCGTATGCTAGGTTAAGAAAATTTCAAACTACTTTAGCACCAGAAGCTAAACTTCGAGCGGCCTGGAAAGATTTTCTATTAGCTGTCCGACATCGGAAACTCACAAAAAATTGCCTTGAAGGCGATTCACTCATGGTAGTAGAATAGATTACAAGGCATTTGGACATCCCTTTTAATCCATTCTTTTTATTTCATTCTTTACTCTCTAACATTTTACATTGTACTGCTACGTTGAATTCATTTTCCATTTCCCAAGTGCTAAGAGTGGTTAGCTCTTGCATGTTAATTTGAACTTCGATTCTTTAGCTCGATTACCCCAACATATCTGGTTTCTTGTTCTAGCAGATGCTGCTTATCCTCAATTTGTTAGACGCTAGTCGGTGTATTTTTCTTTCTTCCATAAAATCTTAACAGTAAAAGCATACAGGTTTTAACACTATTTCACAATCTAACAAGACCAGTCCATGTTACCAGCCATAAAATGATGAACGATCAGCACCGTACAAAGAACTTTGATGCAGTGAACTACATCCTCATGAACTAACCGTCCATCCATAACCCATCTTGCTTTCTCCAACACTAAGATAAAAGAAAATGAAATTATATTTTCTCCAAAAATACCAATCTATCCTCCACCAGCCTCCTATGAAGAAAATCTCTCGAAAGGGGAAGCCAAATTTTGACTTAGTTAGAATACTTGAATCCAGTGGATTGAAAAGGGTCCCAATATTATGATTGTGAAACTATTGCCAGAATACAGATATATTAAATTTCTAAACAATATACAATCAAAAGTAGATATATAAAATATTTGGGGAAGGTCTCCACAATCATCATAGCTCACAGTTAAACCATTGAAGGACCGGCCAATTTCCTTTGGGAGTTAACAAATGGGACACTTTTCTCTCAAAGATGGTGAGGATTTCTTTCTTTCAAAATCCAAAAAGTGGCACCCTCATGCAATCTATTAAAAATATAATTTTTGAGGCAAAGATGCAAACTTTTACAGGTAGAACCAGCATTATAACAAAAGATAAATTGAAATGAATGAAGAAGTGAAATATGTTCCTTACAAGGGCCAGGCTGGATCTTGAGGAAAAGTACCTCAGAAAACTAGAACCAAAGAGGAAAAAAGGTATGAACATGTAACATGCATCTTATTTGGTAAATGAACTTCTTACGTGCATCTTATTTGTTAAAGCTAGCTATTATTAAGCAATGCATGAATAACAGGTGACCCGATCGGATCTCTCCATTTGATTTGAGAAAATTCACTCAACCCGAAGTTAGCTGAGATAGGGTGCATGCGTCCAGGACCATGTGAATCAGGCATCATGCGCCCTTCACTATTTGAATAATTCTCTATGCACCCACTTGTTAAAGACACCCAAGTCCCAACCACAAGCATCGTCCTCATTCATGACACAAAGTAATGATCTGAAAGAGAGATTAATGCACCACCGTAATCATGCTTGATAAATAATTTCTTGCTTCTAGCCTCTGCCAGGATTTTGATTTTGATTGCCTGATGCCTTTGAGAAGACACGATCCGCATTCCTCGTTTCCATGGGCCGGTCCAATGGTCCACGGACACGTCTCGAGCAAACCTCAGGATATATATATATATATATATAATAAAATAGCTATAACACCGGTAGAGTAATTCTTTGGATAGGAGTTCTCTTTTTAATGCATATTTAATGCTTGTGGTGTTTAAAATTTTTAACAATAAAAATACTTCTTTCCAAAAATTATAGCATTTTTTTAACAAAATTTATGATATCACGATATTTCTTCAAAAAATATAATATTTTATTTAAAAATATCATAATTTTTATATAAAAATATCATAATTTTTTAAAAAATATCATAATATTTTTTTAATATATATATATATATTTACTTCATAACATGATATATATTCTTTTAAATTATGATATTTTTTAATAAAAATTATGATATTTTTAAATAAAATATTATATTTTTTTATAAGAATATCATAATTTTTATGAAAAAATATTATAATTTTTATGAATAAATATTATAAATTTTAAAATATATATTTTTATTATTTAAAATTTTAAATATAGTATTTATTAAATATACGTTAACATTGGTGGTGGCTGCGTTGTCTAATAAAATGATGCGGTTCCACGAAAAATTTCTCAACACCATCTTACCATCCTATTTAATGAGGCCCATCAATCCTACGGCCCAAAAAGATGATCCGCTTTGCACGCAATCCACCCTCGATGACCTTCGCCCCACGGCTCGCCGTTCTGCGTCAGACGCGACGCCCTTCTCCACGACTGTTCCTTGGTTGACTTTTTTTAACTTCTCTTCTCTCTTCAATTAATAGCAGAGCAAGGGTAAAAGGAAAAATCGCCAGAGAAGCAATTCATCGACAGCTAATAGTTACGAGGGCTCGTGACTTGGTCTCGCCCACGTGGCGTTCAGCCGCTGGATTGGCGACATCGAGTACCCGCCATCAAAACAACCATTATTGTAGAGGTCTCCTCCCGGTCAAAATATTCCTTTAACAAGGACCGTCTGATCGATCTAGCCACGATCCGACGGCTGGACTCGCTCACCGGCAAATCCCGGTCTCCGAGACCCTTCTCAGTGGCCAACATCTCTGTTTCAAAAGCCAACGGCTCGCGTGTCCCCACACCCCACCGATGGTCAGCATCCGTTTTTTCTCCACCATCTCCTCGCGATATATCACCTTCTTTTTCTCGTCATTCATTGGTCACCGTCACCACAACTGATCGGTCGGTCGAGACAAATTGGAGTTAAGTATAATATAAATTTTCGCATACTGCCCAACGTCACTAAAATCTTTTTACTCTAATCCATCCAAATGGCTTTCGATGATATCATATGAGGCAAATTAGATACTTAAAGTTTGTCTTTCTTTTTACTTAAATAATTTGACCTAGAAATGATTGGTCATATGAAAATTTATTTTTTTAAAAGTTATATTATATTTTTAAATTTATTAATTTTTTAAAAAATAATTAAATAACTGAATAAATAATTTTTAAAGATTTTCAGTTCTCTTTGCATTCAAATGAAATCCTCTTAAAACACATTGTTTATATGCACATAAAAAATGGGTGGAGCTTATTAAACAATAAACACCAGAGGACCTGGTCACGGGGATGTGGGAAACCTCGCGATACGTGCACTTGAACCCCGTCTTTTGGAACAGCAGTCCACCTTCGGACTGACGCTTCTCGCCAGCTTCTCCGAGGACCAAATCAATGCGGAGTTACTCCCATCACAATTTCAAACCATGGGACTGCCGTTTCATCAGAACCGTCCGATCTAAAGACACCTTTGACTAAGATTCTTGTGTCAGATTTTCTCGCCGGTTCCTCCGGTCTCCCCTCTCCCCTTATAGCCCCCACCCCCCACCCCCCTCTCTCCATTCTCCCCCGTTCCAATCCACGATCTCCCCACGGTCCTCGTCTCTCTAATGGTTGTCTAGGGTTCTTAGAGTTTCATTTCGATCTCATAGTCAGAGGGTTTTCCCGGTTCTCGTCGATCGCCGATGGCCGTTGACCTGATGGGCTACGCAAAGATGGACGACAAGATCGCGATCCAGGAGGCGGCCTCCGCTGGGCTCGGGAGCTTGGAGCACCTGATCTTCCAGCTATCCCACCAGAAATCACCGTCCGACTGCAGCGAGATCGCCGATCAGACGGTCTCCAAGTTCAAGAAGTTCATCTCGGTCCTCAACCGGACCGGCCACGCCCGCTTCCGCAGAGGGCCGCCTTCGACAGCGCAGGCCTTGACGCTCTCCCCGGCGCCGCCGCAGGCGAAGCCGCCCCCTCCGCCTCCGCCGGCTCCCCAGGCCCTAACCCTGGACTTCACCAAGCCCAACCCGACCCCGTGCACCGGGATCCCCGCCATCCAGTACTCCAAGGAGAGCTTCGGCATCTCGGCTCCGCTCTCGTCGGCTAGCTCCTCCTTCCTCTCGTCGATCACCGGCGACGGAAGCGTCTCCAACGGCAATCAGGTTTCGTCCCTACTCCCTCCGGTCGCCCCCGCCGCCTCCGCCGGCAAGCCGCCTCTCTCGTCCTCCAACAAGAAGTGCCACGGCCACGCGCACTCTGAGGTGGCTACTGGAAAGCACGCTGCCTCCGGCGTTCGCTGCCACTGCTCCAAGAGAAGGTAACACGAAAACCTCCTTCACCGGTGCATGCTGTCAAGTTCCTGTCCTCCTGTCTAACCTACGCATACTTTGTAACGGAATCAGGAAATCTCGGGTAAAGAGGACGATGCGAGTGCCAGCGATAAGCTCGAGGATGGCGGATATCCCGCAGGATGAATTCTCGTGGCGGAAGTACGGACAGAAGCCGATCAAGGGCTCTCCTTACCCCAGGTAACTATTTCCTCCCTTCTCAGTCGTCCGATGAATTTTTATTTGCCGACGTGGTATTCATCAAGACCGTTTTTTTTTTTTTTTTTTTTTTGCAGGGGATATTACAAGTGCAGCAGCGTGAGGGGTTGTCCGGCGAGGAAGCATGTGGAGAGGGCGCCGGACGACCCTTCGATGCTGATCGTAACGTATGAGGGAGAGCACCGGCACACCCAGAACCCTGTTCCGCTGTCCGATCGTAAACTCATGGTGGAGTCTTCTTGAGATGGGAGGAATGCCGAGATGCGTGATCAAGACCGTCCATCTCGTGTTCCTGTCAATGTGATGTCGCCCTGCGTGGCTTTTTCTTTTGTTTTTTTTTATTTTGTAAAAATTTTTGAGAAGGTAAAGAAATTTTTAGGTTTGGAAATTCGAGTGTTTGCGACCAAAGATTGGTTGGGAACGGGACTTTGGGATTGAACTCCATGCCCTCTTTTCCGGCGTCGTGGGGTCCAAGAAGACGTGGTCTTCGGGACCCACCGTAACGTTGCGTAGCAGTCAAAAGATGGGTGGTGGTGGGGCCCGCTGCCAGCTAACCCTGTCTGCCTTCCGTTGACCAATGGCTTGCTTATCTTCCTCTTCCGTGTCTTATATGCAGCATCGGACCGTTGGTGGGGCCCAGTCCAAGTTGGATGGCAAATTAAGACGGGCAATTGTTGGAGGCGTTAGGGGCGGAGTCCTTCGGCCAAAATTAGTAATATCAAATCCACGGGTGCCGTTCGAGCAGGATGCATTTGTTGGGAAAAATGGAATCTAATTAGGTTCACAGGACGCCGTTATCAATGTTGGAATTATGAATCTCTTATGTTAGCTTGAAGCAAAATTATTTGTTAGATCCGACTTTTCTCAGAAAATTCTTCACTTTATTAATCCTCCATGTTATTATTTGTTCTCAAAAACAGGAGTTTCTACCGCTCCAACTTGTTTTCATGTACAAACTGTTGTCTATTGCGGGTTTCATCACCAAAAATAAAAAAATCTTTTCTGGTGGGCAGTATAATTTTGACTTATGCCGGGTGAGTACTAGAAGAGGTGCTCAAGATGCCACCTGGACATCTGTCTTTGCAATCGGATTTTAGGCATTTATGTCGAGAGTGTGCCAATATATTACTATATCCAGCCTTCAAGATCATAATTAGCGAACCAAGCAATATTTCAAGGCGCCCTAAAATGGGTAGGTCTATAGACCAATGCTCATTCTATTACAGCACTAACTTTGAAATATGGCAGCATGTGAGGGTAGGTCAACAGTGCTTTAGAAAAGTCTAAACTACGTTGCCATTAGACTTGTAAGTGAATAGTCACCAAGCATCGTAGTTTAGTTTATCAACCCAGAATTTGTACACTTTTAATGCTATACTCTTTATGGGACACGATTAAAAAAAAAAAAAGAGAGTTGAAGGGAATTGCATTACAGCACTAGTTTTAAAATGTGATAATACAATTATTACCAACCAACATGTGAGTGTAGGTCAACTTTGCTTCAGAAAGTTAATCATCAAAACAATGGAAAATTGCTTAGGGAAGTCTTAAGCGACGGTGGTATTAGAATTATAGGTGAGTAGTCAGCTAAGTATATAGTAATATGGTATTAGTGGTCAATTACAGGGACACTAGCTTAAACAATCATGCTGTAAAATTATCGACTTTCTTATCGTTTACTAAAGAAGCTTCTGTCGATCAGCTGCTCGTTGGACCTTCCAACGGGCTTTCTGTGACGTAAAACCAGATATTTTGAATCTTCTAAGGCAGACCAAGAAATTAAACTTTGGATTCATGGTTTCGTCCAGACTAACATTATTCCCAGTGGAAGGAAGTTAAGTATGGGCTTTTGGAAGAACATAGGAGCAATCCAGTATAATTATGGTTGGTTTTCTGGATGATGAATCCATAACGGACCCGCACATAGAATATTATTATTAGAGGCAGCTTGCAGTAGAAGTCCTCCACCTACCATGTACGCAATATATAATGACCACTTGATCAATTATTATAGTTGGTGCTTGGTGAAGGGTCAAGGGGACCCATTATTTATATTCCCCTTTATGCATTGCATTCAGACCAAACCAAGATGTTTTCAATTATTCTACTTTGTAGCATTTGACTTGAACCACTAGCAAATTAAAATTTAACTATAATATGAAAAGCTCCATTGTTCAACTTTGTCCTTGTCCTTTCCTTTCTGTTCTAAATTTTATATCCTCCGTCGTTTTTCTGCAGTTATCCGAACTTAAACCAAATAAGCGGTGTAAAAGATCCCCGGTCCTCTAGGGAAAAGTGGGAAAAACCACTTGATTGGAACAAGTAGGCGAGGTTGGCTCTGGAGTCAAATTTTGAAGCCTGACCCAAACTAAGCCATCAGCTCAGGATGCTGAGAAAATAGCAGACTATATAGCGCAGCCTAGTTACATGTCCTCTATTTCAGGGGGTAATTTCATCTATTGGCTTGAGAGTACTCTGGATGTGAGAGCACGGTCAAGATAGTGTTGGTTTTTTCAATTAAATCCATCTGGATGGCCCATATTAACACACATCAGGTTTTATTTTATATTTTTTTAATTGAGATGTACTCTAATTAAAGATAAATTTCTGATAAAGTAATAGGAATATATTTGATGGTTTGATGAAGTTAAGCTCTATACAATCATCATGGATATCATCCATTTTTCAGTCTTTACCACTGATTTAGATACTACCTCTAATGAATGAGGCGTGTTATAAAAGAGTATCTATTGATTTGGCTCCTTATTCATCTGGGAGCTTAATATATGAGATCCTCCCCATCAGGAATACTCGGATTAAGGTTTGGGAAACTGAAGCGTTGCTCCATGATATCGAGAAGTATATCCAGGATTTCTTTATGTAGGTTGTAGATTTGTTATAGGCTGATTTTTTGGACTTGAACAATAATGACTAAAGGTGTATTTATTTCTACATCCTAATTATTATTTCCTACAAATAGTTCTTGCTTTAGTCTCTGGTTCGGCCCCACTACCAAGAAGGAATGTTTGTAGAGACTAGAAATGGCGCCCTATCCCTTGGGTTGTTACAGGTTGGAGTACTTTATTTCATGACTTTAATCCCTCTAATGTTTATGTTCTCTGTCTCCGAGGTCCACCTTTCTCCTAATTCTCACTTTAAAATATGAAGGACCTGAACAAATTGATAGCAACAACTTACTAACTTTGAGGTGCCATGGCATGGAGAACCAATGAGCCGTTGGCCCACCAAACCAAAGCTCATTATGCATTGGCCAACTTATCGTTTTCTCTGTCAAGTGTCACCCATGGGCCGAGGCCCACGTACACCTACAAAAATTGCATAACGCAACATCTCTCTCTCTCTCATATAATTTCTTTTCGGAGCTCCCCTGAAATTTCTTATGGATGGATATAGTGGGAACCTTACAATGACTGATTAGCTAATGTTCTGTCATGATGGTTGTTATATGACGACGATAACTAAGTTTATTTTAGTATGTACATAGATTTCATAGTGTATTAAAGATCTCTGACTGATCAAGAGAGACCTGAAGCTTCATGAGTAGATGGCCAAGTTTTATCATGTTAAGCGATAGATAGTTAACGCAAGATATCAAATGATCAATTTACTGCTTATTTGGAAAGGATATACTTTGATGAGAAACCAATTTTACTTATAAAGTTTCTCAAAATAAAAGCACATGTATTATTATTTTACTTGAATATCGCAGTGATTGATATATTCTTGGTATTGTTAGATGAAAACAGTACATACCATTTTATCCTTTTTCACTAAAATCAACCATTTTCTGCATATATTTTTACGATATGATAGATTTCTGTACTTGCAATCTTTTATTGTTGCATCGAACTTCATTAGATTATCAAACTTATAAATCAGGGAAGAGTTAAATAATTAAACAACCATTTAAACTTACATAAAATTCTCCTTCATAAGACAATATTTCTTTCTATTCCACATAAGATTTTCATCCTAGCCAAGAACTTGGTTTATATAAGTTTTGGGCATCTCTAATGCAGTCAATATAGATACGTATACATAACATGCATAAATGCATATATATATATATATATATATATATATATATATATATATATATATATATATATATATATATATATATATATATATATATATATAAGTTGAAAAGGGTATGTGCCTCAGAATTATGGAATCAAACCCTACCTACACACCAGAAAATCTATGGGATAGAATGATGGAGTGTTCTGCCGGTGCATGCTTGGATAGGTGATACATCACCCATGCATCTTGAAGATGGATGGTTGTCGCTTATCATGTTGGCTGCTAAACATGCCTAGTTTACTAAAGATGGTGGGTTGAGAGATCAGCAAGCCATCCATCTTTGAGATAGACAATGTGTCCACCATCCAAATATATATATATATATATATGCAGTGGTCTCTAGGGTGCAAAGAAGGATCCCAACTTAGATTTTGACCCAGAAAGCTGAATGCTGGGTTCTTTAATTAATTTTCCTCTTTCAAGAACTTCTGGAGGAGAGAGATTAACAAGCATGCTTCGTTTCTTAAGCTCCTATACATGTCATCCCTGTAAATTTACTTATAGATGGTCACTCATGTCGCCTCCTTGGTTCTGCAGTTCTACCGTTTCAATTTTATTATATTAACAGGCGCTTTTCGCCAAAGCTTCTCAAGTGCTGCAGGCTCTCTCTCTCTCTCAATTTCTTTTTTTTTTTTGAAATGAATCAGCTACTCTCTCTCGAGCAATGGAAGGGAATAAGTCACTCAACGAAGCCAGTACACGATAAAGAATAAAATTTTTATTTAGAGCTTCCATCATCTGATCACCATAAAAAGCCATTCGATAACGACAAAAACATACATAGGTCTTCACAAATTTACACACTTCACCGATGTTCACGCTTTTGTTTACAGAATGATGGCCTAGCTTCCAGTTCTATTTCAAAAAAGGTTGTCCAACGACGAGGAGTATCGTCATCTTCACGTAGCAAGTATCTTACAATCCTAGTATATATATTAAAAAATTCCATGCACAGAAGAACTCTTCATCACATTCTTACTCCAGAGCAGAGCAGTCCTGTGGGCAGCCTAATTCATCGATCGCTATATATTCCTCAATCGCGTAATTAATTTCACCATAGAACTCTGATTTCATTCCTCGTAAGTAGAAACATCAAGCTGCAGGCTGTATGCCAGGTGCTTTTACCTTCGTGGCGAAGCTCTGAATGGGGAGAAGAGTCGACGAGGCGAGAACATTCCCGCGTACCTCGGGGATGCGATGCCATCAACCGAACGGTAATCCGACAGCAGGAACCCATCTTTCTCATCTCCGATCCCCACATTGCTCCGTATCATCCCACCACTGAATGTCCCACATCTCCCCAGCCTTCCGACCCACTTCATCCTCCTCATCGAATTGGAGCTGACCGCACTCCCCTTCATCATCCCTGCGCTGAGGTATTCTCGAACGGCCTCCACGCTCTGCTCCACGACCTCCATTGGGGGGCACACGAGAGGGTTGCCCTCCGCATGGAATTTACGAAGCTTGGTGAGGCATCCCATGGAGTGGGGCAGGATGGTGATCTTGTTGTAGCTGATGTCGAGCTCGACTAGGGAGAGGAGGCCGCCAATGGAGAAAGGTAGGGACTGGAGGTACTGGAAGTTCTGACTCACGTTTAGGACCTCGAGGTGGTAGAGGTTCTCGAGGTCGTCAGGAAGGGAGCGAAGGCAGTTCAGGCGGGCATCGAGGACTCGGAGGGAGGTCAGGTGGGAGGTCGAATGGGGAAGGAACGCGAGCTTGTTGGAGTTTACGGCGAGCTTCTTGAGGTTGCTCAGCTCGAAGCCGATGGTATCCGGAAGCTTGGTCAGCTTGTTGAAGTTGGCTGTCAGCTCCTCCAGAGCCCTGTTAAAAGTGAGGGGATGATTATAAGGAGTGTTACCGAAAAAATGCTTCTAAATTATACCATTACACCCCCCCCCCCTTTTTTTTTTTTGAAAAACCACGAGACTGCCGCAAGAAAAATAGACTAGATTCTTACTAAAACTAACAAACAAAAATTGACTCATGAGAAGAATGAACGGGAGCAGTAGAAATGTATGGTGTTTTCCTTTCAGTTGAGGCTAAAGTGATCATTGGTTAGGATTTATGCTTAATTTTTTTAGTCCTTCGTGGATGGATCGACTAGTAGCAAAATAATTCCCAATTATAAGAAGGAACTAATTTTAAGGTGCTTAAAGTTGTAAAACAAGTTGAGAACTAAATTAGTCCTAATTCGAAGAGAGTAGTGGTAGAAGGACAAGGGAGAACCAAAAAATAAAATATGAATAACCATTGAATCAGTGGCCTTACGTTTAGCATAGTTGGGTAGGAAAAACGTGCTCACGAAATGATACTGGCTCTTCTATTTGCCTCCGTAAACCTCACTAACTATCGAAATATACTTCCAAGAATACCGAATGGGGGCCTCCAATCATGCAAACAATTTCTGCAACCCTCAACGCCATTACCCTTGAACAATAATCATCTAAAAGCTAATATTTAATATTTTGCCAATATACCAATAGTACGCCATTTTTGATAAATACTAGCTTTTTTCTTTCCAATTGGACATGATATGTTGGTTATATTTATAATGTAGTTATGGTAATCACTACATAAAGTATCATTCATGGTTCACTATAATTAATTGTCAATAGATCATATAGAACAAAGACTTAAGAAATTATAGTACCCCATGTCGCCTTCTCTATTTTTCTTATAAAAAAGAAGAAATTTTTTTTTTTTGAAAAAAATAGGTGATGCTATTTCTATTGGAACCACGCTTCTTTGTTTACACCTTATGTCGCTCTCTCTTCTTACAGAAACAGAAAAAAAAATTTCTGAAAACCGATGACGCTGTATCCATTGGAACCAATCTTTCTTGCATGCTACTCGATATATTTTAAGAAATGGCGCAAAATAAAGGACTTGAGGATCGAGGTTAAGGTTGCGGGGTTTTATGTTTACCGGCAGTCCTCGATGGTCCTGGGAAGGGACTCGATAAGGTTGCCAGAGATATTGAGGACCTTGAGCTTGGAGAGACACCCGATGGAGTTTGGTAGCACCTTCAGCTGGTTGGAGTGCACATCAAACACCACCAAGTTCAGTAGCCTCGCCGTCAGCGACTCGGGGATACTCTGCTTCCCATCAATTAATCGACAAGCACCAGACAACAAGGGAGGAGTTAAACAATTTTATTTTATTTTATTTTATTTTTTTGATGGAAGTGGAAGCAAAAAAAAAAAAAAGATATGCAACAAAATGAGAATATATTAACAACAACAAGAATCCAGACAGAAAAATGAAAATATAAAAGATGTCATGTATCTCAAGG
This sequence comes from Cocos nucifera, assembly GCA_006176705.1. Classification (NCBI taxonomy): domain Eukaryota; kingdom Viridiplantae; phylum Streptophyta; class Magnoliopsida; order Arecales; family Arecaceae; genus Cocos; species Cocos nucifera. The sequence continues at coordinate 963,625 of QRFJ01000041.1, read as the reverse complement.
ATCCATGGTTTTGGGAAGAAGCCCGAAATACATCAAAACCGCTCATGTTTCTTCTTTACTAAAGATAAAAGAAAAAAACATTTATCAATTAAAAAAATAATTTGCAAAAGTGACTAATTATTAAAAGAAAAAGAAAAAAGCCTGATGGCTCATCTCATGATCCGTCGAGTGTAGACAATGAGAAACTGAGAAAGTCCTCTTCCAAAATATTAACTAAATATCCCATTTTTAGCAAAAATGGCTTTTGTAGCAAAATTGAAAAATTTCTGGTGCCTACTCCTTAAGGAGAAAGGGGAAAGATTAAGAAAGATTTTATGGTGCTGAGAAAGCTAACCTCAAGATTGTTGTTGGAGAGGTCAAGCTTGGTGATAGAAGTCAGGTTGACAGAAGGGTTGGGGAGGGCGTCCAAGGACAATCCACTGAGGTCCAGCTTCCGGGCATCCTCCAATTCCTCCCCTGCTGCCACCTTCCTCCTCCCCTCCATCCTCATCTCTTCTCTTCATCACACCCGCCAAACAAGAAGTCAGAAACCAGCCATGCGCAAACCAGCACAAATAAGCAGAAAGCGATATCAAAAACGCATGACAACTCTATTAAAAACAACGAAAATAATCAAAACAGAAACTTATTCATTCCAGGCCTCACCTCTTCCAAGTGAAGAAAATTTGGCCGCGAAAACAAAACAAAACAAAACCAAAAAAAACAAGTGGGAACAAGATACAGGGAGGGGGGCCTTAGAATAGGAATTAATGGGTGTCTGTTGGGAGACATCCGACACGGGTGGGGTGAAGAGCGTTAAATTCCAGTAGATTGAGGAGGGGCTTCCGCGTAGGTACGGATGTACCGTGGGGGTTGACACGTGTGCCTGACGCCAGACTGTCCGGTGGCACGTTTGCCGCAGAAAAGTCAGCGGTGACGGCCACCACTCTCTCTCCCCGTCGAGAGGCCGGTGGAACGGTCGGCCGCGGATAACGGGACTTGCGCTTATCCCTGTACGGAAATAATTATTATATATTATATATTTTATTAACCACCAAAAAAAAAAAAAAACCTGAGGATGCACCTGGCGATACAATCGTATTTCCAGCCTGTTGGTTCGTGAAATAATTAAATATGATAATATTTTTGGAAGATTAATTTTTTAAGTAAATTGGATGGAATGGGATTTGAATACTAGAAGAAGCTTTGGGATTGGATTGGACATCCTATTTTTCTTCTATAATAGTTGTTGGGGATAAATCATGCTTCCATCAAAGTTCAGTTTGATGCTTAGACTAATATAATTGATAATCATGGAAGAACTTCGATCGAAAATTCTTTCTTCATCGGTCGAATTTCTTTCGGACTCTTCCAGCAGCCGAACCCTTTTCGAATTACTTCAGCAGCCGAACTCCTCCAGCAGTCGAACTCCATCCAGATTCTTCTCCTTCAGTCGGATTCCTTCATGAGCTGAACTTCTTTCAGACTTCTCTTTTAGTCGGATTCCTTCAGGAGCCGAACTCCTTCTAGGCTTCTCCATCAGTCGAACCCCATCCGGATTTCTCTCCTTCAGTCAGATTCCTGCAGGAGCCGAACTCCTTTCGAACTTTTCTTCAGTCGGATTCCTCCAGCAGCTGAACTCCTTTCGGACCTCTCCTTCAGTCGGATTCCTTCATGAGCCAAACTCCTTCCGGACTTCTCCTTTAGTCGGATTTCTCTACCAGTCGGACTCTTTATGGGCTTCTCCATCAGTCGAACCTCATCCGAATTTCTCTCCTTCAGTCGAATTCCTCCAAGAGCCGAACTCCTTTCGGACTTCTCCTTTAGTCGGATTTCTTCAGGAGCCGAACTCCTTCTGGGCTTCTCCATTAGTTGAATCCCATCCAAATTTCTCTCCTTCAGTCGGATTTCTCCATGAGCCAAACTCCTTCCGGACTTTTTCTTCAGTTGGATTCCTCCAAGAGTCAAACTTCTTTCAAACTTCTCCTTTAGTCAAATTCCTCCAGCAGCCGAACTCCTTCCGAACCTCTCTTTCAGTCAGATTCCTCCAGAAGCCAAACATCTTTCGAACTTCTCCTTCAGTCAGATTTCTCTATCAGTCGGACTCCTTGTGGGCTTCTCCATCAGTCGAACCACATCCGAATTTCTTTCCTTCAGTTGGATTTCTCTAGGAGCCGAATTCCTTCTAGACTTCTTCTTCGATCGGATTCCTCCAAGAGCCGAACTTCTTCTAGGCTTCTCCATCAGTCGAATCCCATCCGAATTTCTCTCCTTCAGTCGAATTCCTTCAGGAGCCAAACTTCTTTCGGACTTCTCCTTCAGTCGAATTCCTCTAAGAGCCGAACTCCTTTCGGACTTCTCCTTCAATCGGATTTCTCCACCAGTCGGACTCCTTCTGCACTTCTCCATCAGTCGAACCACATCCGAATTTCTCTCCTTCAGTTGAATTCCTCCAGAAGCCGAACTCCTTTCGGACTTCTCCTTCAGTCGGATTTCTCTAGGAGTCGAACTCTTTCTGGACTTTTTCATCAGTCAAACCCCATCCGAATTTCTCTCCTTCAGTCAGATTTCTCTAGGAGCTGAACTTCTTTCGGACTTTTTCTTCAGTCGGATTCCTCCAGGAGCCGAACTCCTTTCGGACTTCTCCTTCAGTCAAATTCCTTCAATAGTCGAACTCCATCCAGACCTCTTCTTCAGTCGGATTTCTTCAGGAGCCAAACTCCTTCCAAACTTCTTCTTCAATCGAATTTCTCCATCAGTCAAACTTCTTTCGGGCTTCTCCATCAGTTGAACCCCATTTGGATTCCTCTCCTTCAGTCGGATTCCTTCAGGAGCCAAACTCTTTCTGGGCTTTTTCATCAATCGAACCCCATTCGGATTCCTCTCCTTCAGTTAGATTCCTTCATGAGTTGAACTCCTTCCGAACTTCTCTTTCAGTCGGATTCCTCCAAGAGCCGAACTCCTTCCAGACCTCTCCTTCAGTCAGATTTCTCTATGAGCCGAACTTCATTCGAACTTTTCTTTCAGTCAGATTTCTCCATCAACCGAACTCCTTCTGGGCTTCTCCATCAATCGAACTCCATCTGAATTCCTCTAGCGAATTACTTTTAGATTTCAAGTAGTATTCCTCCCAGATGATCCCCTCTAACCGTATTTTCTTTAAGAGTCCGAACTACTCTGAAATTGATATATGTTAAAGCTCTTCATCAACCAATGCCTGCTTTCTCCAAACTCCGACTATTAAATCCCAATGAACGGCCACACCATGACAATGGACACCTCTCTCCATAACAAACTCCACATGATTCTGAGCGGCCCACTACCGAATGGCTACGACTGTCACTATCAGTCTGCTACAGATGACGCTATAGGCAGCACCTCCCTCCGTAACAAACTCCATGCGATCCCAAGCGGCCCGCTACCAGATGGCTACGGCTGTCACTATCAGTTTGCTATAAGCTTTATCTATAAAAAAAATCCTTCAGATATGTTTTGGCTAAGCTTTCTTCTTCTTCTCAAAAATTTTGCTGAATTCTTTCCTGAGCACTCCATTCTTGTTGGCCAGAAAAGCAGACTTGATCGTTGGAGGATCCTACCGGAGCCACCACCACCGACTCCGAACGAAACTTTATTTTGTAGGTCACCAATGGTGACCTCTTCTTTCTCGACTCTAACTAGATCCGGCATCGATCAGATTCTGCACCAATAGGATGATGCTAGAGGAAGGGCCCTCTGTTTCTAAGATTTTCTTATTCTTAAAGGAGTGCTCAGCAGCGATCTCTCTTCTTTGCCTCTAGAATTCTTTCCAAAAAAAATACTTTCTAGGAAAGCTTCGACCCGATGATCAACAGCCTCTGCAGCCAGATCCCATCTAGATCTATCCGCTCCCACTTCAACTTGGACAACTCAAGCTCCACCTACAGCTATGGTGGATGCGGAGCAGTTCATCCTGCTAGTCCAGCAAGTTTGCGGTCTCACGGAGGCGGTGTAGGCTATACATCGGCAGACTTCGATGCCAATTCGATCGAAGCAAGCTTTTTTGGAGCCCCATGATCTAGTCTGAGGATGGCCGACCTGGGCTAGCTAGCCTGTGATCTCCGAAAAAGGAAAGCAGAGGGTGGAGAGCCCTTACTCGGACCATGACTCGACCCAGGGGAAGCTTTGCATCCGTTCCACAAAAAAATCCTAGAGATCAACGATCGTAAAGATCTCCTAGATCAAAGACTCCTAAAAATGAGCTGATGAATCGAATAACTCTATCATACTCTCTCCTCACATGGTAATGATATTTGCATGGATCCTTTTTTTTCTTAGAGGATTATGCAGGAACAAATCCCGCCGAACTTCAAGCTCCCATAGTTTGAGAGTTACGATGGAATCACCGATCCAGTCGATCACCTGAAGGCCTTTCAAACAATGATGCTGCTCCATGGCGTGTCAGATGCCATTTTATACCGAACGTTCCTATCTACCCTTAAGGAAGCCATCAAAAATTGGTACTCAGCACTTAAGTCGGGTACCATCTTTTTTTTATCAAATGAGTCATCAGTTTGCAGCTCACTTCGTCAACAGCTGACATCCGCACCAAGGTTCGAATTCTCTGATGAATATCAAGTAAAAGAAGGAAGAATCTATCCGAGCTTATATCGTCCGATTTAATGCTATTGCATTGAAGGTCCAAAATCTGGACCAGTCTGTTACAATGACCGCACCCAAGGATGGCCTTTAGAAGAATGATTTATTATTCTTCCTACAGAAGAAGTACTCCAAAAATTTTGCTAATCTGCTAGCTCGGGCTGAAGAATATGTCCGAGCGAAAGGGGCCTTCAAGTTGAAGGATGAGGAAGCTGCAGGAGAGTGGCAGATGGGCGAGTCTAATAAACCCGCAGTTGATAAAGAGCTAGATAAAGCTCGACCGCACTCACGGACTTTATCGAAGTGCAAGCGAGCTCGAACTCCTCCTCGAGCTCATCATCAACGAAGCTCTGACAGAAGGGCACGAAGAAGTTCTCCCTCTAGAAAGTTTCACAACTACACCCCCCTCAATGCTTCAAAAATGCAAGTATTGATGGAGATCAAGAAGCAACTATCGAGGCCTGAAAGGATGCGCACTCATCCTGACAAGCGCAATCCTAGTAAATACTGCCTCTACCATCATGACCATAGCTACGATACTGAAGAATGTATTCAGCTCTAAAACGAGATCGAGAAGCTCATCAGGAGAGCTCTGCTGGATCGATTCCTCAGACATCGATCTGAAGCAAGAAAAGATCGATCGAGAGCACTACCGCAGCTAGAACTACCAAGAAGGGAGGAACGACAAGGAGATCGACCACCTCTCGGCATCATCAACACTATCTCTGGGGGACTTCGATGTGAAGAGACCAGCGGATCTATGGGATTAGTGAAGAGGTGGAGAACTGAAGAGTCCATCGCTTTCACCGACGAGGATGCTCAAGGAGTTCAGTTCCCGCATAATGATGCGGTTGTAATCTCTTTAAATATTGCCGACTATGATGTACGCCGTATTTTAGTAGATAAAGGAAGCTCGACTGATGTTTTATTTTATGATGCTTTCTTAAAAATGTTCTTACGCAATAATCACTTGGGACCTATGAACTCTCCGTTGGTAGGCTTCACTGACGATGCCATATCAGTTGAGGGCATAATAACTTTGACTGTAACTGCAGGATAATACCTGAAGCTGGTTAAGGCACAGATCATTTTTCTAGTCGTAAAGGCTCCATCTGCCTACAATGCTATTTTCGGCTGATCTGGGTTGAACGCGCTCCGAGCAGTGGTGTCAACTTATTATCTAAAGGTAAAGCTTTCAACAAGCTACAGAATTAGGGAGATCAGGCATTGGCGAGATGCTGTTACTCCATTGCTCTGCAGAAAAATATTCAGTCCGATCTTTGTCCTATTGATGGGCTAGATGCTCGTGATGACCTCACTTAGAAGCAGGGCGAGCCTATGGAGGACCTCATATCTGTGCCCTTAAACGATGAAAATATGGAGCATGTTGTACAGATTGGCTCCAACTTGAGGGATGAGGTTCGGAAGCAACTCATCACCTTCCTCAAGAAGAATGCAGACGTCTTCGCCTGGGCTCCAACGGATATACCAGAAATTGATGCCGAGGTCATGAAACATTGGCTGGCCGTTGATCCTAAATATCGATCGGTAAAAGAGAAGATGCGCAACCACGTTCCAGAGAGGTAGAAAGCAATCATAGAAGTAGGCAAGCTCCTCAAAGTCGGATTCATCCAAAAAGTTAACTATCCAACCTAGATCTCAAACGTGGTCCTCATCAAAAAGACAAACAACAAGTGGAGGATGTGTATAGACTTCAAAAAGCTGAACAAAGCATATCCAAAAGATAGCTATTCACTATCCAGGATTGATCAACTGGTAGACACAACCTCGGGCCACGAGCTCCTCACCTTCATGGACGCCTTATCCGGCTATAACCAAATATGGATGGCGCCGGAGGATGAGGAAAAACTCGCTTTTATTACTGACCGTGGTCTTTACTATTACTGGATTATGCCTTTTGGACTCAAGAATGCAGGGGCAATGTACCAGCGCCTGATCAACAAGATCTTCAAAAAGCAGATCGATCGCAACATGGAGGTATATGTGGATGACATGCTCATTAAAAGTCGAGCTTCTATAAACCATATCATCAATCTCGAAGAAATCTTCAGTGCACTCAGGAAGTAAAAGATGAAGCTAAACCCAACCAAGTACGCCTTTGGAGTAGCCTCAGAAAAAATTTTGAAATTCATGATCTCAAGATGAGGGATCGAGACTAATCCGGAGAAAATTCGAGCTATCCAGAAGATGACCGCTTTGAAATTCATCAAGAAAGTTCAGCGTTTGATCGAAAAGGTAGCGTCTTTGAATCATTTTGTCTTAAGATCAGTCGAACGCTGCATGCCCTTCTTCTAAATTCTCAAATTGAAAGATTTTCACTAGACTCAGAAATACCAAAAGACGTTCGACAAGCTCAAGAACTATCTCGGCTTGCCCCCTATTAGCCAAATTCAAATTCGAAGAGGAGCTGTTTCTCTACCTCACAGTCTCCCCTATGGTGCTAGCGGCAGTCCTGGTCAAAAAAAAAGCGAAAGTACAACGATCAGTCTACTACATAAGTCGGATCCTGAGAGATGCCGAGATCAGGTATACAAAGTTGAAAAAATTGACTTATGCTCTTCTGATTGTAGCAAGAAGACTTCGACCTTACTTTCAAGGACATGCTATAATGCTCTTCACTGACTAGTCGATCAGAGCAATCCTTCATCAAATGGATGCTTTCAAAAGAATTACAAAATGGGCCATTGAATTAATAGAGTTCGACATCAACTATCAACATCGACCAGCAATCAAGGCTCAGACACTGACCGACTTCATAGTTGAATGCATCATTCCATATGAAGTCGAGCTTGAACAAAATGAGACCGGCATCCCATGGTTGTAATCGAACCTCTCCGAAGAAAGTGCCGATCTTTTTAAAGATTTTTGGGCCCTATACATGGATGGTTCGTCCAACTCCACTGGAGCAGGTGCGGGATTAATCTTAGTCAACTCTGAGGGAGTCGTCGTCGAGTATGCACTAGGCTTCGAATTTTCTGTAACTAATAATGAGGCCAAATATGAAGCGCTAATCGTCGGGTTAAAAATAGCAAGAGAGTTAAAAGTAGATCGATTTCAAGTCTACAGTAATTTTCAATTAGTTGTCGGCCAAGTTAGTAGCAACTATGAAGCACGGAAGGAAAGTATGATGAAATATCTTAAGAAAGTAAAGGATTTAACTCCGACTTTCGACAATTTTGGCATTCGACAGATTTCGAGGGTAAAAAATATAAGAGCCAATCTCTTCTCTAAATTGGTCACTTCAGCCCCAGCCAAACTATCCAGAAAAGTATTTCTTGAAACTCTAAAATGTCCAAGCTCAGAGGAATCATAGCTCGTTATGCAGATGGGGCTCGAGCCGAGTTGGATTGACCCACCAGTTATCTATCTCAAAGAGTGAGTTTTTCCTCGTGATCTAAAAGAAGCTCGAAAACTCAGAAATCAAGCCTTTCGGTACGTTTTCTATGAGGACAAGTTGTATAAAAGGTCATATTCGCTATCGCTGTTGAGATGTCTCCGATCTTCAGAGGTCGACTTCGCATTATAAGAAATGCACGAGAAAATTTATGAAAGTCATATAGGAGCCAGATCCTTATCACAAAAACTACTTCGACAATAGCACTATTGTCCGACCTTGTACCATGATTCTATAGAGTATGTCAAAAAATGTGATCATTATCAGAGAAATGCAAACATATAAAGATAGCCGACCTTCAAGCTTACTACACTAAGCACACTTTGGCCATTTGCGCATGAAGAATGGATATACTTGGCTCTTTCCCAACGACATCCGGATAATGAAAGTTCCTCCTGGTTGCAATCGACTACTTCACCAAATGGATCGAAGCCGAACCACTAGCAAAAATTATTGAAACCAAGGAACAAAACTTCATCTGAAAGTCAATCATCTATCGATTTGGTCTGTCCCAAACTCTCATAACAGATAACGGACGACAGTTCGCTGGGATGAGGTTCACTGAGTTTTGCGAAAATCTAAATATCTTCCATCACTTCACGTTGGTAGCTCACCCATATGCAAATGAAAAAGCTGAGGTGATCAATCGGATCCTGTTGCAAGACATCAAGACAAGGCTTGATAGAGCAAAGGGGGCCTGGGCGGATGAACTCTACCACGTCCTCTGGGCGTACCAAACTACTTAAAGGCTACAAACTGAAGAAATACCATTCACCTTGGTCTTTGGAATGAAGGCAGTCATCCCAATCGAGCTTAAACTTTCATCAGCATGGATCATGGCCTTCAATGAGCAACGTAACTCACAGGACCTCGGAGTCAATCTCGATCTATTGAAAAAAAAAAGAGATGAAGCCCAGATTCGGATGGCGGCCTATAGGCGAAGGATGGCCCGATACTATAACTCTAGAGTCAGAGGTAAGATGTTTAGAGTAGGAGATTTAGTGCTTCGATGAGCCGCTATCTCTTAGTCTCAAAGTCAGGAGAAGCTTGTCCCAAATTAGAAAGATTCATATAAAATAGAGGAGGTCATCCGGTCTGAAACTTATCGCCTGAAAGAGCTTGGAGGAGCAATGCTCCTACGATCTTGAAATTTAAAAAATTTGAGAATATACTATCAGTAATTTTTCTTCAATAAAACTTCTCCATTTCAACATTATTATTTCTTGGTGCAAAAATAATGTGATGATAGAAAAGAAGTAATCAAAAGTGGCTATATTAGGAATAGAAAGAGAATCTCGTCCTGACATGAGCAAGTCGAAGATCTCATTCATTTTAGACAAGATGAAGAGAGAGGTCCTGACAATGGCTCTTATGCGCCCCTATAACCCATTAGAAATAGGAGGAGAATTTTGTCCTAACATGAGCAAAGTCGAAGTCTCATTTATTTTAGACGAGATGAGGCGAGAGGCATTGATAATAGCCCTTATGCGCCCCTACAGCCCGTTAGGAACAGAAGAAGAACCTCATCCTAATGTGAGCAAAGTTGAATGTCTCATTCATTTTAGACGAGATGAGGGGAGAGGCCCTGACAATGGCCCTTATGCGCTCCTACAGCCCATTAGAAATAGGAGGAGAACCTCATCCTAACGCAAGCAAAGTCGAAGATCTCGTTCATTTTAGATGAGGTGAGAAGAGAGGCTTCGACAATGGTCCTAATGTGCTCCTACAGCCCATTGGGAACAGGAGGATAACCTCATCCTAACGTGAGCAAAGTCGAAGGTCTCGTTCATTTTAGACGAGGACAAGGGGAGAACCTCATCTTAACATGAGCAAAGTGAAGGCCTCATTCATTTTGGATGAGGACAGTGGAAGAACCTCATCCTAACATGAGCAAAGTCGAAGGCCTCATTTATTTTAGATGAAGTGAGAAGAGAGATCCCGATAACGACCGTAATATGCCCCTACAGCCCGTTAAGAATAGGAAGAGAACCTCATCCTAACGTGAGCAAAGTCGAAGGCCTCGTTCGAAGATAGGAGGAGAACCTCGTCCTAACATGAGCAAAGTCGAAGGCCTCATTCATTTTAGACGAGGTGAGAAGAGAGGCTCCGATAATGGCCCTAATGTGCTCCTACAGTCCGTTGGAAGCAGAATAAGAATCTTGTCCTAACATAAGCAAAGTCGAAGGCCTCGTTCATTTTAGATGAGGACAGAAGGAGAACCTCATCCTAATGTGAGCAAAGTCAAAGATCTTTATTCATTTTAGACGAGATAAGGGGAGAGGTCCTAACAACGGTCCTTATGCGCCCCTACAGCCCGTTAGAAACAAGAGGAGAACCTCATCCTAACGTGAGTAAAGTCGAAGGCCTCATTCGAGGATCGAAGAAAAACCTCATCCTAACATGAGCAAAGTTCAAAGCCTCATTTATTTTAGACGAGGTGAGAAGAGAGGCTCCGACAACGGTCCTAATGTGCTCCTATAGTCCATTGAAAATAGAAGGAGAATCTCATCCTAATGTGAGTAAAGCCAAAGGCCTCATTCATTTTAGATGAGGACAAGAGGAGAACCTCATCCTAATGTGAGCAAAGTCGAAGGCCTCGTTCATTTTAGACGAGATGAGAAGAGAGGCTCCGACAACGGTCCTAATATTCCCCTATAGTCCATTGAAAATAGGAGGAGAACCTCATCCTAACATGAGCAAAGTCGAAGACCTCGTTCATTTTAGATGAGGACAGGAGGAGAATCTCATTCTAACATGAGCAAAGGTCAGAATCTCATAGGCCAAAGACGTGGAGAAGGAAGAAGCTCGATGGAGAATCCTAACACGTATTTTCCCACGATAACCTGACTACGTCAAATGCGAAAGGCAGAACCTTATCCTAGTTTGCAAGAGAGATCCTAGTTCGACGTCCGTAATAGGCCCGACGTCCAATATGAACTCAGCATCCGCAACAAGTAGCAAGTGCGGAAATCCGGGATCAGACTTTGGCCGTCGTCTTTTTTACTCCCTTCTTCCGAGCTTCAACTTCAATAGGAGATAAGATCTCCCCTTCAATCTCGGCTGGAGATAAGATCTCCTTCAAGCCTCAACTTCAATAGGAGATAAGATCTCCTTCAACCTCGATCGAAGATAAGATCTCTTCCGAGCTCCAACTTCATCAGGAGATAAGATTTTCTTCAACCTCGAATGAAGATAAGATCTCCCCCGAGCTTCAACCTTAACAGAAGATAGGATCTCCTTCAACCTCGGTTGGAGATAAGATCTTCCTCGAGCTTCAACATCAACAAGAGATAAGATCTCCTTTAACCTCAACGGATGTAGAGTCCAGAAAAGAACTTCGACAGTCACCATTTTTATACTTTCTTCCTTCAAATTTCGAACTCGAAAGTAGAGAAACTATTGTTAGGGATAAACCCCGCTCCCGCCGAAGTTCAGTCTGATGCTTAACCTAATGTCACTGATAATCATGGAAGAGCTTCAATCAAAAATTCTTCCTCCAGCGATCAAACTCCTTCCGAACTCCTTCAATGGTCGAACCCCTTTCGGACTCCTTCAGCAGTCGAACTCTCCAGTAGTTGAACCCCATCCGAATTCCTCTCCTTCAGTCGGATTCCTCTAGGAGCTGAACTCCTTTCGAACTTTTTCTTCAGTCGTATTCCTCTAGGAGCCAAACTCCTTCTGGGCTTCTCAATCAGTCGAACCCCATCCGGATTCCTCTCCTTCAGTCAGATTTCTTCAGGATCCAAACTCCTTTCGGACTTCTCCTTCAGTCGGATTCCTTCGAGAGCCGAACTCCTTTCGGACTTCTCCTTCAGTTAAATTCCTCCAACAGCCAAACTCCTTCTGGACTTCTCCTTCAGTCGGATTTCTCTACCAGTCAGACTCATTCTGGGCTTCTCCATCAGTCGAACCCCATTCGAATTCCTCTCCTTCAATCGGATTCCTTCAGGAGCCAAACTACTTCCAGACTTCTTCTTATGTCGGATTTCTTCAGGAGCCGAACTTCTTCTGGGCTTCTGCATCAGTCGAACCCCATCCGAATTTCTCTCTTTCAGTCGGATTCCTCCATGAGCCGAACTCTTTCCGAACTTCTCCTTCAGTCAAATTTTTCTAGGAGCCGAACTCCTTTCGGACATCTTCTTTAGTCAAATTCCTCCAGCAGCTGAACTCCTTCCGAATATCTCCTTCAGTCAGATTCCTCCAGGAGTCGAACTCCTTCTGGACTTCTCCTTCAATCAAATTTTTTCACCAGTCAAACTTCTTCTGGGCTTCTCCATCAGTCGAACCCCATTCGAATTTCTCTCCTTCAGTCAGATTCCTTCAGGAGCCGAACTCCTTCCAAACTTCTTCTTCAGTCGGATTCCTCCAGGAGCCAAACTTCTTTTGGACTTCTCAATCAGTCGAATCCCATCCAGATTTCTCTCCTTCAGTTAGATTCCTCCAGGAGTTGTACTCCTTTCAGACTTCTCAAGTTCGATTCCTCCAGAAGTCGAACTCATTTCAGACTTCTCCTTCAGTCAAATTCCTCCAATAGCCGAACTCCTTTCAGACTTCTCCTTCAGTCGGATTTCTCCACCAATCGAACTCCTTCTAGATTTCTCCATCAGTCGAATCCCATCCGAATTCCTCTAGAAGCCGAACTCCTTTCAGACTTCTCTTTCAATCGGATTCCTCCAAGAGCCGAACTTCTTCTGAATTTTTTCATCAGTCGAACCCCATCCAGATTTCTCTCCTTCAGTCAAATTTCTTCAGAAGCCGAACTCCATCTGGACTTCTCCTTCAGTCAGATTTCTCCAAGAGCCGAACTTCTTTCGAACTTCTCCTTCAATCAAATTCCTCCAGCAGCCGAACTCCTTCCGAACCTTTCCTTTAGTCAGATTCCTCTAGGAGTCGAACTTCTTTCAGACCTCTTCTTTAGTCAAATTTCTCCATCAGTCTAACTCCTTCTGGACTTCTCCATCAGTCGAACTCCATCCAGATTTTTTCAGCGGATTACTTTCAGATTTCAAGTAGCATTCCTCCCGGATGATCCTCTCTAGCCGTATTTTCTTTAGGAGTCTGAACTCCTCTGAAATTGATATATGTCAAAGCTCTTCATCAACCAACGCCTGCTTCCTCCGAACTCCGACTATTAAATCCCATTGAACGGCCGCACCACGATAATGGACACCTTTCTCCATAACAAACTCCACATAGCTCAGAGCGGATCCGCTACCGAACGGCTACGACTGTCACTATCAGTCTGCTACAGATGGTGCCTCCCTCCATAACAGACTCCATACGGTCCCGAGCAGTCTGCTACCGAACGGCTACGGCTGTCACTATCAGTCTGCTACAAGCTTTGTCTATAAAAAGGGACCCTCCAGATATGTTTTGGCTAAGCTCTCTTCTTCTTTCCAAAAACTCTGCTGAGCACTCCATTTCTATTAGCCAGAAGAGCTGACTTGATCGTCGAAAGATCCTATCGGAGCCATCATCACTGACTTCGGACGAAATTTTATTTTGCAGGTCACCGACGATGACCTCTTCTTCTTTGACTCCAGCTCGATCAGATGTTGATCAGATTCTGCACCAATAATAATAATGAAAATATAGCTGCTTCTAACTAAATAATTGGAGCAAAAATCACTGATTCTATTTTTATTCTAGAGTACAGCGCCCTGCAACTAAGCATATCATAAATATATTCTATTTAGGGATGGTAGCCAGATGAATTTTTTCAGATTTCTAATTTGCCCTGAATCTTAATAGGATCAATTTAATAAAATCTACATAGTTTGGAAAGGATTTGAGAATTAAAATTAAACTCATTAGGATTTAATATAGGTTTGAGATCTGACCTTCAAGTACCTGCTATCCAAATATGATTTGATATAATATATATTTTTTATAAAGTTTTTATTTTTATTATTATTATTTAATGTTAGTATAGTGGATATGATCATTTGTTCAAAATTAATTAAAAATTTAATATATCATTAATTTTTATTTAATATTATTTATATTCAGATCATTGTGCAAATATCTTCTATCTTTCTTTCTTTCTTTTTTTTTGAAATTCTAAGTTAGGTATCCTACCTGGTCCGGTCCAAATAATCTTATTTGTATAAAAATTAATCAGATGAATTTGGATATCGGATGATTTCATTATATTTATTATGATGAGTTTAAAATTTTTAATAAATTTTTTAGGTACCCTATCCATCATCATTTCTATTTCTAATTGAGGAGCATTCGGGTTACTACAATACATCGATCGCCTAATCTAAATGATGGGATCCAATCTCTTTGATGGGGCCCATGAGTCACTACAGCTGCAAATGGATTGGATCATGAGCGTCTCCAAATCGATTCAATTTTTTGATTAAATTTTAATATTAAATTCAAATCTAATCCAATTGAAAATTAGGATATATTGGGTCAGATTCATAATAAAAAAATTTATCCCATTGAATCATTTGGATCGGATCGAATTCCTATATAATTCGGTCCTAATCTAAAAGTATTAAATATAGTTCGAATCCAAATGGTTAGATCCAGTTCATATGATAAACTAATATATATGAAGTTTATGATAAAAAAAATAAATATTATTTTATATTGATTTTTAATTTATAAATAATTTTTTAAAATTTTATAATTAAATTAAATAAAATTTTTAAAAAATAATAATGCTACGAGAGCATTTAAAATTTCAACCATATTTTATTTATTTTAAAATATATATATATATATATATTAAATTTAATATTAAATTCGGATCGGATCGAATTTAAATTTAATAAATTTAGATCCAATCTAGGATACCGAACATGTTCAATTTTAGAATCTAATCCAATTTCATGAGATTAGATTGAATCGGATCCGAATCATTAGCTTCGAGCAGCAAAATGTCGTCCAATTATTTAACGACAGCGAGGACAGCGGGTTAGAGGATGTTTGCTGTTAGGACAGAAGTGCAGAGCCGAGAATCCTTGCCGCACGGTGGATTATCACATGCCGTCCCTTCGACATCCTCCTCCCATTTAAAACTTTAGAAACTGCGATTTAACGCATTGTAAGATTGCAAATGGATTGAACCGGATGTTTGACTGGATTGTTCCAATTTAAAATCCATCAATGGCACGATTTTAGTTTATAGATGCATGGCTTCTCAAACACACACCACTTGCAATACATATCACACGGCGCGTGAATCATGATCTCCTTGACGGTAATTGCCCGATAGCAATATGCAATGTAAGGTATGAACACATGTAAATATTACCATGCTGTCATCTATAATTGCTTTCAGGAGACTGTCAATGACCTGAATTGTACTTAGACCTCATCATTAGATAACGAATGATATAGTCCAACTAAACTTGCACTTAGTTTTATTCCTTCCTAGCTCGTAGCCAAATTTGAGATGCACGGTTTGGTACATGTCTTGAAATAAGATTAAAATACGAACCCAATAAGATCTTGTTGTACGCATTTGAGTTAGATCAAGAAATATGAATTTTAATGGGAAACCCAGTCCGACTCTCTCCAGTTGAATGCATCGGATGTAGCATCGACCATAGACACAAAATAAGGTCAAGCTAGCATTTTAATGAAATTGGCCTCCCATAGAATCAGTTCAACCTGCATGCTTTTCTATGAATAAAGTCATAAATGATGAGGGGCATCATCTACTGAGCGGAACACAGCCCTTGCAAACTCTTTAGCATCGTTAGCCCTTCGATTACATTTAAAAAATATCACGAGTTTGGATTCATCTAGAGTCATTCAATAATGGCCATTGCAATAGATGGATGACTGGATATATGTTGGACCTCTCCAATTCAACCTTGAATTAGAGAAGATACAGACTTAAAAATCGATGCCTTAATTAAAAGGTAGGGCATTTCTACAACCAATCCTAATCACTTTGCTAGGATTTTTTTTTAAAAAAAAAAAGAATAAAAAATGAGCACCTTAAGGTACTTTCACATCCTTAACTTATGGAGTTTAGTATGCACATATTCATAATAATAATAATAAGAGGAATAAGAATAAGAATAACAACAACTTTATGGTCAAACCTTTATTCAATTAAATGGTTTTTGATGGAGAACATGGGTTGGATGGTGGACATGGGAGGCCGTCATCTTCTTATCAAGATATATATTGGAAAGGAAATGAAATAAGAAACCAAGAAACTACTAATAGCTATTGCTATAAGAAATGAAAACCCTAATCTAGTAGTAAGAAGAGACGCAAGAAATCTATTCTATCTTAATTTAGGCTTAGACGCAAAATCTTGTCTCTATTGGAGTTGCCACCATGGACTATGCCATAAGTGTAGAAGTCATCTCTTAGTTTAAGGTGAGCTAGGAATCTAAGGGGGATCCATCTTAAATTGGATCTACATTAGTGGTGGAAAAGACTCTAGGTACAACTCACTACCCCTCCATGAAGAATGCCTTAGAGACCATGCAAATAGACTCCCTATTGTTGATGCTCCTTCTTTCTTAGCTACAAGAGGTTAAGTAGGAATAGATGTTAGAACTTCTAGAGGTTGGGTAGAAGTAGAAGAAAGTATGGTGTATGTAGGGGGTGAAGATTAGGGTTTGAAGTATGAGTTTTGGTAGAAACTCCCTCATACATCCTAATTTCTTTACAATTTGATGAGAGATAGGATAGTCTTTGATGTAAGGCTTGTCACTAGATTAAAAATCCTATAAGTTAGAGTTAGGGAAGAGATTTATGATATGGTTATATTCAAGGGCCGGTTAGAATGCAAGGAAGTCATAAGAGACGAAGATGAAGGTTTAAGAGTCATGATGCAAGCTCTTTGAAAGTGGGTAAAGTCTTTGAAATGACAAGCTCTTATTAGCTAGAGGAAGAAAGGAGAGGATCATGGAGGATGTATGGCTAATATTTGAGGAAGTTGTGTTTTTAGCTTATGTTCTTTTAGATGGATAAGATAAAAGGATAAAACATAGAAGGAGAGATTTAATCCAACAATAGAAAGGGATTGGAGTTGAAAGAAGAGAGACCAACTCCAATAATGGATGAGATTGAAACCATTGCCAAATGATGTCATGTCCACCTCAACTCAAGATTGCAAGCCATGGATCATAGCAACCACCACATATTTATATATGAAGAACTTTCTCCATAAGTATGCAAGGTATTTCATCATAATATCATAAAGTAACAACTGAATAATAATTAATATTTAACTTTATTTCAAATAATTAGATCAAATATTTTATAAAATAAAATTCTATAGTTTTATATCAAAGTTCAATAAATTTTAATTTAAAATAAAATATTAAAATCTGCCTCTAATTCGTTCTTCCATGTCTAATCCTTGAGTCAAACTAGATCTCTAAATCTGTAAAAACAGTAAAAACTCATCATGAGCTAAACAGCCCAGCAAGCAATGAATATATTGACTAAATAATTCATGTAATAATATATATTATAAATATTAAAATATAATTTATTATTAATTAGTGTACAAACATAATCAGATTATTATTCAAAATATGAATTTAATAATATCAGCATCTTTCAAAATATTCATATGCATAATCATATTCTGATTTCAAAATAAATCATATTCAAAAATCTGATTCAAAATAAATTTTACTTAACTCATCAGCCTTTAACTATAACTATACTTATATCTTATGGTCGGACTAGAATACTACACTTATATTCTAGCTATGATGGGGCCAAAATACCACACTTATACTTTGTGGTCGGGCTAGAATACCACTTATTTCATGTGGCGAGTTCAGAATACCACACTTATGTTAGAAAATATGTACCAAAGTCAATCATCAATTTATTGATGATTATGCTATTTTATAAATATAAATAATTTATTATTAAATAAAATTTTATTTTGATATTTTTCATCATAAGTCTACATCTTCTAATAAACTCCATATTATGATGAAATTTTTAAGACTATTTAGTTTTGATAAAGAAAAAATTTATCGATTAATCTTTAAACTATTCACGATCAAATGATATATTGTTAACTAGGACGATAACATTTATCAAGTATAGATCATTGTATATCATATATGTTGGTTGTCCTCTTAATCAATGAGTGTGGAGATACTGGTATGGCATACATATGAGATGTGGGGATACATCATCACTAAACGTGATCAACTTCGAAGCATTCTACTGTCGAGAATTACTCTGATGAAATATGAATATAAGTATCCCTTAGACCTGAGATTGCCATGGTAGCTTGCAAGCAACTCACTATGCTTTAGTACCAGACTACCTAAATTTTTAATTCAATAATAAAAGATTTTTAGGTACAGTTAAGTACTTATAAAGTCGGCGAGTGATCAAGATAGGATTGATCACTCCAAGAGTTTGAAAAAAATGTATCACTATATTTTAATTTAGCAAAATCTTGGCCTGGATAATCCATGAGATGGATTTAATATTTTGAAATACAATATGAATGATCTAATCAAAGTTTACAATTAAATCCTGAGTTATCCTATGAGTATTTAGGTCAAAAGGATGAATTATACGAAAACCATATCCACATGGGTTCTAAGAGTGTTGCTTTACATATTCGACCTATTTGATCATCAGGTATCATTGCTAAATGGTCACTTCAATTGGTATAAAAATTTATTTCTATGCTACCGACTTAGGTTCGAATCTATGGGATCACATACATTAGATATCTCAATTTGATCGGATAGTTGATCAACAATTGAGAATTATTTTAGGATCAAACAATCAATACGATTAATATTTGACTTAGTGCAAGTATTGCAGGAGGATCAATTAGGAATCGAATTACTAATTAGCTCAATTTAGTTGAGCCAAAGGTCTAAGATCGAGTCTAATTGAATAAGATTCAATTAGATTTGGTTTGGGCTTGATTGGGTCAAGTTCAATTGATTTATTGGATAAGTTAATTGCAAGGAAGAAAAAGTCCTTGTTCAATTAAGACTTGTATGCACCTAATTTTTAATTTGATTAGAATTTAAATTAGATTTAAATTTAATTTAATATAATTTAATTAGACTTTTAGTTAGTCTAAGATAAACTTTAATTGGGTTGTACAAGTTTTGATTTAATTGAATTTAAATAATAAGTTGGATCAAGTCAAAACTTGAAGTCCGAGTATGACTAGGACTAGGACTCTTCCATCTCATGCCACCTTGCTTTTCATGCCCTTCCATGCCAATTTTCTTAAAATTTGCATGAGAAATTTCATTTCCAAAGAGTCTCCACGATCCTTTTGTGCCTCCCACCTTTTTAGAAAGAAATTAGTGATCTAAGACTCTATTGGATAGAGTTTGACACATCATCTTTCTTTATCTCTTTGAGGTACCAACACACCTGATTTTTTCTTGATTTTTTCATGGAAGAAAGATGAAATATTATGCTCCACTTTTCTAGTTTCCATGCCATAAAATTTGGAGGAGGTGCCCAAGAGTTGGGCACCCCAATCCTTGCTCAATTTGGACATACCTTTTTAGCTATTTGACCTAAACAAGGACTCTATCATAACTCTCTATTTAAAGAGAGTTAGGGCATGAAATTTCTACAGGTTTTAGATTTAAGAGAGAGTGCTTGGGTGTGAAAAGCTTGGAGGCAAAAGGGCTTTAGACGTGAAGCTTTGTAAAGGAACAACTATTATGTCCTAGTGCGAGAAAACGAGAAGAGAAGAAATGGTTCTTCTCTAGAGATTTTAGTTTTCTTCTTTTCTTATTCTTTGTGAGATTTTAGAAGAGTATTCTCTCTCCCAAATTCTTCATATCTCCTCTGATTATTAGAAAATCCAAATTTTGAAGAAGAAGATTTACGATCAACCATCAAAGAAGTATCATCACAGTACTAATATATTATGCTAATTTCCAATCACTGGACATCAGATTAATGATTGAGACTTCATGTGGACTTCTCATGGAGGCCGAATGCATGTGCGGCTTGAAGTGACATCCTTAGCCTCGGATCAACAACCGGTGTTCCCGACTTACAAAAGGTAAAAGAGATTGAATCTCTTTCTTCCACTAGATTAGATCTAGTTTTAGTTTAATGTTGATATGATCAACATCATTATTTTTATTTAATATTTAATTTTAGATTTATTAGCATGTATAGATCATGACATTAGATCCTAGATCTAAAATTTATTTATATATTTTAATAAATTAATATAATTAATTTATTACTTTTGCTGATCTAGTTTTGAAAAAGTTTCAAAATACCTACAAGAAATCCTAGACTTCTCCTTCAACTTATATCTTATAGCTGGATCAGAAATAGAATCATGAGCCTAAAGTGCCAATGCATAACCCCTAATTGGCATAGTTCAAAACATAGTCAGGCTAAGAGTCCAAATTTAATTCATATCAAATTTTTTTATAAAAATAATACATATTTTAAATCAAAATACTACTACAAAAAGAAACTACGATAGTGCATATTATGGCAGCGATTTTCGAAACTGCTGCAATAGAACCTACGATAGTAGTTATAAAGAACCACTGTTATAGGTCTGACCTATGGCAGTGGTTTATACTAATCGTTACTACAGGTCCAACCTATGACAGCGGTTATTTAACCACTGCTATACGTTGATCTATGACAGCGGTTACATATAACTGCTGTCATTGGTCAAATCTATAGCAGTAGTTTAACATAACCATTGTAATAGATACGATCTATAGCAGCAGTTCTATGTAATCACTTTCATAGGCCCAACATATTACAGTAGTTGAGCATAACCATTGTCATATCTTTTTTTTCATATTTTTACTCTAAATATTATATAATTTTAAAATTTAATGCTCATCTTTATCGTTCATTATCTAAATAATTACTATTAAAGTAGCATCATAAAAGGCTGCCTCGATCTGAAGGTCCTAGCTTCATCAATCAGAAAAATTCGATTTCAACGATAATGAACGATGATGTGATGATCTGATAAATGAAAACTATCGATGAATCCAAAAATCTACAACGATGATCTTGGTATGTTTATAGCATACTATCAAAATTTTACTTCAATCAGATATCGTTATCATAATCAATTTAGTACGAAATAATTTTGGCTGTTAAATGAGAAACAAGCGATCAAGGGCCAAACGATGTCCAATTATGAGATAATTTTTTAGTTAAATGATCTTTGCTATAATTTTAATTATTTTATATGATAATGATTATAAAATTTAAATTATTTTTGTATGGACTATTCACGTTAAGCAGATCTTGCAAAAGCACGAGCATAATTACCAACGAAGTTTAAATATGGATATCAAGCGGCGTATAATTTTAGATCGTTCTTAGATCCACGAGTTGAATTTTATGATCACTACTAAAAAAATGATTAAAATAGTAGCCAAGATCATTTATGAAAAAATTATCTTATAATCGGACGCTATCTAGTCCTTTGATCACTCGTTTATCATTTAACGATCGAAATTATTCTGTACTAAATTGATTATGATAATAATATCCGATTGAAGTAAAACTTTGATAGTATGCTACAAACATCATTGAGATCATCATTGCAGATTTTTGGATCCATCGAAGATCTTCATCTATCAGATCATCACATCATCGTTCGTGGTTGTCGAAATCAAATTTTTTTGATCGATGAAGCTAGGGCCATCAGATCAAGATGGTCTTTTGTGACGACACTCTAATAGTAATTATTTAGATAATGAACAATGAAGATGAATATTAAATTTTAAAATTATATAATATTTAAAGTAAAAATTTAAAAAAAATTATTTTTAACTTACAGCATAGGTTATTGAGAATCGCTACCATAGATCTATTACAGTGATTTCATAACCGCTGCCATAGACCTATGGTAGCGGTTCTCAATAACCACTGCATAGATCTATGGCAGCAGTTCAAAAACTATTGTCATAAGTTAGATTATTTTTGCCCAGCCCCCTCCCAAATTGGTTTTTCTTTCATCGATCGTTCTCTTTCTCTCCCTTCTCTCCGCTGTCGGTGAGGCTCTACCCCCACCATTTCTTTTTTTTGGCCGACGTTTCCTCCTACCCCACCTCCTATTGGCTCTCCGACCAACCTGGCCATCGGCTCCGGCACCTCCCCCTCCTCCTCCTTCTTCCCCATTCTCTCCATCGCTGGCTCCACCACCTCCCTGCTTGCCCCTTCTTCTCTAGCCGGCCCGATCGCCAATCCAGCCACCTCCCCTCCTCCTCCTTTGGTCATCTTGTCCGTCGGCTCCACCACCTTCCCCTCCTCTCTTTTCTCGGCCCAATCCATCCCCTCCCTTCTCTCTACTCTCTTTCCCGACCGTCGGCCCCACCGCCTCCCCTCCTCCTTCTTCCCCGACTGACTCATCCACCCGCTCTACCACCTCCCCCTCCTCTCTTCCCTCAGCCTGATCTGCTCCCTCCCTTCTCTCTCTACTCTCTTTCATGACCGGCCCAATCATCGACCCTAACCCCTCCCTGCCTCTCTCTTTCTCTCCTCTCTTCCCCCGACCCGATCCACCCCCTCCTGCTCTCTCTTTCTCTCTCTCTTTCCTCTTTCTCTTTCTCTCTCTAGATCTTTCTCTCTCTCTTTCCTCTTTTTTTTCTTTCCTCTTTTTCTTTCTCTTTCTTCTCTCTCTGTATCTCACTATCTTGTATCTCTCTTGCAGGCTACCTCTAGCACTGCCGTCTTCCTCTAGTGCCGCCGCTAGCGAACCTTGGAGCTCTATGCGATCCCCTCTCCATAGCCACATGTATGATTTTATTTTTTAAAATTTTATAGTATTATTTATTAATCATTTATAATATTTATAATAAATATTATAAATATTTATTATAAATATTATAATTATCCATCGATCATGGGTCATACCAGTGGATAAGAAAACTCCTATCGATTGGTTCTGAACTGTATCGATGAATTCTAGGTCGGGTCGTGCCATATCGACGGTCGTGGATGATCTTGAGCCATGTCGATGGTCTTGGGCCATGCTGTGTTAGCAACCGTGGATGGTTCTACATCATGCCGATCAATAAGAAAATCTCCACTGATGGATTTTGGACCATGCCGATAGTCGTGAGCTGAGTTAATATTCATTAATATTATATAGGTTAATGTTCATTAATGTTGTAAGTCACGATGGCATTAAAGCACCATCTTGCGTAGACCAAAATGCCTGATATGCAGTGCAACTCCGCTTGGAGGGAGAGAAAACCCTTCACATCATGTACTGTAATTTATCAGATATCTACGATGAGCTCAACCTGTTCATGTAGACATATCAGAAAGAATAATCATGTAGATTAATCAAAATAAACTTTTACAAATCTTAACATTGATTTTCAATATAACATTTTTTAGATACTGCTTATTTTTCTTACTAGATATGTGCTTTGGTAAGCAGCATTATTAGCAATGCTGCTTAGCAAAGCACGTATCTAGTAAGAAAAACAAGCAGTATCTAAAAAATATTATATTAAAAATTAATGTTAAGATTTATAAAAGTTCATTTTAGTTAATCTAAATGATTATTCTTTCTAATATGTCTACATAGATAGGTTGAACTCATCGTAGACATCCGACAAATTGCAGTACATGATGCAGTGGATTTTCTCTCCCTCTAAGTGGAGTTACATCGCATACCAGGCATTTTGGTCTACGTGGAGCTCTGCATCTAAATTATAGGCGAAGCATACTTCATCGACCTTCATATTAGCTACCTAGGGACCACCAGCATCTACTCCAACGATATCTGAGCTCCAGCTTCATCTCCTCCAACTCGTGCTCCATCTCCTCCCAATGATGATGACTTAGATATAGATTTAGTAGATTTTTGATGTATTTTTTTTAAAAAATATTATAATAAATTTTATTCAATAATAAAAGTTGAGCATTTTAGAAATATTTTTATATTTATAATATTTTTTTGTATTATATATATTTAACTACATTTATCAGATTAAAAAAAATAATGTTCATTAACGTTGTCGGTCACGATGGCACCGAAATGCCATCTAGCTTTCACCTCCATCTCTCGGCAGGCTACGTGAAGCTCTACATCTGAGTCGCAGGTAGAGTATACTCCATCCACCTCCGCATTGGTTGCCTAAAGACCACCAACATCTACTCCTTCACTAGCATCTGAGCCTCTAGCATCGATCACATCTCCAGCACATGCTCCACCCACCAATGAGTCTCCACTGGCATCCACGTCGCATGATCCCATGGCCAGTGAGTGTACGTTTGTATTGTATCATTTATTTATTTATTTATATAATTATTATACACTCTTATATATTTACATAATATATTTTTATTGGATATTTCGTTGTCCCACATGTATGTCGCATGTATAGAACCGCCAGCATCAGATGATGGTGGACTATAATGCAGAGAAGAAGTCAGTAGGGGAGACCGTACGAGAGATGCATTTTTTTTTAGAGTGCTTGTCAAGCGATCTGACATCATTTCGGTACTACCCATAGATTGACGATTGATGGACGCTGGTATCAGAAATCGGATATGGAAGGAGATATAGGTAAGTATATCTTAGTTATATTTATGCATTTGATATTTACTATATTTTATTCATATAATTTCGTAACTGACTTTTGATAACTTTGTGCAGAGAATGTACGATTTTTCAGATCACAAGAGGACTCGAGATGTCCAACTGAAGAAAATTGAAAAGTTATACTAGAACTACAAGATCAAGCTCCATAGAGGATGGCTCGAGTACCGACGGGACACTCTGAAGGAGCTTGTTCCTTAGATTCAGGACTATCCCCCAAGTCAGTGGAAATGGATGGTTAGATATTGGAGGAGCCAGGAGTTCGAGATTTAATTTCTAACTTCTATATTTTTTAATATATTTAAAATTATATTTAAATATTTTTTAAATATTTATTATTTATTTGAATACTTGTTAGACTATCTCTCGTCAGAACTGCAAGAATCGGACAGCCCAGGAGTATACACGCACTTTCGACCATGAATCTATGGCCAATTATGTGCATAGAAAGGTAATAAATTTTGAATCTTGCTAGATAAATTAAATTAATATTTTTTATATTTCTAGTAAACTGATTTATTGTTATAGTTGATGAGAGATGAGATGATGTCCAACCGTAGCGAGATCTTTCGATCCATCCGTACGGATCAGAAGGGCAGGTCGATGAATATCGTGATCAAAAAAAAAATTTGTAAGTAATAAATATATTAGTATGATTAGTATTATAGCATTTTTTATAAAATTTTATTTAAATTTATAATTATAAGGGCAGTTAGATGCGCTCGTAAGTGAGGGTCTGGACACCTCGAGCTCTCGTGATCATCTATCTTAGGTCTTGGAGCCTAAGCACTTTGGGAGGATCCGATGCAGGCCCGAACATACGCCAATGAGCTACTGATCTGAGACGAGCGTCTCTTCATATGCTTCTGATGTCGTCAGTCGAAAGCAGCTTAAGGAGGCATTGACGCAGACAGCTCAAGCTATGGTGCGAGCAGATCAGGCTACGGTCCAAGCTGCTCATGTTGAGCATACATCTCATCTAGAGGGTATCTTGAGCGCCATGGTGATGAGGCTCAGCACACATTTTGGAGCTGACTTCGTGGGCCTTAAGGATATGTTGGTCGGCATTCCAGCTCCAACTTCTACAGCTCCAACTCTAGCTCCAGCTCTTGGTGGCAACAATGATGTAGATTTAAAAAACTTTTGATGTATTTTTTTTTAAAATATTATAATAAATTTTATTCAGCATTAAAATTTAAATATTTCATAAATATTCTTATATTTATAATATTTTTTTGTATTATTGAACTACATTTAATAAGTAAAAAAATATAAAAATTATAAAATTTATATTTTTCATTATTCAAAAGCTATGGCAGTAGTTGCAAAACCACTACTATAGGAGTGTCAACCGCTGTCGTAAGCTTTGTTCTAATTGCTATCATAGATCTATAACAGCGGTTCTATAACCACTACTATAGAGAGCTATGGTGGCGATTAAAAAATCGCTGTCATAGATCGAACTATAGCAGTGGTTATAAAATTATTGTTAAAAGCGATATATAGCAGCGGTTTGAAAATCGCTGTCAAAAGCGATATATGGCAGTAGTTCGCTTAACCGCTGCAATAACTGCTGCCATAGATCTACAGCAACGATCGTAGTGGCAGCGGTTAGCTAACCGCTGTCATAATCTATGACAGTAATTTTTTAGGCTATGACAACGGTTGGTTACCAACTGCTGCCGTAGTCCTATTCTGTAGTAGTGAAATATATATATAATTTTAAATTAATAAATAATTATAGTAATAGTTTAAGAAATAGTACTTTAAAATTAATTTTCATTCAAAACATATTTTCATAAGATTCATAAATTACATATAAATTAATTAAAATTTATTCAATATTCAAAATAATATTATATTAATAAAAAATCTAGCTCATGTGTACTCCAATGAATCCACATAATCTTATAAACTTCTCCTTCAAAATCTAATATCAAAATCATATTTTTATCATTCTTTAATCATAATTATTTTTAAAATAAAAATTTTAAATCCTCATAAGGCTGGTTGGCTTTGCAGTAACACTCGATATCTAGTCCGTTAAATTTAGAACATCAAATCAATCAACTATAAATCAAAATAAGATACTAGGATGTAGTTGATGATGATAAAATCTCATGATACTCGATCCGATCAAGATGAAAATCGACAAACTATCTAATGACTGTGGATCGAACTTTTTTCTTCCAATCAAATCAGAATCATTGGAAAAAAAAGTTTTTACTTGATGAGACTTAAAGAGATGACTTCTAGAGAGAGATACAATAATAAAAATAGAAATCCATCAAAAGATACATATAATCTAGAAAGGGAAAGTGAAGATTCAAATTCAGAGAAAGGAGAGAGAGAAAAATGATCTCTTCCTTACCTTTTCTTCTTCTTTTTCTTTTCTTTTTTTTTAAATTTTTTTTTTCTTTCTCCACTTTCTTTCTTTTGGTGGTTTCTTACGTCAAAATAGGAGACTGTGGTCCCTCTTCATTCCTTGAATTAGAGAATCTAAATTGATGGCCGATGATAACCATCGATATCGAAAAATCAAATAAAAGAAGGGGTGGACACAACCCAAAATAGGGATCAAGAAAAAATTGATGATTGCCTAGAAACTTGGACTTTAAAAGCTAAAAAAGATGGCAAGCTAAATAAAATTTATCTATATAATTTTTAGGTTGATAGGTTCGAATATCATAAATGATTGCATAATTTAGTTGGAATTTTTATATACTATCTCACGAGTAAAATTGTTGCCTTGTACAGGACGTTTGGAAAAGTGAGCATGATTCTAAAAAGGTAAGGTCCTTAGATGTGACTTCTTTTATCGCTTGAGAGAATTATCCATGATTTTCCACTACGGACTGCAGTATGTTATGATTCATATAAAAAGAAATTGATAAAATCAGCCGATTCTATGCGAAGCTTGCATCGATCATTAAATGCTCCGGTCCCACGAAGAAGCGGACTCCCGATCCACCATTCGCGCACTTTCTCTACTTTTGTCAGGCCATCCAATCCGCTTGTACATGCATCACCGCAATACAAAACAAATGATGCTGGCAACTTTTCCGTCTTCTATAAGAACCAAGCAGAATCTGACACGTCGTGCGATCTTAGTCCTTCTCTAACTGGGTCCAGCTTCTCTCGTTGTCTTCGAGAATACCCATTTTCCTCCTCCTTGAACCCTCTCTCAACAGTGGCCGTGGGAAAGAAACCCTAGATGTCCTTCACCCAATCGAAATCCTAGGCCACATGATCTCTTCCGTCTCCCTCCTCCTCTTATTGGTGAGCCTTTATTGTTGAAGATCGGGATCTCCGTCGTAGCGCGTGGTTCCATGAATTAAAGAATTTTTCGATAAGAAAAAAGCCCAAATCATCTCTTTCAGTTCGTGGTGCATCGATTCATCCTTCCTTCCATCTAGAATTCGAACCAATCTTCTCCCTCCCAATGATGGTGGTGTCCTGGTGATTCCTCATCTTTTCTTTTCTTTCACTCATTTTATTGTTGATTTTTGTTGTTTATTGAAAATTATTTTGTTTTCTTTTCGGGGAAAGATTGCGGAATTCATCATATCTATGGTAAATGATATTTCTTACTTTCATTTCAGCAATTTCGACTTCAAGATTCTATCTCTATTTGATCCTTCGTTTACCCTCAAATCTTTAGCCATGTGATCTAATGGATATAAACCAACTACCATAAAAATATTCCTCGTGATGTTATGTATAGTCATTTTAATGAGTAAATTTTTCGTCCTGCTGGAACTTGCTCAAATTATTTGCATATTTTATATCTAAAATTTTATCATCGAATGAAGAAAAGGATGGCTCTCGTGTTGTTGCACGGTTGGATAATAATATGTAAATTGCTTTGGTACTCTAGTTGATTCTTTCTTGCCTTACTATCTTTTGGTACTTCCAAAAGTCTGATGGATATCTTTCAACAAACTATTTGCGAATTTTGTGCCTAATTGTATGAGGATACTATCTTGTGACATCTGGGTGCTTTTGCACTCCCCAAGAATGAAATAATTCAAGCAATGTGCATTCATTTTGAATAATTTTAAAATCTTCATGAAGGTATTAAAGATGAGATTACTCAAGGACTTTGAAGGAGCCTGCAAGATAAGTATGATGTTGAGAAATAAATTAGACTGAATGGTGTGAGCAGAATGTTGGGGAAGATTCCTGTTGAAGTTATAACAATAAAATAGCAGTTCCCACTAAAGTGTTAGGAACTTGAGGATTGCAAGTTTTGTTTATTTGGAAAATAATGGTGATGGGAAGAAATAGAACAATGACTTGGCAGTCTCGTCTAGATGGTTTAGAGTATGCAAACCCCAAGCCATAGTTACATGGCCAATTCTTCTCAGTTAACTTGTGAATCATGGTACTAGAAGGAGAAGAGTAATAAAGAGAGAAGAGTAAAAAAAGCATGTAGATGCAAAAAAAAATTTGAGGCAAGTCCTGTGAAACTTTACAACATGAAGTTCTCATTCTTCTGAGCCAAAACATACCTAAAAGTTGTAAGATGATGGGCTATTTTTTCATTTATTGTTTTAAGCAAAATGCAAATCCCAGACCATAGTTAGATGCCCAATTCTTCCTGATTAACCTGTGAATAAATGTAGTAGAAGAGAAGAGTAGCAAATAGAGGAGCAAAAAAAAGCATGTAGATGCAAAAATTTTTGAGGCAAGTCAGCTTTGATGAATGTAATGCAATGTCTGTGAAACTTACAGCATAAAGTTCTCATTCTTCTGAGATAAAACATACCTAGAAATTCTAAGATGATATGTTGCCTTTTCATTTATTGCTTCAGGCGAAACTGGCATCTATTGACAGGATACTATCAATTATTTAGTCTATCCAGTGAACTTATTATAGATAGGAAACAATGCCTCAAACTAGTTTGTGATTTAAAACTGGCATATAATGATATACTAGGCAAGAAGGTATATTCATTAGGTTGGGAGATAATGAATTATTGAAAGCCCTGGACTTCCTAATGATTCCAAGAAGCATAGAGTTTGATCCATTTGATATGAAAAAGCTTTTATGCTTAGTACTTGTTGTGAAGAGGACCAAGAAGTAGAGATGCATCTTTTGAGATTTGGTCGGTGACTATTCTGCATTTGGACAGGAAAAAGGAGAGATAGTATTAAGGGCTTTATTCCATGTTAGAATGTTATGCAGTGATAAGGATCTTTAATCATAAAGACAATATTATAAATATAGAATGCTGAAGTGATGCAATTAAGATTGAAAATTTGTATGTCGATTGTGAAAAAAGAAAAATTTAGGTGAGAAGGGTTAGATTTTGAGTAATTCCTCGTGTTATTTATAAAATAAAAGGTAAAGGATCAGGGTGGGGGATGGGGTGCATCTATCTTATTAGAGAAGATTATGTGTTCTTGTTTGGTTCTTAGGTGGCATGACAAAAGCTACCTAGCTTGACACAAATTGATGGTTTTCTCTTTTTTAACCTTCTAAAAATCTTGTATTATTTCTTAGTATAATGGATATCTTGCTCCCATAGTGGATCTAAGCATCTGGAATCATGTAGATGCTTATTATTTCTTAGTATAATGGATCGCTTGCTCCCGTTATCCTTACATTTCTATGATTTATTTATTTAACTTTTCATTATTGACTTACTTTCATATAGATGCGTGTCACTCAGTCTGCAGCTTGAGAGATTTGTTGGGTAGGGATTAGGGTTTGGAAATTTACAATTCCAATGGGTGGCATCAAGGCTTAGGCTTAAGTAAAATTACTGGTAGGATCAAGGGCCTTTGGCTTTTAGTAACTAAAAATAGAAGCCCTTTTGATTCAATTGGCCTTCCGTAGATCATTGCAAAGAAAGTCCAAATGGCCAAAATTTTGATCAAAAATATGAAGTGATCTTAAATCTTAACACAATTGAGCATAGTCTTATGGTGCTATCCGATTAGGTGATGCTGCAGTGTACACCAGCATGGAGAAGGAAATGTTAATGGGGCTATGGTTCAGGCCTCTAGGCTTGAGAAGTTATATATAATGAGGATTCTTACGAATAAATTCTACTAAAGTTACTAGTTATGCTAATGAGGCAGATATGTTAATATTGGTTCATGAAGATGCTTTCAATAAAACCATTGCAATCTCCTTAAAACTAGTGCAAGGTTGGAGGATGATGATAAGCTACTGAATCTTCACAATCATCTAATACTATACTATGGACACCTAGTCACAACTATTTTCCATTTGGAGGAGTAGAGGATATTGTGAAGACTCATATACAAGGAAGAAGTCCAGTTAAAATTTTAAAGAAAAGGAAGAGAGCATATGGCTCTTTACAAGTGAATTGTGTGTAGAAAGGGTATGAAGGGAATATAGTAAAGGGAAGAGAATTTGTGGCCTAGGTCCATGGATAGGAAATGTTATTTTACCATCACAAGCTACATGAGAAAAATATGCCAATAAATTATAGATGTAGTGTTGGTGGATTACCTTGATAATGGAAGTGATGTTGGAATGTTTTCATAGTCTCTACAGATACATACACTTTTTTTTTAAAATTAATGCTTCTTCAATTTTGCTTTCTTGTTTGTGCTTGCTCCAACCAAGATTGATTTATTCCCTTTAAGGAAGGCATTGTTTTGTTAGGTGATGATTTAGCTTGTATGTATAAGTGTTCATATAGAGGCAACCAAAATTAAGATGCTTGTCTAATGAAGCTTTGTGTAATTCAAGTACTAATATAACATTCCCAAGATAAGTATGAATCTGATTTCACTTAGCATATTAGATTTGTGGATCCTAATTGACTATATGAACTGATTGAAAAGTGCAACAATTTATTTGGATTATGTCAGAAACATAATTGTTGCTAATATTTCAATGTCTTTTATAACAAAAATATAGTGCATAAAGCTGCATATGTAGATGCCCCCTAGTCATTATTATTTTCTGTTAGGAAGGAGCAGAAGTTGCTATCAAGACTCTTCTATTATATCATACAAGGAAGAAACTAGCTCAAGGAAGAGAGCAAGTGATTCTTTACAATTGAATTATATATGTAAGAGGTATCAAGGGAATATTGGTAAAGGTAAGAGAAATTATGGCCTAGATCCATGGGCGGAAAAATGTAATTTTACTACCACAAGCTATATGAGACAAATATATACCAACTAAAACTTTAGATGTAACATAGTTTTAACTTAATAATGAAAGTAATGCTGGAAATTTTCCCAATCTCTTTGATAGATCTTCAATTTTGACTTTCTTGTTCATGCTTGCTCCAATAGAGATTGACTTATTCCCTTTGAGAAAGGCAATGTTTTGTTAGATGATCATTTAGCTTGTATATGATCCACTAAGATCAATGAATCTACTTTGGCCACCTTAGATAATCTAGATAGGGTCACCACATCCGAGACTTATTTATGCATCAAAATATCCGGAAGGCAAAACTTTCACACATAATGTCTATTTAGGGTGCATTTTTCTGAAATTGGTTAATTTTTCAAGATCTACAATGTGGCATTCTATTGATAGGTTTGCCAAGCTAGATCTAGATGATCCCATTCCAAGTCCATTTAGGCCTCCACAATGCTTGGTCAAAATAAATTTTACTATTTTGGAAACTTTTAACCAAACTATATCTTTGAATTGGGAGGAATTAGGTGAAGTGGTAAAATATAAAGTTGATGTACAAGTTGCGATCTAGCCTCATAAATATTTTATCTTTTTCATTATTGTATCTACTAGCCACTTACTATTGAGGGAAGTTATAACCTTTGTTAACTAGAAGAGATTCGATTCGGTTTCTATAAAAGAAAACATTCCTAGTATAGATCAAGGACATTGCAATAGTCTTAATCATATTTAATGAAAGTAAAGGACCTAGAACTATGCTTTTAAAATTCTAAAGATTTTCTATTGTTTTATTTTGAGAGCTTCAAGTTGAGTGGGTTGAAGAAAATTTTATCTTCTCCCCAATCGAATCAAGTCAGTATTAGAGCATGGCTCCTATCTTTGCAGAGCACTAACTAGTATATGGTCCTGACTCTTGACTAGTACAAACAGAAGAAAAAATAGCTTTCAGAGTTTCAATACTTACAATACATTAAAAGACAGATAAGAATTGCTGCCTCTTCCATATTAATAGATGATGATATGAAGAGGTATTATACTACCAAATTTTGTAAGCATACAGTCTCTCTAGCTAGGGTTCTCTTTGATGATTATGAGGTCTATATAAAATGCACGGGAGATTTCTATGAGAATATTTAGAAGAAGTTAAAACTTTTAAAGTTTAAGACAATAGTGATGTCAGCATTAATGTCATAGGGATTAAGGAGAAGAACAAACCAAGGGATGGAAAGAGGGGGATGTAGAGATGGCAACGGATAGGGTTTGGGTCGGGTATCATACTACCCATCCTCAAATCCAAACTTAATATTTTATACCCAAATTCTACCCAATATTCGATCGAGTAAGAAAAAAGATATCCATCCTGATACCCAATGGGTTCGGGGATATCCATAGATAACCCATTTTTCCATATCCAATCCATATCCAATCATACCCAAAAAAATAAACAACCAAAATAATTTTTAAGTAAAGATGGAAGGGCATTATTTTTAAATAAAACAAGACTACCTCTATTAAAACTTGTTCAAAAAGATAAAGAATTCAAAATTATAATATTTTTAAGATATAAAAATATTAATTATCTTATTCTATAATAAAAAATATTAAGTAAAAAAAAAACTTGAGATACTAAAAGATAATGAGAATGAAGAAAAAAATATACAAATATAATTTAATAATTGATGAAACTAATATAATTATTGTATTAACTATAAATTGAATATATATATATATTCGGTTATGGGTTCGGGTATTACCTATACCCATAAATCGAGTTGGGGTCGGGGTCGGGGTCGGGTTTGGGTAGAAAATAGCACTATCCATACTCTGCCTATACCCATGCTATGGTTTTCAGGTTTTCCCAATTTTTCGAGTTTGACTGGGTTTGGGTAGGGTGCATACCCATCGGGTCGAGTCGATTTTGCCATTCCTAGGGAGATGAGTCAAAGACTCAAGGCAAAAATGACAGCAAATTGAGGCAAAAAGGTGGGTAGAGCAAGAAATAAGCCAACCCGATTTAGCAATTTGGAATTGATGGATATATGAAAGATAAGTGTTTGAAGCTTCATAGTATTGTAGCTTAAAGAAAAGAAGACAAAGGAGGATCCCAAAAAGAAAGAGAAAGCAGTCATCGACATGCAATGGAGATCTATGAGTTAGTTGAACTCGAGCAAGCAAACTTGACACTGAGCTTGATGGCAGGAAAGTTTGAGGCAGTGATGGTGACATATGTAGGGGAATGAGAGGAGCCCGTTCACTTGAAGATCGAGGTGTAATAGAGCATCATTGACCTTGGAAGCTAGATGAACATCTTTAGGACTCTAGTTCAAATGTAGGGGTGAAGACTGCCCCATAATCTTGTTCCTACCCTCTCCACTTGTTCTAAAGGGATGATGAATTAAAAAACACCAAGTAACGTACCTTCAAATTCACAACAACTGAGAGATACATTAACAAGTTAACATGTGAAGTAGTTTTCCTAGATGTATGTCAGGTCATCCTTGAGAGTCTTTATCTACAGGATCGGGATTGCAATCTGCTATACGTGGTAGCAGAAGTGCTGATTTGTAAAGGTCAGAAAGGAATTAATGATCAAACTTGCCTGGAGACAAGGTATTGATATTGTGACTGTTGCACAAGCAAATTAAGTGACTTGTCAATAACCACAAAATGTCATGTGTGTTAATGTTAAGAGGCTGATGTGATCCAAGAGAGACAGTCCTTTTTTGGAAGCATTGAGTTCAGTTGAAAGGCTAAGATTACTTGACTATTGGAAATTTCACGAATCAGTTTTGATAAGTGAAGGATTAGCCTTTTGGAAAAATAATTGAGCACACGATTCAGCTAGTTTGGGATGCATCTTTATCCAACTTGTCTCTATCATTAAGCTTTTGAACCAAGCTATGATCAAACCTAGCAACAGTTCATGTGGGTTCCCTATGGCCCTCGTGCAAAAGAAAGATGGTGGATGGCGGATGTGTACTGACCACCATGCCATGAATGAAATTACCATCAAGAATTAATGTTCTCTACCTTGGATTGATGACTTATTGAAAAGCCGAGGCATATCTATTATTACCAAGATAGATTTGAAATCTTGTTACCATTAGGTTAGCATTCATGTCAACACTTAGAAGATAGCTTTCAAGATGAAGCAAGGCTTGTTTGAGTGGCTAGTGATATTATTCAACTCATATAACGCTCCAGACATATTCATGTAGCCGACAAATAATGTGCTACAACCCTTCATTGAAGATTTCATGATTGGGTATCTTGATTCCATCCTGATATACAATTATAAAATGCCCTTGATACCTGCATACAACTGACGAATAATGTGCGATGAGCTTTCGTTGAAGACTTCATGTAAAGATATCTTGATTTGTAGCAGTTGTTGAGAAAAATGCATCAAGTGTATTTTAAAGGTCTTGGAGTTTTAGAAAAACTAGTTGAAGTTGAGCTTCAAAAAGTGTGAGACTGGGAAGCAGTCTTTGGAGTATCCAGACTTTGTGATTGGTTGAGATGTAAGCTTTATATATTTGCAAACTTATCAAGAAATTCTCGGTAACTGCAACATCCTGATGTAGTTTGACAAAGGCTAATCAGAAGTTTGAATGGTCCATGAAGCATGAAGATACTCTCCTGCTTTTGAAGAGAGATCTATCACACACTAGTCCTTGCATTTCCAAATCTATAAAGATCCTTCGAGATTGAAGTTGATGCACTAAGTTATTCACCAAGAATAATCTTATGCAAGGGGCATGGCTGAGTTATGTAGCCTGTGATAAGGAATTATATGCACTCTATTAAATTGTGCTCTATACTTACCGGACAAAGAAATTATCATGCACGCAAATTATAAGCTACTTCAATTTCTTCACATAATCCATGATGCAGCAAGCTTAACAAATGAAGTAGACATCTTATTGTAGTGATTCAACATAGTGATGCAGTACAAGAAGGGGCATTGGCTAAGTTATTGTCCAGGTCTTCATTGCCAACTATTACTAGTCTGTTGGTTGCTGTGCAGATTTGGTGACTCTGCCATTAAAAGTAGATGGACTTCTATTTTCCGGAGTTGGAGGAATTGAAGAAAGGTTAGTCAATTGTTTACCGTGGAGAGGAGTATGCTCATGTATCCCTTAGGCTGCTAATCGATATATTGAATTAGGAAGGCTCACACTCTGAAAGTTGCAAGTCACTTCAATATATAGAAGACTATTTAATCTGAGTTATGTTTATTGGTTCAAGATGTAGTATGACATGGCTCAATTTTTTAGACATTGTGTGCTACCTAGCATATCAAAGCCCTCTTATTAGTAGTTGGGATGGTATACACCTTGGTTAGTTCCTATTAAGATCTTGGAAGAGTGTTTTGATAGATTTTTGGGAGGATAACGAGATGCAGCCATAATTATTTATATGTTAGTTGATGAGTTCACCAAGATGTTGTGCCTAATTCCTTGGGAGAAGATGGTTATTAGAGGAGTATCAGCTAGTTTGTTCTTTTGGTATTTTGGAAAAAAAAATTGGGCTACCCTCTTCTATTATTTCTGATCGAGGCAACTGTTTTCTAGGGAATATTTGGTGATTTTTGTGGATGATGATGGATACTAGATCAAAGTAGAACATTGCCTTTCACTCATAGGTAGATATATAGATAGAGGTTGTAAATCAAATGTTGGTGCATTCTTCTTCAAGTTTAAAATTCCAAGAATCCAAAAATTAAGGATGACAATTTGTTTTATCTCTAGTTTTTCTACAATTGAGTTATCCGTTGTGCTATCAAGAAGTCACCTTTTGAGGTTTACTTGGGACATCTACCCATAAAGCTCCTTCAATCTAGAGTTCACAAATAATAACATTCAGAGAACATAAGGAGGGTGACCAGGTATGGGCTCAAAGATTTGTGAAGAATATCAAAAAAGGTACATCAGGAGTTTGAAGTATAGCTGTATAACTCAAAATAATGATGTAAGGACTATCACGACAAATATCCAGTTAATTACACCTTCAAAGAGGGGATCTTGACTAGCTTCATCTAGGGAAAGAAAGATGAGAGGGCGAAGAAAGTAACTAGAAGGAATTTGTATGAAATTGCGAAGATTGTCTTCCAGCTTGATCTACCACCTTGTAGGGAAATATACTCAGTTATCAATATTGAGAATTTGAAGCTATTCGAGCCTTCCATGGTCAGAAACTCATATTACTAGTTGACAACAACCTATGACTAAAGCTATGTAGCCAAGTAACTCATGATTGCATTGTCAAGAGGAAGGTCACAAAAAATTAAGTCTTCTTGAATTGACCAGAAGAGTCAACTTTCTAGAAAGGCCCAAGTGGTTTAGTCAAGAGATAGGACATTGGAGCTTCGCCAATTTCAATTTTAGTTTAGCAAGAGCTGAATTTCTTAAAGAGAGAGAGAGCTCTAATCCACCACTTTGAACCAATGTTCAGCATCTCAGTACCGGAACTTATACCGATACCATTCTATTATAATGTCGGTTATGCCTAGTACAATATTTGGTTCAACGTATCGAGAGTCAGTATGCCCTCTAGATGTACTAGTTTGGTATTGATATGGTTGAATACGCATCGGTATCAATCGATATAGTAAACCTTACTTTGGATGCTTGTAAGTCTAAACAAGGTTGGAAGGAAGATCTATTATATTCGAGGCTACTTCATCAATCAAAATTTTGAGGGCATAACTTTTACATACAATATCTATTTTGGGCATATCTTTTAAAATAATTTTTTGAGATCTATAATATGGTGACCAATAGATAGGCTTGCCAGCTGGATGATCATATTTTGACATTGTTTAGGTGTCTGAAATATTTAGTTAAACTCAAATTTATTATTTTTGGAAACTTTTGATTGAACAGTGTTCTTCAACATAGAAAAATTTTGGCAAAATGATAAAAGACAAAGTTGGTGTAGAAATCGAAACCTAGCTATATGAAGAGTTTAGTATTTTATGGTTATTTCCTGTAATCACTTACTATTTAGAAAAATTGTAGTCTCTTTTAACCGGAAGAAGAATTCGAGCAGAATTCTATAAGGGCATTTCTTGTTTTCATGAATAGAGAATATATGCTATAGTTTTATTTATATTTAATAAAAGTAACAAGATTAGAACCCAGCTTTTTAAAATTTTTAAGATTTTAATTATTTTATTTTAGATAATTGACTTAAATAGGTTGAAGATAATTTCTTCTCCCTGAGTGGTTGTTGGTATGGAGACGATCAAAATTAAGAAACTTGCTTAGTGAAGTTTTTTGTACTTCGACCAATGTTATTCTGCAAATGCATAAGAATCCGATTTCACTTGATGTATTGGATTTTAAGGATTCTAGTTGACAATCTGCATTGAGTGGAGTGCAGCAACATGTTCCAATTATGCAGAAACACAATTATGGTTAATATTTTAATGGCCTCCATTGCAAGCAGTGTTTAGAATGTGGCGCATAAAGCTGCGTATGTGGATTTACCCTTCTGTCATGCTAAAATAAAACCATAAATAATATGTTGTAAATGTAGTTACAGAAACGAATATGTTGTGAACCCATGCTTCATGCTGCAATCTATTTGAGGTAAATAAATTAGTTGGTTTTTGTTTCAGTCAAATTGCTAAAAGAAACTTCATTGTCTTTCTCCATCGATTCTAGACTAGATGCGTCTATACGTTAAATGGCATTACTAACTTTATGGCATCCCCGCAATAGATTTTACTTGTATGAAAATTTTTTGGCATTTCTAGGATGGTGAGCTGCTTTTTAGCATGGGAGTCATGCTACAAAAATGTTCAGCAATGAACCTGAAAATGGTTGCACTAGGAGACATTTTTTTGTATCTCGTTATAAGTCATTGCGGGAGGAAGGCTCTGACAAGTTTCAAATGCTTGCATTTGCGGTCATCGGGTCCATCTTCTTGATTGCTTTTTTGGTAGTCTAATGTGCCTGGTCCTTCTCCCAGCCGGGGTAATTCATCCCAAATTCTAAGAGGAAATATGGCCAACATTAGGTGCCGATTGAACTTATTCATCCCAAACCTAGCAACTAGAAATTCGTGCAGCCTCAATAGCCCACATTCTGTGATAGCGCCTTTTATCAAGTTGCAGTGTCGTGGCCAACATTTTCTGCATGGCCACATCACTTGCGTGCAGAATGCTGCTTTATATGTTCACCGTATGGCCATAGCATTCGTGGACTTTGGTTCTGTCATTAGTTTTTCAGCCTTTTTTTTTTTTTTTTTGGTTCTATAAATTATTTCTTTTTATATTGAAAATAGGAAGCATGTTTAGCAGTCATAGTTATTTTGCCTTTGAAAGAAGTTAATAAATATTTTACCCTCTTGTGCTCTTATTTTCACATCAATAGAACTTTATTTTTTTTTTTTAAAAAAAAAAGAATCTACCGCCCGATGCTAACGAAAAAAAGTTTATTTAAAACGAAAAGGTTTTTTTTAATAACGGATCCACCGCGGAAACATCTTAAACGGATTGATCCTCTAAGGTGT
Source organism: Cocos nucifera (assembly GCA_006176705.1). NCBI lineage: Eukaryota > Viridiplantae > Streptophyta > Magnoliopsida > Arecales > Arecaceae > Cocos > Cocos nucifera. The sequence goes on along the minus strand of QRFJ01000041.1, from coordinate 924,403 downwards.
CTTGTCATTTAGCGGAATATGATCAATACGATCTAATTTCTAATTTTCTTCATGACAATTTCAGCGGCTGACAACCATATGGCCATATACCAACATCTGCTCCTCTGGCACCTCAACCACATCCTAAATATGGAAAATTAAGTCTGCATGGCCGCAGTGTCATGCCATCTGGGCAATAAGACGATCAACTTTTCACCCTGAGAGAGGAATTAAAAGGGACCAAGGGTAACTACAACTTATCTGGATCCCGATCAAGTTGACAATATTTCAGTTTAAAAATTTTTGGTACGATGGCTTTCATGGCCCTGTTGATCCTATCCCCGAGCTTCTGCAGGAATTGATAAGCATTTGTTTATGCACACCCTAATAGCATAAAGTTTGACGTTTTTCTAACATCCATCGAGTGGTCAAATGTATTTATCTTCATAATGCACAAATGCACAAAGTACCATATAGAAACATCAATCTTATCCATCATAAAGCAACCAACAAAGAAAAAAAAAAAAAAAAAAAAAAGCGGGACTTCATCCTGCATCACCTTGATGGTGATGTGAAGGTCAGGCAGACTACTAAGGTTCAATAAAAAGATAGACCAAAGTCTATAAAGAACCATCAGGAGCATGATCAGACACTCTCACCGGTCGATATTAAAACGACGGAAACCTCCCTCTATTGATGTTGAAAAACAAACTCATATTATCCCTAAAGAACGATGTAATAACTTGATCACAACATGTACAATTTCATCATGCATAAACCCACTCTATACGAATTCCCAGCATCAATCGAAAAACCTATTAGTAGCCACTGCACAATGGCTCCATCATCTGCAATACGGAAATATGTATTAAATGAACGTTTTTAAACTAGCCATGGATTAAGGACTGTTTTTGAGAGATAGAGAATGGACCTTGCTCTCCCCCAACTAACGGGGACGACTTTCCCAATAGCAGCCAGAGGCCAACTGAATAAAGAGCAACAAAACTCGGTCACGATTAGCGAGAATACAAATACCATGCGAAGGGGGAAACAAAACTAGGCCACAATCTGGTGAAATACGGATGATCATTTAAGAGCCACCAACACTAGCATATCAGATTCATGTTCAATTAATATTTTTCAATTTTTCTCTTTTTTTTTTCCTAATACGGATGATCATTTAAGAGCCACCAACACTAGCATATCAGATTCATGTTCAATTAATGTTTTTCAATCTCTTTTTTTTTTAGAAAAAAAAAAAGACGCTGAAAAAGCCAAGAGACTACAACCATTTAGGGATCACATGTGGGTGCATTAGGCAATGTTAAAAACATATTGCAATCTAAGAAGCGGACATCTGGGCTTTTAAACTGTTTAAGGATTAGTTTATCCCATTTTAACTAATAACTGAGAGAATAACAAAATATACCTTATGAAGCCAATAGCAACGGAAACTAGCCACAGCTTCCAATTCAGCCTCACGGTCGATGTAAACTTCCCTAAAAACTCGATAATCAAGACCTATAGCAGGGGTAATCATTGCAAACAGTCAAAATCGTACAAAAAGGCAAGGGAAAAAAGGCTGCATGCAGTAGCAGAAAATAAGTTTTTTGTTTTCTTTACCTGAAATAAAACTGTAATGCCTATTATCCCCATGAAGAGGTGGTTTTTGGTTACTCCACCAAACACATTTATTTCATCTGGTTTCCGAGCATTGAACTCATCGAATATCTGATAGAGCAAAGGAAATCAATGAAACATCTGCCGAGAAGCTTATGCATGGCAACCCTCAGTTTAAACAAAAAGTAACCAATACAGAAGACCTTTCTGTCCTTAAATGAAAAAAACGTGGGACATATTTTCCATACAAACAGTGTAATTTCAGCACGGATTTGGGCAAATTAACAAAAAATCACTTTACAAATTACATAGAAACATACTAAGAAGATGTTAGTCTTGAGTACAGAACTTACAATTATCCCATGCAAGCTGTAGTAATTTCACCACACATCTAATGTGGACATATCAACAAGAATACGAGAACCAGATAGATATACTGTATGGAGCAATTGCAATTTCACAATGCGATATATCAGAACCTTTCTGGATGATAGAAAATTAAAACTGGATATAATGTTATACTGAATTTGTTTCTAAGGGTACTGAAGAGTCTGCAGAAAAGTTTTCTAACTTACTTGACATAGGACAAATGTATTAAAGATGAATGTATTTTTCACTTTGTCTGCATGCTCTCGGCTGTCATGCTTCAAATGCAAAATACTCCTCCCATCAAAGTTGAGTACCAGGAGGATAGTAACTTGATATAGAGCCTGCAGTAACATCCCCAACCATCAGCTGCAATTATTTTAGAACATTAAGCAAAGTCTAAAAGAGTACTGAAGATTGCACAAGAGCATAAAAGATAAAACAGACCTGTACTATCAAATTTCTCCACATGACATTTGTAATAAGAGGTTCCCTAAGAAAGATAGACTAATTCATCAGCATCATTCAGGTAAAATCCATTTCAAACTAGAATAAACAAAATAATAACCAAGAGCAGTTTGAGAGATTTTTGAATTGTTGAAAGAAAAATGAAACAACCATAATGGCTACTACAGATGATCCGGAACTCTCATGTAAAGTTAGCAGATTAAACAGTGCAAACTCTTAATCCTGGACAAAATGGATATAAATAAACCAGAGAGCTTAACTCTCTGATAATAGCTTGAGCATAAGAAACTTCGAATGGGTCAATTTTGTATGCAACTCAAAATCCCATATTAGATAGTTCTGACATACAGAAACAAGGTAAAACAAAATTCCGAGTCACAGATCAGCAAACAACAGGTCTTGCATCGAGTCTACTTGACAAAAGTCACAAGCAGATGGTATATATATACATCACCAAACCAACAAGACATCCCAACAATTTCAGGACAGTTATGTACATGATTTCAAATATATCCTAAATCTAGCCATTGTATGTACCATATTCTTCCTCTTAACAAAAGCACATATTTCTCTCAGTTGAAACAAATAAGTGCCTCTAGATGTCATAAAAAGCTTGGCAAAACTAATCTTGAGAAATATAAGAGGCGGTTCTTCTGAGGTAAGGCAAAATCCTATGTTCAACAGCACACGACAGGTGGAAATAAAGCATTCCAGAACCCACATGGCCATCAAACAACACTTGAAAGGAATGAGTGCTTTTTTTTATAAATATGTCAAAATTGACTGAAAATATGATTGATATCTATTTGACACTTATATCTATATTGGCTAGAGTAGCTGGACAAAGCATGAGAACATCCAAACAACCTCTATTTTAGGCAAAGGCAATTATTACAGGAAGAAGAACAAGAGAATAAGAACAAGCAAATAACATCAAGTGGAATAGCCTGACCAACAAAAGACAGCTATTTTTGAAAGTTCCGACATCTCCTCCTATCTCTATTCCTAAGGTTAATTTCCATATTCCGCATAAATAACATCATTCCCTCTACAAACGAATATCTCAGTTACAAAATGATTATGTCAGACAAGAACCCTTCCTGTTGATTGTAGATGGCAGAAGAAAAAAGCTATTTTACGAAGAACTATTCAGACTATTTAATGAACCGATACTGATGTCAAAATTATATTATGATAATTATTTTCAGTATAGATTCTCTTTGATAAAATGGAGCCTCAGTTTCCAATATCAACTCGGTCCATCACAATGGTGGTGTGGTGGAAAAAAGGATCTCAGGTCAAAACTTAGGACCTGTTAGATGCTTAAATTGGCATCTTGTGATCTCCTCTGTGAGCAGGAAGGTATGAGAAACTAGGTAACAGGACATACAAGTTCGAGTTATCAAAGGAGTTCATAGATTTCACAATATCAAGATTTTTGAGGTCCTGCATACAACATTTTAGATGGGATATGTTATATAAAAAATCTAGGGATCAGGAGACATGCCTCCACCAATTCCTCACACTGATCTTCTCCTTCCCCTCTGCAGATCCACTCCTGACCATGTGAAAAATGTCAAAAAGGTAGGTGACCAAGCATATGAGGCCCTAAATCAAATGAAATTTAAATGGCCATCTTCCTACACATGCAGTTCCTCATTCGTCCCAAGTAGAAAGGTACCAGATTGATGTGGAAATGCCTACAAATTTTTCAGGCTAGAAACACGGTCACAGCTGGTGGTATATATGAGACATTGACAGATCTCTTTATTAGCTAAATTAGCAAACAAACATCATTCAAGTACTCTAAATTGTCAATAATAAGTTATGCCCGTGTTAGAGAACATATATTAACAACTGAATGAAGCCACCCTCTAGTTTAATCATCACTATCTTGTTTGAAAAGTTTCTGCTCATAAAATTATCGCAAGGATTACATATTTGTAACAGACAGGCAATGGAAAACTTGTAAGAGGATTTATTGACCCAAGTGGAACTCTGCTTCAGCACATCACAAGCACCAATTTTCTCAATTATTCTTGTAGATATTAATTAAATGAAAATTATTTCTAACCTTCGGCCTACAGGAGGTCTGTCCATTAGCTGGTCTGTTGGTGGTTCCGTTGCCAATGCAAGTGCTCCAAGTGTGTCCATGATAAGATTCACCCAAAGAAGCTGTTCAGACAAGAATGAAGCCACACAAAATGGTCAAATCAGCTTACGAAGACTAAAAAGGCCAGCACAAGTATTTTTTGTAGCACATTCTATTTGACAGGTAATATCATTGTAAATGTAAGCCAAAATCGTCATTCTCTTTTTATCAGAATAAATAAACTAGCAACTTCTCACTCATTTTTTTGCAGATAAGCAGCTGGTATGTTGTCCCACTAAGCATGTCATGCTGGTCTATCTAGCTAGATAAGTCACATTTTGGTTTTGACTTGAGTCACTCTGATCCTCAACCAATAGAGCATGCAAAAAAAAATTTAATCTAACCTGGACAGCATTCAAAGGAACTTGACCAGATGAAAAAGCAGCAACAACATTAATTACAAGTGCTGCCACATTGACAGTGAGCTGGAACTGGATAAATTTCTGAATATTTGCATATACAGAACGACCCCAACGGACAACCTATTAAAAAAAAAAAACAAGAGAAATTACACATTTCCTCTTCTATTGAACAGCTAATGCAAAGACATGATAATGTTAGCATACATACCCTCACGACTGATGCAAAATTGTCGTCCAGTATGATGATGTCTGAACTTTCTTTCGCTACTTCAGTTCCCTGAATTCCCATGGCAAGACCAATATCTGCCTGAAAAGCAAAAACATGGTCAAATAAGCAATCATACATTGTATTATAGCTTCAGCACATGAGAGAATATAACAGCAAACCTCATGCAATGCGGGAGCATCATTAGTGCCATCTCCTGTGACAGCAACTACATGACCTTTTCTCTTCAGTGCCTGAACAAGTTGCAGCTTGTCGTTGGGGGAAGACCTCGCCATCACCTGTACCAGAATTTTCAGATTCAAATCAATTGCTGCTATCCCAGTTAGTTTTCTATAATTTCAATGGTACACATGCAAGAATAAGGAGAAAGATCTTTTCCTTCTTTTAACAGGAAGATGTACAGAAGCACCCAATGTAGCCTGCAATTTGATGCATGAAATGGGAAGAAGGTGCAAGTGACAACACTTAAGAACAAAGCTGGGAAGAATAAGCACCTGACATAGTGAAGTACATATGCAAAAAGCTTCAGGGTTTGCTAGCATGTTGTATTGATTAATTGTACAAATATTATTTTCATATATATATTTCTAATGCATTGGTTTATTATTTATTGTTAATTAGATTTTATTAGTTCATCTATTGGAGATAGCAACCAAGTTATTACATGCACCCATGCATGAGAGAGAGAGAGAGAGAGAGAGAGAGAGAGATGGCTTAGACAATGCCAATGCATGGTTTCCATACTCTTAATTATTTACAACCCATCATATCACATGGGCATTTAAATATCTGAACCAGGATTCAGGAGGCCTAGAGTAACAAAGAAACTTTTGGGAACAACTAGAACAAGTAAGAGAAGACTCAACTTTGAGGAAGTGAAATCAAAAGCCTAAGATGCTTCATAGGACATATCAAAATATAATTTATCTAAAGCAGGAAAAGAAATGGACACAACAATACAGCTTCAGTTTTCCATTAATCAACCAGGAAAAAGAAAGCGAGAAATCATCTTAAAAAAAAAAAAGCTAATAGATCTACAATTCTACATTATAGAAAAGGGAGATATCTGTGCACCTGTTCCAACCAAATTAATTTTTGAAATTGAAAGATGCATAATCTATATTTGTATTTTTATCTGCACTGTGATACTCCAAGTCAAAAGTTTCAATTGACAGATTCAGAAAACTGATTCTAGATTTCTTTGTATATCATAACAATCATCATTTTGATGTAAATTTCTTTAGAAGTGCTTAAAGAATTCATGTCCTTACTTTCATGATATTTGACAAAAATCTGAACTAAACAATTCATGTTGCTTAAATATATAAAAGAATGCTAATTGTTGTCTTACAGTTATATTCTCAGCAATTTGTTCCCTTTCTGAAATACACTTGGCACGAAATACTCTTCCCTCTATGAGAGTTGGCTCTGAAGCGTTGGCATCTGTAAGTATCCCACACTCAAGAGCTATGGCTTTGGCAGTCTGTAGATTATCCCCAGTGACCATGCGTACCTACTTGTTCAAAATGATTGATCAAAGTTAAATTATACATCCCTCTTGATGGTTAAATGATACATGTCAGAGAAATACATCCCTCTGGATGGTTAAAAATTTTCTGAATGGCTAATAGTAGCATATCTTATTAGAGAGGGCCTCTAAATGAGAGGCTCATTTCAAAATGGGCCTTGCAAGTTTATTAAAAAAATAAAAAAATACTCAATGACTGACTGATTGGTAAGTTAGTTAAACAATCAATTCTCAATCATAAGCTACTTCCAAAGTTTGTTTTGACATCAAAATTTATTGCGTTCAAAGATTCATGACGTAAATCACAGTGACCGTAAAATGCTGGTATGTTATACCATAACAAGTTTAGAAGAGTACCTTGACACCTGCATGAGTGCATAGTTCCACAGCATCTTTGACCCCAGGCCGACAAGGATCCTGAAAGTCAACAAATTCATTACTCAAAAAAGACACCATCAATATCAAAAAACATACTAAAAAGAAATGAGGTGCAACGAATTAACAAGCAAAGCTATATTATCATCCTAAGACGACAACAGTTAGGATCCAAATAATGATATGATGTAAAGTTATTAACATGAGAAATTATCTTGATAGATGTTTATTTGGACACAATTGGTCTGTTAACTTACCAGAAAACACCAAAAAACCACACGAATTTATTAATCAAACGCTATTAGTCTTCAATCTAAATAGTTTTTTGGATCAGGCTGATACAATAAGGGCCTATCACTATATGATTTACGAAAAAATATAGTACTGATACACTCCAAAGAAAGGAAGCGACTTGAATAATTTGCATGTCAAATCAGGGAAGAGCTGCAAAATTCACCAAGCTTATTGACAAGAGTTTGTAACATACATATATAACGAAATTATCAAGAAGCATATTTTGACTAAAAAGCTCCTATGATAAACTTGTTCCCATACTGTAAAATTGCTCTATTCATTACCTCTCCTTTCCATAGGAAGTAATAATGAGTTTCTATTCTCCAACAAGCAAGTGAATGGAAAGTAAAGAGCCTCATCAAGAGTCGTCTAAGAACATATATGAATGTTGAGTGGAGGCAACTAGATTACCATCAGATACATTTCTCACCACATACCTTCATCCCCACAATACCAAGTAGAATCAGGTCATCCTCGGGCAACTGCCAGTTGTCTCTCTGTTCCTCACTTGGAACATTTTTCAAATCATATGATCTGTAAGCAAACGAAATACAGCGAAGACTAGCTGCTGCCATATCTTCAATCAATTTCTCAAATGCATCAAGCTGTGACAACATGATGGATCAGAAACTTCTTAAATAGTAAGGATGGACAGAGACTTAAAAGAGCTTTACCTTGTCTGGGGTCATTGGCTGCACCAAACCATTTGCATCAAGCCAGCTTGTGCATTGGGCAAGAACAATTTCAGCAGCGCCTTTCCAATGAACATGAACTTCAGAATCTCCCTGCAATTACAAGAAGACAAGAATCAAAATGCACAATCAAGAACATGACAATCATGCATCAATGTGAAGAAAAACATTCCAAAAATAAACATTAAAAAGCAAGATATCGGATAATTGACACTACATAAATATAACTGCTCCATGAAGTCTACCTAGTATGTTACTAGGAATTTGTATTTGAAGCCAGCATTGTTTATCTTTCCAAGTGTTACAGAGATGCATATTTGTCAAGGTCACTGTATGTGACCAAAAGTACATGCCCAACAAACCAGCAGTAGCCAGGAATGAATTTTTAAGTAATACAATGTTTTAAAGGGGCACGTGGTTGACAAAGATTGTTTGCTGAATAGGTTTTTGCTAGTTTATAACTAACAAATGATACATGGTCTAAAGAAACTGCTGCTAGAGGTACATAAGATAAGGTGCGTGGTCTGATAATTTGAATAGCCAAATAAGGCAAAATTATTATCAGATCAACCGACAAACACATACTTCAAAACCACATATAATAGTTGCATTTGTATATTAAAATAGAGAAATTGTATAAAATTTACCAAAGAAAAGAAAGAAAATTAGACATCCCTAAATTAGTTCTAATCAGTAGGAAGTATAGAACTATCATGGTTTCAAACAATTATAGTATGTGATTACCACAAGTACTCCAACACCACCACGCTTTTTCTCAGAATTGAAGGGGCAGACGTGAAGAATTGAAGATTTAGATCTTGCATCATCAAACTTCATCCCAAGCTACAGACGATCATCAGCATGATTAGCAACTGATTCGAAAAGAAATAGGTGAAATAAAGCTGCATAGACAGCACGACCAAGTACCTTGACTGCCCAAGAAAGAATAGCCTTTTCAGTAGGTGACCCAGTAATCTCAATAGTTCCACCCCTCTATTAATTAAAAGCTTCAGTTATTATATAAGAAAAGAAAATCTTAATTTGCCACAGTTCATGATATTTAATAAAAGAAATTTGAGAAAAAACTGAGTAAACACACAACATGAGATAATAACTAGAATATGGAGAAATATTGAAGTCCTTATATGTAGACAAAGCATTACTTGGAAATGTTCCGAAAACATACGTCATAACTAGTATGACAATCTTCATGGCCAGCAAAACATTAAAAATAAAAAGGAGAAAGAAGAGGAAGAAGAAGAACAAAAATTTGGAGGTACATATTAGACATAACATGCAAAATGAATAGCAGAACTTTCAACTATTGACAGGAAAAAAAACTCTAAGGGTCTGTTTAGATAATTGGGTTAAAAATCCTATGGGATTCATAGGTTGAGCCAGCACAACCAGCAAAATCATGGGATCACAGACTTGGCTAGGCTTACATTCATAAATACCTAGGAGTACTTTTGGCCTGGGCTCAGGTCCTGTTTTTTCTCCCCATGGGATTCAAGCTGGCCCACTCCAAAGGTACTTTGGATATTTATGAATATTGGCCTAGCACGGATTGTAATCTCATGATTTTGGTGGTTGTGCTGACCCAACCCACAAATCCCATAGAATTTTAAGCCCAATCATCCAAACAAGCTCTAAGCGTATCCAACAATCATCTCTGCCATTATAATGGCAACTCTTAGGATAGGACTTTACTCCCATTTGACTCACTTAAGATATATTGACAAAAGTACCATATATGAGTGGGCCCAGCCAGAAACAACCCCCCCCCTCTCTCTGTTAAAAAATAAATAAATAAGTCCACTTCAAGATCAGCTCTACGTCCTTTTTTTCTTCTCCCTCTCTTTCCTAAAATTTCTGGTTTTGTTTGCCTTTTTCTTTCCTTTTAACTCCATGCACAGGAGGCAAGCATTGCTTGGTCTAAATTCTAACATGCCTTAATTAGGAGAGTTGTTTTACGCGTGAACTCCTGCAAACAAGCATAAACCCCCGCATGTGTTGTATCTATGTCTCACCTTCTGCACTTGAGTCAACCAACATCTATTACTTTCAAATGAAAAATAATTCTAGAATGACTTTTTCCCTTGCTAAGAAAAACAAGCATCTATCATGTTTCTTTGAATGAGTATTCTCTCCACAGTTATCAGTATGGTTTGCCAAACCGGGCGGTTCGGGGCATGCCGAATCGTCCCAGTGGCAACAGGTGCAGAGGAGTTTTGGGCAGCCCAACAGCCACCCGACGGCCTCCTCGCTGCCTTCCCCTCTCTTTCCCTATCTCCCTCTTCTCAGTTCCTCTCACAAAGGACCGCAGAGCCCCGAAGGACTCGGCGGCCCTTCGGTAGTCACCATAGGCATCTTCATCGGCCACCCATTCCTTCTCTCTCCCTCCGTCCCCCCTCTCTTCCTCTCTCTTTTCCTCTCCGATTCATCCCCATTTTTGTGTCGATTCGGACCCGGTACGAAGACATACCGACTCATACCGCTAGCTGGCCGGCACGGGGTCCAATTCCAAGTTGGCAATCCTTGATCATCACTATATTCATAAGTTTATTGGTTGAGCCCCAACTGACATCTTGAGAGAATCACTTCCACCATGTTAACCCACAACCAACGTGTTGAAGATCTCCTTATTAGTAACTTATTACATAGTTGCCAAGAACCAACAGCAGAAAAATCCCTTGGTAATTCCCACATATGTATATTCCGGAAAAATACCTATACATCCAGCCCCTTCCCCCACCTCATTCTTTAAAAGAGAACCAGCTTCATCATACTCTTTCTTCCCCAAAATAAAAACTGGAGCTCCCTTCATTTACTTAAATTTCTGCATCGCAGAAGTTTTAAAACATATTTGAAATTATTTCTAGCAGAACATACCAAAGTAGATTTTGAAGAGAACCAAACCAGTTAATGGCCTTCTCTATGTTTTAATTGGCGATTCTAATATTCAAGGTATGCATGGATTTGGCCACATATAATTGCTTCCAATAATAATAAAGTAATAATAAAAAGGCCTAGACCATCATGTCTCCAAAAATTACACCCAGTACAAATACATACAACTCTTCTCTCTCTCTCATTTTTAAAAATCCATGAACCTTCACCATTTCCAAAATCAACTCGGTTATTTCTATTTATCTTTGATATATTATCTCTCTTAACCTCATCCATGATGCACTAGTACAACCATGATGGTCCAAAAAGACATAAGGTGACCATTCAAGGAAAGTTAACAACTTTGTCTCTAAGTTACCATTCTTCGCCATATACAAAAAATTACATACATGTATATATAGATTTAGAACCCTATCTCTCATAAAAAATACACAACCATATAATCATTTAGTTGTTTGACTATTGTTATTTTCTTCTTTTTCTTTTTGGTATTAGGATGATTATAAGTTTGAAGTATTGAATAATGCTTCTAATAATTTTATCCTTCTTATCAGTTAAGTAGTGGATTCATTTGTTTTTCAACTTGTGGCATTGAAGTAGCCATTTAAAATTCTAAGTATAAATTTCCATTCAACTGTAAGAATATGAATAGATCATACATACAGTATTGTAGTATATAGCTTTTCTTGCTTTCAAGGAGATATTTTTAGGTAACTAGTTTTAACATGTCTTATCTTAAGCCCTCCCTGGAAAAATCCTAAATCTTCCCCTTCCCAACTAGTTCTCAGTTCCACAACACTGTAGAATCCTCAGTTTCTTCTAAACTAGCAATTAAGAGGTGGCCTTTAAAGCACAGCTGATCAAGTTTCAGACTGATGCATGAAAAAGCTAGGACTCACCACATTTAGGAAGTTGAGGACACCATCAACACCTTTGAGCAAAGAACCATATTGTTATCATAGGTGTCAATGTGCTATACACCATGACTACAATATCAACAATCTATTTAAGTCAAACGAATTTGTACGACTCTTGGATTCCCATCTTCAATACCAAATAATTCGATGGTTGGGAAGCCTTGCAATGATTGGTCAGTCAGCTGTTTGGCACCTGATGGTCAACGCCATGCCACAGGGACATGCTTGATCGATGGGGTGGTTCGGTTGTGATGTTCAGCCACTGGCTTCACACACATAAATGTAATATAGGTGAATAAGACAATCGTCAAATAGTGAAGATGGTTGATCATTTTGGTGCACTAACATAGTGCCTGTGACTAGGTTGTGCTCATGTGAATGGTGCTGAACTGTAAACAAGTTCTACAGAACAAACAGAACAAGACTAAGTGGTTTCATTTAATGATTTGAAATAGAAGAGAACTAAAAATAACATTAAAACTGCTCTTAATAGGAAAGCTTTGCAAATGAGGATCCATTAAGCCAACCCCAAAAAGTTGGCACAAAGCTTAATGGTTATAACTATGGAAATAGAATGAACTATGGAAGTTGGTGTGGTGACAAATTTGGAGAGAACAAAGAGTGGCCTGCACATCAGAGGGAGGGTAGGATTTGTTGACTTTCAGCCAGGTGCATCTCATAGCCAACAATCAACGCTGCAAACAAGGAATTGGGTAAAAAATGCTTGAAGTATTCCTAGGCAAAAAAATTTCTAATTGCACCTGAGATCACTTGTTTTTGGGCTAAAGACTAGAACCATCATGCATTTCATGAAGATATTAGGCTGTATACTCCAATTTGGAACCTAAAAGGATAGGCTATGGATCTTCAAATCACATGATTTTTTGATGCATGTATGTATGTATGTATAGAGCAGCAAACAAAGGGAAGGGGCATAAAATTCTTATCCATTAGTCCAACCCAAATATATCCACTCCACATCACAAGCATTGCATCATAGCAAACAGAATTTAAAATTCCTTGAACACCACATCACTCTTCAAGACAAGCGAAAGTAGCAAGTTATCAACAACTTAAGCCCATAGATCTGCAAAGAGGGAAAAACAATCATTTGCCCCTTTGGTTAGGCTAATTAATAACTAACTGCTTCCAGAAAATTACTATGTAAATGCAGTAGTTTTGTGCCCTCAGGAAGGAGAGGGGGAGTAGTGAGGGTTTTGCATAGGTAGGGGGTTAGGGCATGCAAAATCCTTGTTTGGAATTTAAGAATTTTTTAGAAATCTTTGTATTAGCATTGCGTCACAAGTATAACTAAATTCAAGGTAACCTTCTACACATTCAAGGCATTATACATACACACACATATGTATAGTCAAGATTAAAAAACTGCAGAGGGCCCTACAATTCTTATCCACTAGCTAACTAAAATAGCTCCACTCCACATTGTGAACATTGCATCACAGCACTGCACCAGAAATAATTTAAAATTCCTCAAACACCTCAATAATAATCAAGATAAAGATCTCTTCTAAACAAGTGAAAAGAATCAAATTATCAACAATTTAAGCCCATAAATTTGCAAAAGGGGAAAAAACAATCATTTGTCCCTTTGGTTAGGCTAATAAACAGGTAGCTGCTTCCAAAAAGTTACTAATTGTAGTAGTTCCCCACACGGGGGAAGGAGGTTAGGGTATGCAAAATCCTTGTTTAGAATTTATTGTTATTTAAAAATTTTTGAATTGTCGTAGTTTAACATGTATAACTAAGTTCAAGGTTACCTTCTACTGCACCTTCAAGGCATTTTTTGAGGACCAATGCTATGTGTATTCAAGTTTAAAGGGCTGAAGAAAGAAAACAGAAAGCTGAGTAAATTCAAAGAATCAAGAAAGGCCATTGAACCAATATTCCAAGATTTTTTCATGATGGATTCCACTGCACCAAGAAACTCAAGTATAGGGGATCAGTGGCTTTCCTTGATCTCTCTGACTCTTTACTCACCTCTTCTACTAACCATTACACAAAGAAACTGGTTTTGCATCCAAACAAGGGCATCATGACAACAATTTTAGGTTACACAAAAAATCAAAAGAGAAAAAACAAAGAAAGCATACTGATCCAACAACACTTCATCCTCATCTTGGTCCGAAATATAATAAACTAAGTTGTGGTTAGAGAAGTTCCAATAAAAAGACTAGTTTACCTCTGGCTCAAACACACCGCCTGTCGTATTTTGTGCAATTCCTTCAATTAAGAGAGAGATTGCAGTAGAAGACATCGATTTAACGTCTTCTGGAGGATCTATCTTCTCTCCACCAACATATGCCTCCACAATAGTCATCTAAAACATGAATGGAGAACATTTAAAGATTGAAAAATAAAAATTTCAAATACTTTGGAAAGAAAATGGGAAACTTCTACTTATGCAAAATGAGCCCAGCATATCAAAAGGAAAACCGAACACCTGGTCCTTTGGTTGACCAACATTTTATGTTTACCCCATAGCACTTTGCTTTATGTTGAGCCTTGCACATGGCAAGGCCGGTATTTTGAATACATTTAAACCTGTTTTGCATGCATATACACCTATTTATTACACAGTTATCTGCTCTGCACACAGTGATGCAGAAATGTGTACATTAAATGAAAATGAAATCAAGGGGAATGAAATTATCAGTCAACAACTAGTTATAAAATGGCAGTCAGACAAAGGACTGGGTGTCAGTTACCCCTATTAAAAGCCAAACTATAACATCTACCGATTTTCACATCTTCTTGTGACGGAACTTGGAAACAATAAAAAAAATTAAAAAAATAGCAAACCATGACCATCAAACTGCAAAATAGCACACCAGATTCAGGGTCAAAGTTCCAGTCTTATCACTGCAAATAGTTGTAGCTGATCCCATGGTCTCACATGCTGAAAGCCTACGCACCTGTAGAACAATCATTTTAACGCCATCAGATCATACATGTCAGAAAACATTTGTATAGGTATTTAACAAAGACATGTACCAAAGCTTTGTCGGCCATCATCTTTCTCATCGAGTATGCCAGGCTGAAACAAAATAAATGTGAGAACACTGAAAAATAACCGGAAACTTAGTAACCCACATTAGATGAATAAAAAGATAAAAGAAACTATGCATACTTACGTCAAGGTAACAGCCAATGGAAGCCCTTCAGGTACCGCAACAACCACAATAGTCACCTAGTTATATTTTGTTTCGAGGTGTAAGGCCCGATTAAAAAAAACAAAATTGGCAAATATCTGAAATATGAATACATACTGCAATTGTCAACATCTTAATGGCTCCATCCACTGCAGCCTTTACACTCGTCTGTCCCTTTATGAATTGCACAGAGCCATCAGGATTCTTGGTATTTCCAGTAAAGTATCTGAAAATATGTTAATAAAAGACAATATTGTAAGTTTGTAACTCTTGGAAAATGCTGCAATAATTTACATGAGTAAGTTGTCGTTTACCTAACCAAAAGAACAGCAAGAACAACAACAGCTACGCCAAGCCCTACAAAGCCAATGAAAGTAGCAACACCATTCAAGCGTACCTTTCACAGAACAAGCCACCCATGAAAAGTCAAACAAAGCATGTTGCTCAATGCAATACAATTCAAAGGATAAATCATCAAAAATAAGAAACTGACCTGCAAAGGAGTTTCTTCACCAGTATCCTCTGAAATACTGGCCATCAATAAACCCCATTCAGTATGGATTCCAACAGCAGTTACCTGAATATAATTTAAATAAGCCACACTAGCAAGCAAGCACCAACCTAATACAAAACAAACTCCTTAAAAGCTTCCTATATAATTTTTCAAGTACTAACAATAACCTAAGAATATAGAAATCTTATTTGTTGATTGTCACAAAGAACTATGTTGGTTCCTTATCATAGCCAAGTCCTCTGAAAATTAGTACTTAGATCCCTTCTTATAACTCTTTTCAAGTCATTTTTTACCCTTCAAACTAGGTATTTCTTCATCAAGACTGTCTCTAGACTTTGTTGAATTTAATGAGTGATTTGCTCGTATACATTCCTGCTCATTCAAAGACCAGAGAGAGTCATTTTTCGCCGTCCCTCTGGATCCAAGCTTCTCTCCCCTTCAACATATAGATCAATATATATTTTTGTGGTCCTCATCCATTTCTCAAAGCAGTTTCTCCACCTCCCTTTTTCTCATTTCTTTTATTTTCTTTTTCTTTCATTAATGTTAAACACATAGCACATATTCACATATAGTTGGAAACAAATGGAGGTAGCAATGATATTATATTAATATGCATATTCATTCAAAATAAGTATGGAGAAAGATTTTTTTTTTAAGTACTAAATTGAACCCTAAACCCACTGTTTTAATGATTTTTTCCTTAAAGAAACGCCCTATATTTACATTCCTACAAATCAGCCTAATGTTATTGTTCAATCAGAGTTCTTAGAACCGTTCCAAACCCGGCGGTCGGGGTGTGCCGAACCAGACCAATGGGGAACCAGGACCGTTTTGGTGGAGAAAACGGCACATGCCGGTGCCAGAAAAGAAAGAGAAGGAAACAGAGGTAGAGAGAGGAGGAGAGGGAGGGGCCATCGAAAATCGGCGGTGGCCTTCTGCGGCCTCTCGAGGGTAGCGGAAGCCGTCGCGGTTTGGTTCGCCCTATGGGGCTGCCGCAACGAGTAAGAAAGAGAAAGAGGGA
Organism: Cocos nucifera; assembly: GCA_006176705.1. Classification (NCBI taxonomy): domain Eukaryota; kingdom Viridiplantae; phylum Streptophyta; class Magnoliopsida; order Arecales; family Arecaceae; genus Cocos; species Cocos nucifera. The sequence continues at coordinate 907,806 of QRFJ01000041.1, read as the reverse complement.
AGACCATCGGAGATGGGAGGATAGGGATGGTGGAGAGGCCGCCATGGCCACTGGATGGTGGAAGCGGCACGGACGGAGTGGTGGAAGCAATGATCGTCGGCCGTTTTTTAAAGGAAAAAACGAATAGTGAAGTCGGCACTTGGTTTGCCGGCTTCACTGTTTTAGGTTTCTTTAAAAAAGTTTAAAAACAATGAAGTCAGCACTCAATTTACCGACTTCACTATTTCAAACTTTAAAAAAAAAATAGAAACAGCCGGCAGACCCATTGCCAGCTTCATTATTATCAGGCCTTTTCAAAAAAGCCCGTGAAACAAAGGCGATCGCCCCTGTTTCATGCTGTGAAGCTGCAGACGGCGTTTACGCCGCCTGACAGCCATGGCGGCCAGCTCGAGGCCTTCCAGCAGCCTCTCCAACAGACCCCCCCCTCTCTCTTTCTCTTCCTCTCTCTTTCTCCTCCCTTTATCGGTTCGTGCCGAAGCCATACCAGACCGTGCCACCGGCCAACCAGAACAACCACCGGTACCGAAATTGAGAACCTTATGTTCAATTATTTTCTCCCTTTTCCTATCACTATGCCAAATGAGATGATCAAATGCCAGTTAATGGCTACTTTAACCAAATTGACAAATATCCCCACTTAATTCCTACCAATTTTACCTCTTCCTTTTTTTCATTTCCAGATACCCTTCTTTCCCCTTCCTCTACTTCAACAACCACCTTGCTCACTCACTCTATAGCCTCCATAGAGCTCCCCCTCACGCTTGAGCCCGGCCATTGCATCAAGGTCTGCCACCACACCCTCCACGGCCATTGCTCTCATTTGTGGACCACAATTGTTGGATGTGGCAAAGTCAGTTGACCACTTCCCTTGGTGCTCTGCAAGGGTGGTCAAATTGAGAAGGTAAAGGAGGGTTTATGGTCAAGCATTTTTCCCATGAACCTAGGGTCCGTCCACTTAAGCTGCATCCATCCAACCTGGAGATTCGATTAGAGAGGGTGCAACCTAGTGACAATGCCCCAGGGTGACTTGTATTGATCGAACACCAACATGAATTATGCTTAGGTGATGAGACATCAGAAAAGTGGGGAAGATTGTTTGCAGAGTCACATGACTAGGGACCCACTATCATACTGTTATTCTTTTCCTCCTCTACTCACCCATGCAATATACATCAGACAAGCTCTCTCTTTATGCCTTCTCCTTTCACTAACAATGGAAGTCTTTTTGGTTCAATGGTTGCACTCCTTTCCTAATCTTAGGTTTTAATCATTTATAAGATGTATTCCTTACTGTCCTGAAATCAGATATCAGAGAGTACATCTTTTATGAACTTTGCCCATTTGATTTCTTTTAGTGCCTACAAAAATCTCTACAAACTTGAAACATTAGTAGTGGATCCTCTCTATTAGTCATAGGATGGGTAAAATAGTAAATGTAAGCCTGGTTAAATCATGGTGATGGAAGAGATTAGGATAGAAAGCAATAATTGCTCACCTCATTGTTGGGTTAATTTATAAAAAGCATAACATAGTGTGTTCCTAAGAAACCCCAAAATATGGTGGTCTACTTAAGAATCTCCCTTTATTTTTACATCCAATTTGACAATTCATGCATTGCCCGTTGTCTATAAATCTCCTTCATCTTAAGATTAATTAAACAATTAATGCAAAAACTTGCAAATAATCTAATGGGCATAGTTAATAAATCAACATGTTCATAGCAACACTGAAGTGTCAAGTCAAACTTTCAACACGTGAAACTTCAGTTCATACACAGCTTGTGGAAACTTGTTTAGGTCATCAATCAATATAAAGCACTCACCAACATGGAACCATAACCATCAGCAACTTTGCATCCGGACATCAAAAATGGTGCCTTCTGATCTTTATGGACCTGTAATACAGCATCACAGGAGTTCAGTGCAACTTAGAAGCAACAGAAAGGTTCATGGGGCCCTAGCATAATCACAAAAATAGAAAGGTTTCTTTATAAATTTAAATTTCATTGAAAATTGTGTGCAAACTCCCAGTAGCTGTTCATACATATTAAATTAAAGATTTTAAATAAATAATGAAGTTAAGAGGTTATATATGTAAATATTCTATATTTGTTAATCTGAAAAACTAAAATGGTGGGGGTTTCATCAACAATGTATTACATACTAATGGTTTTAATGCGACTCTCTGTAGAATGTCAAAATCCAGGGAACTTTGGGCCTTTACAATTTTATGTTTGCAGGTGCAAGTGAAAATCCCTTAACATGCTAAAAAAAATGCACAGGATTATATCAAAAAATATTAACTTATAATGGATTCAATGTAAAAAAAAGGTTGAAACAACACCTAAAATGCAACATATGAAGAAAGGGGTTTTGGTTTTATTGAAAGTTAATTGTATAATAATTAAAGAAAACTAACATAACTATGATAGAAAATAGAATGACAGAAACTCACAATTTTGCTCTCCCCAGTCATGCTAGATTCATCAATTGCAAGAGAATAACCAATGATTAAAATGCCATCTGCAGGGACCTAAACAACAGTTTGCAAATGACCAACTCACAATAAACACACACCAAAAGGCCATTTAAACAAAAATTACTCATTGCACGCCTACCTGATCACCAATTTTGAGAGGAACGACATCACCAACTACAATATCATATATTGAGATCTCAATTATCCTACCACCTCTAAGTACCTGAATATCATAAAGTACAGATACAATAAGATGGAAAAAAAATAGAAGATTAAATAAAGGTGAAAATATTTTCCTGTAGTGGCAAGCGCACCTCAAGATGTATGTTTTGCTTCTCTTCATTCAGACTTTGGAATTGGAGTGACTGCTTATAATCGCTGATTGCTAGGGGGAGGGAAAAAAGAAACAATTCAAGCAAATGCAAATAAATGTTGGTTGCCTAACAAGAAGGATTTCAGCATTTTGCACAGAGACCTCCATTTACACAGTAAAAGAAAGAAAGACAAATGACAACTGAGAAGGGATGTTGCAGAATTTGACAGAAATTATCTTCCAAGAAAATGTTTAAAAATCCAGAGATAATAAGCTTAGAATAATATAGAACCACTGAAAATTCAGAATGACCAACTTTGAGAAAAAGCAAAAAAGTGAAGACCATGTGATACAATCACTATGCCGTGACAGCAACACTACAACATCCAAAGCAAATCCTTAGAAAGCATGCATCCTATCAAGAAGTTGACAATGGTTTTCACTATTCAGCAAGTACTATTTCTCTTAATGTTTGATCTACTACTTCCAATAACAGCATCAAATTTTTATGCATAATCTCCACAAGTAAAGGATGGATCAAATTGAATAACTGGAGCTGTAATAAAAAAAAGCAATAAGATCCTTGTGAACACAAGTCGAATTGTTTTTTTCCTCACTGACCAAAGATGTCAAGGTCGACTATGCATGATTTGATGCTAAAAAGCGGATATGCTGCACAAATAGATGTTGAAATCACCGACCCAAGTCCATAAAGTAGCCAAGCCCCTGCTTTTCTCAATCATACTATGCATACAATAAATAAAAACATGCAAAAGGCCTCATATAAACCCAGTGACCTGTTGCCTAATCAGTATCAGCCTCCACTAATCATAAGGTGGTTTCGTTGAAAAAAAATGCAATTATCTGTTTTGCTCCCAAAAAACTAAAAAAATCATATACCATTTCTCATTCTCGACATTTCCAAAATGTTCTTTGATTATTTCAGCACGTCTGCCTTAAAAATGTAAGCTTTCCAGATGCATACTGTTATTTAGAACTCTCATGAATACAACCAGGAAAAAATTAGATACTGGAGCTTCAGAAGGAAGAAGATTAAAGAATAACACCAAGCTGCAGAAGACGATTATTAAAGTAAAAAGCAGTGAGATGTTGAAGGCTGAGAGAGTTGCACAATAGAGGTCGACCATTTAGTTGGCAAATAGAAAGAGCAGGCACAAACATTAAGTGGTAAAGATCAATGGCAATGGTCCACAAAACCACAACACAGCAGACCTCCCATCAAAAAGAACTAAGTGCTTCAAGAAGGACATTAAAATTCTTTTGTTTGGAGAATGTATATGAATACACACAAAAATCTTTTGTTAATTAAAGGTGATCCTGATTGACAAAAGTCTTGCTCTGTGTCATTGATAGATTACATATAATTTCCTTAACAAGAAAGTCCCATGATTCCAAGAACTAAAAACAATGAATGAATTAGCAAGTATAATTAGGATTCCCATGTAGCACCAAAGAACCACAAATGGTTAAAAAATAAAAATGAAATTTCAAACAAAAGAGGTTTAACTATATTAAATGAAGATAAGATCTAAAAGCAAATTGCCTTTGTAAGCATTTTTGGGGGCCTCAATTAAAAATCTAAAACCATAGCCATGGTTGCCATTAATTTTCAGTCTGCATTTAATTTCATATTATAATTTCCAATAAAAGCTCTAGCTCATCCTACCCTACTAGGATTACATATATCAAGCATGGTAATAACCTAGCTACAAATTGGCAAGATAGTTTATACACCACCAAGGAAACTAGTAGTGTTGCAACATGTTGAAGAATGAAAAATCAGATACCTGTAACAACTATAACAAGAATAACAGCAAAGGCAATGCTTGCACCATCATACCAGCCTTCTTTGATGCCCTAAAATGAAATGAACAGAACAGGGAAAACAATTAGCAAAAAAGCCAAAAGGCCAAATAGACTACAAAGTATCTTTATATAAATGCCCCCTTTTATAAGCAAGAATGATGGAATAAATGTTTTAAGCAACATAACAGGTGATTAGCACATGATGAAACAAAAAATATAGGGCAACTCAGATATCTGAAAAAAGTTACTGAAAGTTTTGCCCAAATGAATTCCTACATAAAATACCACATAACTGAGACAATTTACATTATTCATCCGAGGTTCACCAGATTTTGTTTTGGTTAAGCATGCACTACTCCAAACTTCATTAAGGACCCACCAAGGCATTTAAGCCTAAGCAAGTCAAGTAACTTACATAACTCAAAATTCATATCCGCACTTAGAAAGTGACATTAGTCAAAGAGTCATGTGGGATGGGGTGATTATGTTTAAGCATTTTTTACCATTTCTGCTCACAATTGCCTTCAGTCAACCTATGTACAAATGGCTGACTATGACCACAAAATCTTTTACTAAGTTAGAGCATATTTTCTAGACACCCTTAGGTGCTCCGCTCCTCCATACCAACTTCCCAAAAGGACAACGCAATCACTAGGAGCTCACCTCTGGAAAATTTTAGCAATTCTCAAATCACAAAATCATACAAATTAAGGAGATGTAGTGGCACTGCATTCATAGTAAAGCAGGATCCCAATCATTTTCTCCATAATGGTCCTATTATGGAAGCAAAACTTTGGTCATAATGTAAATTAGGAATCCATGACTATAACAAACTTGCCTTAACAAATATGCAAGGACTGATCATACTTTTACAACAGCCACAAAGAAATAGAGTAGCTGAGACAAAACACCGAGGTTAGTTGCAGATTCTAATTCACAAGGGTGACAATAATAGTTAAATTTATGTTTAAATCATACATAAATTGCAAATTAATATAATAAATCCAGCTCATTGTGTGATCCACTCTGATATGAAAAGATGAGCAAATTAGAAATTCTATATGAAGGTTTTTTTTATTTATATTAGTTCGTGAACATTCTTGATCTTCTTGTCTGTTGCCTTTTGTTTCCAAAATGCTTTCATACTATTGGTCACTAGAGTCCAGCACATGCAATGCACATTCAAGGATTCTCTTTCAAGAAAGAGTTGGATCAAACATAGAAGGATAAGCTTTTCTAGTTTCTAAGCATGACAACAAACAGGAAAAAAATCTTCTATAGCACAGCAAAGCATTGGAGATTTCAGAATCCAGCATATACTGGACTAATGGCCTGCATTATTGGCATGGCATGAGAGGGCCTGAGATCCAACACGTATGCTGGACTCCAGGGCTTTCCCATTATATATGTAGAGAGTACCTCCTTTAGAGATCCAACTTTTATCGAAAGACTATTTGTAAATCATAGTAAATTTGTATTTACATAAATAATTAAAAGGACTGCACTCATCCAATTGGCAGTGTAGGATATCTAACCATCCCATATCGCATTCCTCAATGTAGTTTCACTCAAAAGTGATCTGTCTCACTATACTACAGTTCCTAATCTTGAATTCCATCTGCTAGCATCAAGTCACTAAAAAACAAAGAAAAATCACATAAGTTAGAGTGGAACTTTGGTTGTGGGGCAACTTGGATTGAGCTTAATCCAAACCTGAGCAGCCCAACCAGTTTGCTAGGTTGGGTTAGACTCAAAAATGCTAACCTGACCCAAGCTTGGTTGGGTTAGGGTTGACCTAAACCTGATCCTCAGTCAAACCTAATCCTACCACCCCACCAGCCCACCAACCAAACCTGATTACTAAATAACTTAATATTTTTGTTTCTCAGAATATACTTATATGATTGGTACAATTATATCTTTAGCCTTATTAAGTTACATAATTGCAAAAAAAAAAAAAAAAAAAAAAAAAAAAAACAGCACTTGAATGAGATCCCAAGATGCTACATATTGAGCTCAAAAAACTGTCTAAAACCTTTTTCTAGTCTTATGTTACCTATCCAAATACAACTAAGCTTACTTGATTAAACCAGTGCAGTCTAACCTGATACCAACCCCACCTGACCAGAATTTAGCTAAAGGATGTTGAGTTGGCTCAAGAAATCCCAATACAAGTGTGGGTTGGATTTGCTAAAGGTTGGAATATATAAAGGTTGGGTTGGGTTTGGATTAGTCCTGAAACAAACCACCCCACCAAGTTGTCCCTCCAAGAGCCCCCTTACAGTCAACATTTCATGAGCTAAAACAAAGCCAGGAAGAGGGTTTGTATGGTTGACCCTTCTACCAACCAGAATATTAGCCATCCATAGAGGAATCATGAGGAAAAAAAACAGCACAAAAGGTTCCATAGGTACTCAGTTTTTACTTTTTTTGTCTACACTCCTTAATTCACTTTTGAACACACTAATTTTTGCCAACATCCCATAAATTTACAGTGGCATCAAACTTATTAGTTATTAGTCATATCACCAGCATCACAACTTCCTCTTTCCCTTCTAAAGTTAAATAACTTCACCTTGATACAATCAAAGCAATTCCATGCCTACTTCTCATAAACAAGAGCATGCCTATTACTAGATAACATACTAAACAAGTAGCTCCTTGGCCCTACTTTCACAACTCCCTACAATATTTAAACAAAATGTTTCAGTCTTCGATATTTTAAGTACAACTAAAAAAATATAATAATGCATTGTTCTAGTAAGACTTTGAGGATATTTGGTTCCCTGCATTTCTAGATGCAAAACAGATGCACCTAGAAATGCTGCATTTGCATTCGCAAGGGTCTATCGGGTTTGCTTGCATTGAAATTACAACTGTAGTTCAGGTGTTTGGTTGTTGAATGTAAGATTATGTCCACTAATATTATCATCATATTATATTTATTATGATATTATTTTGCAATACAATCATGATGCTATTAAATCTTATATTACTTATAGGATAAAAATTATATTACACAATATTAAATATAGTATACTATATTATTGAATAATATATAAGATAACATAACATAACACAATAATGCAATATTAAGCAATATTTAATACTATAATATAAATGTTATATCGTAAAATATAAATAATATATAATATAAATACTTACAATTATAATAATATAATATTATCTTGTGATACTATAATACATAGTGTAAGATAGAATAATACAACACAACATAACATAATATAATATAATATAACATAATGTAAGTAGCATAATATAATTTAAAATAATATAATGTACTATAATATATACTAATATAACATAATATAGGACAAGGTAACATATAATAAAACTACAGCCTGCATCTTGAGATGTCAGCCATTTTTGGTTGCATCTCTAAATGCAGCAAAAGAACAGTTGCTACATCTGGCCTAGTTGCAGGCCACCAAACACCTGGATATGTTTGTCTACAATTCTTGCAACTAGGATCCACAAACAGCCCGTTTATGTATGTAAATATTTTATGTCAATATCATAGTTGTCCAACCACGTTTTCCTTAAAGGGACATGCAGCAGTTGCTCGCCCAAACAGCAAGATCTTATGCAAGTAACAATGTTGATTTTGCACTTAGAAAGGTTTCCTGAATGAATTGTTAAGTGTGTGATGAGTAAATCACAATGCAAGAGTCTATATAAGTTACAAATTCACCGTACTTCAATACATATACACCATTGTTTAAAGGGTACAAGTCCCTCAAAGGTTGTACCCTAACTAGATTTTCTTAACTGAACGTAGCATTTAGATGTGAGGAAGACTGAGAAACACAGAAAAATAAAAAGAAAAATAATAACAGCAGCAGGAGCAACAATAGATAATTTCACATAACATTACTATGTAGTATGTACAGATTTGTAAAAAAAAATGTATTATTTGTTAAGTTATTGTAGAATACATTAAAATAGACTATCTGGCCAAGAAAATAAATGACAATGAAAGGTAAATCTAACCTCTGTCTTTATGCCCAATACCAACGATAAGACTGCAGCTACCATAAGGATGACAAGGGTTAAGTCTTGGCAAGCTTCCCATAGGAAAACCTAAAAGTGATAGCAAATCAGAATATAGAACATTACAGACAATTTTGCTTACAAGGAGAAATGAGGGAAAATGGTAGAAGACCATAAGTAATGCCTGAAACATACCCAAAAACTTCTTCCTTTCTTTTGAGGGTATGTGTTGGCCCCAAACACATTCCTCCTATGTGCTAATTCAGCATCATCTCCGCTAATTCCCCTGTCTAAATTGGTTTTTAACAAATTTGCCAGCCCTTTAACCTATGCAATGACAGGATAATGTACTTAGCACTTACAGTAATTGGTAAGAAAATAACAATTTTTAGCATTAGCCCAGGATTTTAAGATACTTGCCCCGCCATATTCTTCTAGAGCAGAAATATTATGATCCCTGGTCATTGAAGTAAGCTGCTCCTCACAAATTCCAAAACTACCATTTTGAAATATTGGTATTCTTGCAGGCAAGCCTAGGATAGTCACAAATTCAGAGTAACAATAGATAGCCATGAAGAAGTTCATTAAATCCTTAAAATGCATTTTATTACAAAATGTAAATCTGGAAAAAAGAATAACATTTGGTAATCAAAGTTCAGCAGATATTTATTTAGGCATAAGGCTTGCACCAGGTTAAACAAAACTGAATCCAGCCACTAGGTAACACTGGGTTCAATTTGAATTTCAACAGTCAGATGGTCTAGCAAAAGCACCATCTCTAATTCGGATTTGTTAGAAATAGGAGAACAACAAGGTGGCTAACCGAATCTTAATCCCCCTAGAACCCCTAACTATTTCCAAACCAACTTGACGTGCAACAATAATCTGCAAAAGTATCGGTAGTACTTTTAAGTATTTAACTATGCAAAATAACACTCCACAATTACATTTTCCATATTTACTCAAATAAAAGACACTATTAAGTATTAACCAGCTTATCCCAACTCAACCGGAACTGTGATGGGCTTGGAAGATAAGGGGTTCCATCAGGTCTTTATTAGATGAATCAGTCTTTAAATCAAGCAAAAATGGATTAAAAATGGCCTGGTTGGGTAATGCACCAGTTAAGTTGGCTTTTTTCGTGAGCTCATAATATGAACTAACCTACCTAAGTTGCAAATTGCACCTCGCATCTCACATACCAATGAGCATTCGAAATAATAATAATAATAATAATAATAATAATAATTAAAATCAACCTGGGGGAAAAGGCAAAAAGAGAAGAACCAAAGCATGTGACAAATACTCCTGGTCAGATTAGACAACACAAAGTTAAAAACTATATTATTATTCTACCCATCATGAAGAGAAGATCAAATAATAACAAAAGTAAAAAAAGAAACATAACACATATAAGCATCAGTCAAATATGCATTAAATCAATATTGAGAATATTTAGTACCTAGGTGCTCCCTTTCCCCAGCCTCTTTGAAAAGAAGTGCTGCCTGGGGAAGTCATAAATAGGATGAGCAGATAGAAATGTTTCAACCATACAAAGGCTATGTCCAGATTCGGCAGAAATTGGTACCCTTATGACTTGAGCATGTGTACGAATCTTTCTCCTTATTTGTTCCTTTTCTTCCTCTTTCTTCAAATCCAGAGTATATCTAAACCTACGAGAAGCATTCAACACAAGTGCCGCTTGCTGTACATAAACATTTGTATAATAGTGATAATAATCAATATCAGCACCCATACCATTGATTTTGTGCTATAAGAAGCCAAAAATCATTAATATAAAAATGGAGATAATCAAAACATTAATCAGTTTAAACACAACAAAAATAAAAAGATTCAGCGATGAGATATTTCTGTTTAACGGACAAGCAAAGGAAATATTTAACACAAAAACAGACTTAATGATGTTGGTGAATCCAGGGAAATAGAAAAATGGGAATATACATTCTATTAAATGAATAGACAATAATGCTCAATAACAGCACCCTTGTCTTAACGCATTATGAAGAAACATACAAGCTAGAGAGACCAACATAACAAGTATAAAACTAAGTTCAAAAAGTGCATGGCCTTCATGAACAAATAGTAATCCAGCATCTATGACAGAGTTCTGTTATGGATAGGAAGCAGCCCATATCTGCCCCATCTCATGCCCATGTAATAGGCTGTGTATAGATTCCAGGTTGCAATTAGTTAGAAAAACATCTGGGAGGAAATAGTTACTTTTTCTTTCTTATTATCATTCCATGGGTTAGAATGCATCCTTATGCCCCACTCCCCCTATCACCTTGCAGAACCACTGCCTCATCACTATATCAGTGAATTTTTCAACCATATGATGCATAGGTTAGCACTGCCTCACCCTCCCAAGACCTTACAGTGGTGGGAGCCTAGGGCACTAGGACACCCTTTTTTCGATATAAGGTCAGTAACCTCCAAAACGATGATTATTTGTTTCTAAGCATTTTAGAGGTTGTCAATCATTATAGGGGTGTAGGTTATCAATTTTATCCCATGTTTGTTGGGGTCATGAGAGGGTAGATGGATAGAGTTATAATGATAGATAGCCTCCATCCACCGTTTAGTTCAAAAAGTTATAGAGAGAATGGATGAAAAGAAGGGATTGCCTATCCATCCCAGCACATCAATTTGGATCCTCCCAAATTGGGAAGATGCAAGAAAAGATGGGTGGAGCATCAAGGGATGGATTTCTGCATTGACAAAATTATTTTTTTTTTGACAAAACTATAGCACTTCTTCACTTTTTCATTCATATTATTTATATATATTTATTTTATATATACTATTAATCATATACTATTAAATTTTCTTACTAATTATTTTAATTTTAGTACATAATTTCTATAATTATAATTAAATAATTAGAATTATCTTCTACTTTCTATGTATATTTACTATTTTTTAATAAAACCTATTTGTATAATATCAATGAACTATTTAAATTAAATTATACATTAATTAGTTATTTATATAATTATATATATAATTAATTAATAAAATCATTTATTAAATTAAATTAAACTAAAATTAAATATTTTTACAATTATAAATTATAAAGATTATAAGTTTATATATTGTTTACTTCTTTAGTATAAATAAGCATCATAAATTGATCATAATAATATTTTTTATCGAAGAATAGTTTAATAAAAATATTATACAAATATCATCCATCCTTCCTTTCGTGCCTTCTATACTAAATAGATGAGAGAATCATTCCCATCCATTCTTCCTCCAATCCAACCTTTGTACCAAATAGAATTTTAATGGTCCACCATTTTCATTTGCATCAGCAAGATGTATTATATTACCATGATTTGCTTTGAGCTTAAAAGATTTGAGATCCTCGTCAAATAAAATTCAATGAAGGCAAATGTCATTATACTGCCACCATTATCAAACATGTGCATACATAAATACATAAACAAATACAAGTACTTACATAAGTCAAGTTATACTGCTTTTATCAAAGCATGTTGCCGTTGCTCTAAACAACCTCATAGGAAACTATCAGATAGACCCTAAGGAGATACACGGCCAACTCTTTTTACATGGAAGAATTCCATGCATTTCAAACCCATGCAATCATCACAGCAGAATTCGAAGCTATCATCATGGAGAAATCTTGTTATAGTGGCACAGACCAAATGATAGAAAGACCCCCAAGTAACTAAAGCTGCTAAGTTCAATTCATCAGGGGTAGAAGAGACGTGGGATCAACTTGAAAACTTTGCTCAGAGCAATATAATTCTATCCTAGTTCATGCATACATGCATACAACTAGACAGATGGAAAGACAAATGCAATACATAATAAAATGCAACATCTTAAAACCCCTTTTCTCAATGAAGCCCATTATTCCATCTTCTATAACAAAAATCCCAGTTGATCATTAACTCTAGTGTTAAATCAACAGATGCACAACTGAAGCTTGATATATCCTTTAGAAACAGCAGCCACCAATGTCTTTCAACCCCCCATATTTCAAACCATATAAACAGATTTAAAAAATACTCATCATATTTCCATACCTTTTCACCCAACACTATACGGGCAATCAGTAAAGATCCTATGATTTATTTTAAGAATGAAGATGCGATGAGCAAGCAACAAAAGTACCATCCAGCTGGAGCTTTAATGGATCGATACAACTTAATTCAACCATCATCAGATTGGTCTATAAGTATTCACCTTGCATTCTTTTCATCTGATCAAAATAGTCAATTAAAAAAAAAAAAAATCTTTCATTGTTGCAACGTAGGCTATCTAATTTATTATGCGCAAACTTACGATGATTAAATATTTTGCAGGCTCCTTCACATGAAAGCTTGATTTCCATGCCCAGCAGGCACAAAGGAAAATTTGGAAGGTCATCACACAACGCTTTCTCACAACCACAATGCATAAGGACACAATTGATAATATTCCACCTAATACCCAACATTAACACCTACTGGAAAATGCATGAAAAGTACATCTAATATCCATCATCATGAGCATGACAACCACAAGTCCAAACAAAATAACACAAAAGAGCATGAAGCCATTTTAGGGTAATAAGCAAGAACAAAGTATGAACAACGTAATTGTATGTTGAGGATCAAAGGACCGTTGCACTTCAAATCTGTAATAACATCATTCCATTAACTACTTCAGATGAGTTGCTAGGTATGGAGCTGAGATGATGGATCCAAAGATGGAGCTAAAATATGTACTGCACTAAAATGTTTTTTTTTTTTTTTTTGGGCATAAACGTACCAGTAATGTTATCAACAATCTCAAGTTTTCATACTTGTAATATGGGATGATAACATCAGCAATGGTATCTGAAACGATCCAACAAGCATGAGTTGTTTGAACAAAATGAACTTTTCGCTTTAACATCTAAAAGCTAGCACTCGCTGATCATAAAGAAATTTGGTAGTGCATAAAAGTATATCTTTTGTAGGGATGTACATTTTTCAATTTCAAAAAATGCAAGTACTCAACAAAGCAAGATACAGCAACACTTTTTAAGTTACTAATTCAGGTACTACAAGCAACAAAAAATCAACAAGGAGACTTAACGAGCAAACTATGTCAATCAGTTCTTTAGCACCAGATTAATGATTAGTACATACCCATGAGTTTTATTATTCACATCTATTTCTAATTTTGTCCTCCCATATAACAAATTAAATAATTTTAACTTCCAATGGTTCTTATTTTCTTTCCTCACATCATTTGAAAGTCAATTCCTTGTACATATTCCATACTGAAACTAATACCTTCCTGCAAGATCTTTTCTTCCAATCGGATAACGACTCTGTTGCAAACTTCTCACAAGCTCCTCCTCTTCGTATCTCACTTCTCTAATCTAGTTATGGAAAAAAAATGTCAATTTAGTAATTGTTCCCTTGAATTAGGTGAGGTTCAATAAGAGTATGATACAACCAACGGATTCCTTCTTTGAATAAATATTCATCTCATCGCAATACTAATGACTCTAAGGTATATGACATAAGTTAAATTCTCTCACGTTGTTTGGTCCAAACATGTCAGGCTGCTCAATACAAAAACTAAAGGCTTTGGGGTATAATACATCTGACAATCCTACTAAAAAGAACCACTCCAAGAATGCTAAGAACCATCAATAGTCCCAAACATCTAGCAATGCTAGGCCACCATGTATTTCACATTTCCAATCAAGAACCAAATTCTAAAATATTAAAAAGACAAGTATTACCTCAACTAAGGGAAATAAATAAGAATTAGGCACGTAGGCCAATAGTCGAAATTTTAAATGGTGCTATCAGTCCATGAATTCAGGTTCCAATGCATCATAGAGCAGTGAGTTAGCTTCCATCACAATCCAAATCAGTTGAATCAAAGTTCAAATTGGAGAACCATGACCAAATATTCAATAGCTTTTATGCCTACAATTACATGAGAACCTACTTCAGAAAAATAATCTGGTTTTAAGTTCAGCCTAATTGAACCCTAACTTGTCTAAAGAAACACAAGACAAGTTCATGATTTTCTTAGTTATCTCGAAAAGTTTTGCTAATTTTTGACATGAATTTTCAACCAAACTGTAACATGATGTGAAGTCAGAGGGTTTAAAGTAGGCAGAATTCAGTCCAAGTCAAAAAAACGGTTGGCTGCTAATTAAGTAAATCAGCTTCCAAACTGGTAAACTTGGGCAGTTTACCTAAGCAACTTGAAACCATCCATTTACTAATCGGGTCCGGTTGACATGAGCATAACCCCAGCGAAAATATAACCAATTAAATTGTTGATATATTTAGAAAAACAAGGGCCATTTTTGTAAATGGAGTAACATCAAAAGGTTAAAATTACCACCTAAAGAGGCTAAAGATCACAACCCATTATCCACCTCCACAGTCTAGAAATGGCCTAGTCCCAAGCCTTTACTTTTCTACTCCTCAGCATGTCTGATCGCCAACATCCAAGCCCACTTTCCCACTACTCCCTCTTCAACAGCATCTCTTCCAAGTTGCTGCTCCCATCTCTAGCATCGGTGCAACCATTCCCCAAATCCTCTCCACCATCAGAAGCAAGAAATACACCATTGATGATTTTTATTCTTCCAATATGCATGCAACCACTTCAAACCACCACATTACTTTCCTCGTCTAACATGAGATATTGATTGAGATTGAAGATTTCAAGTTAGGTTTTGGTAGGAGGTACCATGTAGAAATCATGACAGTCATGGTGATCAAAGTGATCGTGGTGATGGAAAGAGAGGTTGCCTGGTTTTTTTTCCTTCACTCTCTTTTAGGGTTCTACATATGGAGTTTGATTTCCACATCTGCTCATGCAAATCAGGTTAACCAGTGGATGAACATTTCGAATTAGTCTTCAGATACTGATTCATTAAAATGGTCATGTTCAGGGCGGTCATTATGGTCTAGTATCTCTACCTTGACATTAAACCAAGCACGTAACAATTCATTGGCACCCCTAGTCTCAAAACGAATCAATCCTACAATTAATAAGTGATCCATGAAGAACACTTTAAAAGAAGCCGTGGCTTGAAGTTCAAATAAGATTATTACATACTATCAAAGGTTCTATCTTGGGGAATTCCTAGAAAGCATCAATCTTATCCCAGATGACATCTCTTGATCCGACATAAAAACATTCAGGCATCAATCAGATCACCGCAATATATCGCTCATGCCAATTCTATGGTCTATCAGCACATTTAATGTCGTAACCCTAGTCCATCCTCCATCACCTATTCATCCATCGTCCTGTTTCATTGCAATAACTCTGCTGCTATTACCTTCATAACCTTCTTAAGGGTCCTGGAACCACCAGCCCACGCTAGTAGAACACCAAAAGGATTGCTGATCTCCTCCATCAACTAAAACATCCAAGATAAATAAACGCAGCTGTCCTAGTCAGAATAAATATATGCCTTTTAACAAATAGACTATGGAAAAATCAAGTAACAATTTGAGATGCATCGATCCCCTAATCCCATTAATCATGACTCTTCTTTCAACAAACTTCAGCTGGATTTCCCTTCGTTTCAAGCCCAAGAATCAAATAAATACTCACCAAGATACTTATAACTTGAAAAAAAATAAAAGATAAACAATATTTGTATGAAATCATCGCATAACTGAGGGCGCATCAGATAGCGTACAAGAAAAAACGATCAAGAATTACAACTAGGACTATTGCATTGGTACCAGAACACATATGAAACAATAAAAAGAAATCAACGCCACAAAAACAAAAAGAGAAAAAGAAAGGCAAAAAGAAAAAAAAAAATCAAGAACATACTCTCCATCTCCGGAGCCGCTCTATGGGCGCGTTCTTCGGAGGGATCTCGAAGGTGCTGAGGGAGCGTATCTCGCCGGTGCTGCCGCACTCCTCGTCGCGGTGCCGCGTGTACGGGTTGGGAGACGACAACTCCATCGCTGTCGCAGGAGAGATGACACCGTGGCCGTGGATCTGACACCATTGAGCATCAAACGACGGTCCGCACAATGCCCTCTCGATCTCCAAAGAATCAATCGAGAGCAAGAGAGAGGAGGGTTCGAAAGGACCAGGAGGAAGTACACTGCCCTCTTTTTTTTTTTTTCTTTTTTTTCTTTTTTTCAGGGGGCGGCTTACCTCTCTATGGCGAGTTGGAGGAGACTTGAGAGACGGAGGGAATCGGAAGCCAGGGGGGCTTCTTCTCGGTCGTTGTTACCTTCCTCTTTTCTCCCTCTTTCCTTTCCTTTCTCTTCCTTCCCGCGTCTATATCCGGCTTCTTCTGCCAACACCACAAGCAACACCGGGATGATGCGGAGGAAGCTTCCTCGAAGGAACATGGCGCGCTTGCAAATATATTTATATATATTTATATATATATATATGGGGAACATTGGCTGTCTAGCAAGCGTCCTTTTAAGTCCACCAGTTTAGTATCCCATGACTTTTTTATGCGTACAACTCGCGACGTGGAGCGACAAGTACAGCAGGTGGCCCACTCAATTCGTGGCAAATATTATAGTATATATAATGACCAAATAGGTAGAGAGGGAGGGAGGGGGGGTGGGAAATCAAAAAGCAAAGAGAGATGTAACGTTTTTCTTGAAATGAACAGTGGGTTAGACCTAGTCTTGGCTAATGATGGTTAAATGAGAAGCACCTTCCCGAGAATTCTATCGAAATATTTTTTATAATTTAATATTATTAAATTATAAATTTATTTTATCTAATTGTTTATTGAAATTAAAGTTTGTGAATTAAAAAGTATAAATTAATATATTATTTTTAAAAATATTATTTATAAAAATCTTATCCTTAATTTTGTATCGTACTCTATCTCTATTTGTAAATCAACTTAGATACACTTAATTGTATTTAGAAATAAATACCTTTTGTTTGCCTTCAACATTTTACACGGAGTTTAGACTCAAAATAAGACGGCACGAGACGAGTGTGCTAAATTCCATAGCTAAGGCAACGTATTGAGTCATCCAAAGTCGTTTCCATATCGTTAATTATTATCAACACAGGAATACGTGGAGAGGAATGGTGGATTACAGCTACAATTTATTGTTAATTTTTTTCAAACACCAGCATCAAAAAAGTGAAAACGGTTCCACTAGGCAAATTCTATAGAATATATGAAACAATCTCCGTCGATTTCAGTGGATGGGACCAAGGAATGGAACCAGATTCTCTAGCATTCTTTAGTAGTCGAGGCTTTTGGATGATATGGAACGTGGAAGATCTTGCCGAGCATATCACGTATTCTCGTTGCAGCAAAAAGCTTGATATGTTCTAGCTGCTTAATTAGAGGATGGCGGCCATCTTGCGCGAACTAAGTAGGTTGAGTACGTGGCAAGCACGGTCATTGGGAGCCCGATGTTTCGTTTGGTGAAATTAGTGAGGGCACGTGGAAAGCACATCATATATAGAAGTTTAGAATTGATCTATTGCTAGCATATCCAGAGAAGATTCAAGATAACTCTATACAATAGATATATTCAGAATGCTGCAATGTGCCAAGATTGTCTTGCACGAATCAATCACCCATGCTACAAGCATGAGAATTAATTTACGTCCTAGAAACTAAAGAACTGTTGGGAGCTTTGTAGTTGGAGCTACTCTGCAACTCAAGCTACAATCCACCTTGAGTTGCAGTGACTCGATTTCTCCTATCTAAAAGAAAGATGAGAGAGAATATGGATAGAGGAGGAAAAAAGAGGATGAGAGGAAGCCATGTAGATGTTAATTTGAGAGTGAGAATAAGAGGAGATGGAGACAAGCCCCTTTTATTCTTTGCCATGGTCCGATTGCCAAAGCACCATTATCTCCTCTCGTGAAGGGCATCGCTCACGAGAGGGGAAAGCACAAGTGGCCTTGACATCAATAGAGGGAAGCGTAGTGGTGTAGGGGCACATTTGATTGGGAGGAGTTGGGATTCTAGAATGAAAATGAATAAGTGATTCTTATTCCAACTGTTTGTTTGATTGAAGTAAATCCTAAGAATATCTCAATTCTTCAAAATATAATTCTTTTTCTCACAGTAGTAAATCGCACTCTAACTCCGATCATGAATCAAATGTATTAAAAAAAATAGGCATTCTAATTCTCATTCCAATCCATTTCAATTCCAATCAATGGATCAAAACACGCCCTAAGAATTTGGGTGAAAAGATGGAGGAGAGGAGGGGAAGAAGAAAAGATGGGGGCAAGGAAGTAGATGAAAGGGGGAGAAAATAGGAGAGGAGGCTTGGCCTCTAAAGCTGGTGGATGAGGAAGATGTGCAAGGAGTAAAAGACCACATTAGAGGTATATCAGAGAGAAGGATGCTCAAAGGAGGTGGGTTACATATAGAGCGGGGAGAAAGGATGGTAGAGTTAGGGGTATTGGAGCTTAACAACTAAAGTTTGCAGCACATCTAATGACTTATTTGGCTATGGGTTATTCTACCATGGATCAAGCTTGAGTCGTAGACAAGTAAGTGCTTAACCCATATTGCATCTTGGGTCATCACCATCCAAATAAACGAACTAGCATAAATTATAATTCAAACTACGTGCAGCTCTACTTACACAACTCAAATACATATGATATCATTTTATATTAGCTAGTGTTAAACATGCATAAATTGAGTAATTTTGAAAGCCAAAACTTGTAAGATACAAGTAATAAAAGAACGAACAAGTTCAGATCCACCTCAATTCAAGATTGAGTTGTAGAGGTCCATTTTTATAATTATATCCATCAATATCTTGCATAATATGTGATTGCATGGGATCACCACATGATACATAATTACAAAAGCATTATTTTTATTTAGGAAAGCATCGTACCTACTTATTTTTACTTAGGAAAGCATCATTTTTATATATTATATACATATATTTATTTATTTTTAAAATATAGGTTAATATAAACCTAGCCCAACCTATTGACTTGATCCTTTGGCCAGGTCAATCTAGTTTAATAAATATTATTGCTCTATTGTATTATAAAATGATTAATATTTATTATATAAAATTAAATATCTATCATGATATGATAAATAACCCTAATAATATAATAGGACTCTATATATTGTAAAATTATCTATATTTGAGGAGGAGAGCTTCTTCAAATAGTAGGTTGGATCGGCTTAATAAATTGATTTGGATCTAATTAAATTTAGATTCTTTTATGTATACATATTTATGCAATAAAAAATAATCACTTGGTATTATTTATGTTGATGAGAAGATTACTTGCCGAAAGAAAATGTAGCTTTTATAGTGATCTTAACTTTTTTCATTACAAAAATTAAAACTAATCTTTAATGATAATAAATATTTTTTTATTACTAAAAGATGGAGTCTAATATTTTATTCAATGTATATTAATAAAATGATCTTGTGATGATAAAAAACAAATAGCATGGAAATTATTTATGGATGGTGGCAAGATCGTCATCACAAGAATTTTAGAGGTTTTGGTGGCAACAAAAAGATTGCCACATAACTCACTTACAGGTGATGTTCAAATTACCGTCATAAAAATCTTAGAGGATAATTTTTGTCACAAAAAGACGCTCTGAGTGACAACATCTAAATTCCTATTGCCGGTGGATTTTATCTTCCTACTCCTGTGACAAATATCAAACTTACTCTCCTCGACTCCTTGGTTCGGGACTTGAGCTTTTGATTTTTCCGGCCTCTCCAATTATGGGAGATGATCATTTTTTTTTTTTTTTTTTAATAATAAAAATCCAATAAATCCGGCATAAAGGTCCAGTCCAAATCTAACATAAGACGGTCGGATGCGCTAGCATCCGTGCGCATCCGTCCGAAAGCGCGTGTGCAGCGGGGGCTCGTTCGGATCCTCTTCGGCACCTACCACTCTCAAAGCCCGTCCGGTCGGTTGCCAACGACGCCGCCACTGTACCACCGGCGGACGGTTAGCCTCTCAGGACCCGTGAACGGACGACCATGTGGCCCCCGATAGCACCCGTCCAGCGGATACATGTCACAACCTCACGGGTATATATATATATATATATATATATATATATATATATATATATATATATATATATATGATATATACGGCCTTCTTCTACACGGACGACCTAGATCTAGACCTTTCCCTTGGGCGAAGGAAACTGTGGTCCCGGGAGCATTTCTTTCACCTGCCGGTGATCAAAGCGGATGATCGTACCGGAAACAAATCAAGGTGGTGGACCGTACCTTGGCCGTGGAGAAAGCTGGAAGATAGGATCGATGCGGCGAGGGCGGTGACCCGGGGACCAGCTTCGCGTGCTCCAGGGGATCTGCTTCGCTTCCATGTGTCTGTCACTCTTTATAACGGAGAGGTAGAGGTAGGAGAGCCACAGCTGCCCTACCGTGAGAACAAGTTCTCCTGCTTGGTCAAAAGATTAAAAGTTGGCTCACCGCTTTAGTTATGAGCATGAATAACAGAACAAAAAGCCATCCTTATCAACCGAGCACGGGTAATAATACGGTGGCACAGAGGTTGAGACGTTAGCATTTGCACGGGTATTAAAGCTGTTAAGCGACTACCCTGTGCGCCTCTCTATGGCGAGTCATTTAGCTAAAAAAATAAATAAAATTACAGCGGCCCTCCGAGATCACGGCAATCCCCTGGCGCCATATCGAAGTGGAAAGTACTGTTCTGTTGATGGCTAATTAGGATACGTAGCAACACTTGTACTCTCGTTGTTATGTGAGTGTTGTCTGGATTTTGAACAATCCCAGTCACGTACATGTTACCTAAAAGTATTGCAACGCTACAAGGAAGTGAAGCTCGTATGGTTTAACTTACTCGATCGACCATGAGATCCTACTACTAAATCTCTTTTAATTTGGTATAGCAAGGGAGGTTAGGGCCAGCCCGTAACTGCAAAGCTGGTTACATTACAAGCACGGAGTGAGAATGATGGAGAGACGAGAGAGCGAGCATCCCAGCTGCCTCGTGATTCGTGGTTGAGGGCTTAAGAGTCGGTACACAGGGTAGAAAGGAAGCTTTGCATGACGAGGCAAGTGCCGTGAGGACGGAGCGGGGACGGCTAAGACGGTCAATTCGCCGATGGAAGCGTGGTTCTCGTGAACCGGCCGCGTATACGGGACCCACGAAACACGACGTACGTGGTCTTCCCATGTGGCCTTTGTCGGCCAAGCAAATGGGTCGGCCCCACCGACCGGCTTAGAGGCCGCGTGTTTTCGTCACGATGGCCAGGATAAACATGTGTTTTGCCTCCATACATGCGTTCCCGGGTAACGCTACAGGCTCCCGTTCCATGCACAACAGCGATTCTTTCACACGTTGTTATGTATGAAACTACATTATTAAATTACTAATAATTTCGTAACTTTTTTAATTTTGCGTACACATAACAAGCACATAGAACATATTTTTTATTCTAAATGAGCTCATTTTCTTCTCATGTATGGTCTGAAGTTCATGTGCACCTTCACATTTTTTATATGCATCTCTATTCTCCAAGCAAGCTGCCATTCTTACTTTTCCAGCTATATCATCTTTATATACAAAATCATTTTTCAATTTGAATCGTTGAATTTAACTTCATAATATGATCTAATTATCACTTAGCCAGATTTAACTCATTTAGATCAAGTTCTGAATCAATTACGGTGAGTTTAATTAATTAAAAAATTAAAATTTATACTGAAATTTTTATTTTAATTAAGATTAACTTTTTTTATGAAATAAGATAAGTACAGATATAAATAAAGATTATCTAATTTTTTTTCTTCAACTCTCAGAAGAACGTGATGATTTTCATCAATCATCCATAGAAAGATAGAAGATGAGGAGAGAGAAGATCGACTGCCCATAAAAGTCATCGCATTGATGAGACGATAGCATAAGATATATTTTATTTTAATTTTACATGAATATTGGAGTATAATTCAGATATAAAAGATTAAATTTTCTAACATGAACAACTAGAATCCCTAATTTCCTAGCATGAACTCCTCTCAGTACTGGTATGTATCTGCATTTCCCATTGCATGTCAATATCCGTGTCCTTCAGATCAACATAATCATACTAACCATATAACGAGAACTCCTGTTAGGATTTTAGTCTGATTATTATTTTATCAAAAAATTATACAAAATTTTATTTTATAAAAAATATAATCTAACTTTGTTGAGATTTTCAAGATAGATAGAATTCGTATCATAGTTATTATACGTACCACATGCTAGATGGATGGATATTGTCAAAAAGCTGGGCCACCAGTCTCATTCCATCTGAGAGTAAAGAAACTTCTAAGAAATTCATCAAAAGACCTGGATCTCATTCCACCACCATAAACCTTCGGTTGCTAGTAACATTTAATCCCTTGCAACCCAAGAAAGGAACAAAGCATCGGTCCCGATTCCCCGCTCCCTACGCTAACGCTAAAAATCCTTTTAAAGTACTCCAGAAGTCGTCTGAGGAGGAAAAAGAGGAGAGGAATTGTCGCCATCCTCGCCATGATGCGTAATGCTTCTTCCACGGTAATTCATGAAGACTTGAGGAGTCGGAGAAATTACGTAGCGTGATGGATGGTAGATGTTAGAATGCTATATAAATTACTAGACCAACCTCTCTTTGCAACCTAAAAGCACAAACACAATACAATTGGTTGGCTAACCTCTTTACACGAGCATATGGACACGATTTATTTAACAGAAACAAGTATTAGATGGATACGTCTGTTTGAAGTGAATCTTAAGTTACTCTCCATCCATTATGTATTTTTCTTTCTTTCTTAATTTATTAGTCACTGGATAAAAGATTTATGAAAAATTTTTTCTACGCTATTGAGCCGTGTAGCTTCATGGACATTATCTATGGTGATCGACTTTCACACAAAATTAGAGCATGACATCTTAATTTTTTTTTTTTTTTTTTATTTTGATTCTGTGCGATAACTAATCATTACGGACAGTATCCATAAAACTATACTGCTCTCAATAAAAAAATATATATTTTCTAAAGATTTATTTATTATAATTACAAGTGAGGCGAAATGCTCGGCCGATGACCAAATGTCCAACTACGACGAAGGTTTGTGCGATAAATAGCTAAATTTCAGCACATGTAGTTCGTATAATTAACGGTAGGATTACTTGATGAAAGATCGTAAAAAAGGCCATCGCTTAAAACTACAAGTGGTCTTTCTAGGAAGGTGGCAAACAGTTAGGATGTCCATTCCCTTAAAACTTTTCACAGTAACGTACTGTACACTAAGCCTGATGAATGCAGAAGGCAAGATGGATGGTTTTGCACTCTAGATCAATGTCCTTGCACATTCACGCTAGATAATAAATTCAATCTTGATTCCAGGTGAGATGCCCATCTTGCTGCTTCTACTCTAAACAAACAAGGAAAAGAAAACCATAAGCCAAAACAGATATAACTTGTCGAGATATATATATATATACATTAAAATACCACTATAAGGGTTGATGGTGGTTGGAACATCGAAATATAACCACTAAAGAGATGGAGGACATGGACTTTGGTCCACCGATCAGTATTGCTCTCCTTAACTCTTACAATCAAGGAAGGTTCTAAGTTACTATCATCATCTTTTAGATTCAGAGAGGTGCCAGGCAACTCGAGGATCATTTGCTTATCCATAATATCTGGATTGCTCTTTGCTACGCTGTTGCGATTACAGTTTGTCATGTCTATCGAAAGATGAACACTGCAGTAGATTAAATGATGGCTTTTATTGCTGAATACTCGATAATTGAATGTGGAGGCATGATGATGTTTGCTTGCTGGCCTTATGGGATTGTGTATCTTGATTCTTTGGACGCTAGATTATTGTGACCATCCGTTTGTATCCAAAAAAAAAAAAGAAAAGAAAATTCCAAGTTCAAGCTAAAAAAAGGATGACCCCATTACTATTTTTTTTTTTAAAAAAAAAAAGAAAAAGTAGGGAAAGCATGTCTTCTTCTTCCGTCGGGAGAAACATGGGCAAGGCTTATCATTCATGGAGATCACGAAGTATAGTGAAATTGTCAAAAGGAAAAAAAAAAAAAGGAAGGAAGAAAAACAAAAAGAAAAAAAAGATATAGTGAAGGTGAGACTCAAAACTGGAGCGTTTTCTGCGATCGGAGGCCTCTCAATTACGGAGTTGAAGTAATTGAATCAACTTTGACACCAAAATGCTCGTCAAGCCTTCCACCCTCGACATGGTCTAATCATAGTTCATAGTCACGTGAATGTGACAATATCAACATGTTGTTCTAGCATATGAATCTAAAACTTTGCAAAGCCATAAGTATGCCCAGCTACCAATGCACTTCTCCAAGTTGAACGATTCAATTACCAAAATAATTAATTAACTCATTCTACCGTCGGTCTTACATCCTTCATTCGTAAGCTGGCAGGATGATATGAGTTTGTGGACCGTCTCTGCGTGTATCCAATTTACGCAACGAGAAATATCTAGAATCGATCATTGTTAACCTTCTCCGTAGCGTAAATGGTCTCGCAAGCCAACTTAAATAAAACAAAATATTTTAACCAATGCCTTTATCACGGCATGTCTTAACGGGCATTAAGGGCTCCACTTCATTGCTATCAGGGATTTTAATTCTAACCAACCTGGTAGAAGCTGTTTAAACATTTTTATCTGTTAGAGTTGATGTTCTTTCAGTACAATGGTTTACATGCAATCCACGTAAATCAAATGATATTATTTATGTACAATGCTACTACGTAAATCAAAAGTAACTAGGCATGTGTTACTTTCGACATCAATTAAATAAAATTATAAAAACTAAAATTGATAGCCTCTTTTTATCAATAAAAAAAGTGACCTATAACTTACAGACATGCAATATTCTCAAAATGAGAACGGTTGCGGTTCATGGGGATGGAAGCATGATGATGCTACGTAGAATCTTGATGTCATAAATATAAAATTCACAAAATATACCTAGATCACTCAAAAGCCTTCAGTCGTGGAGTGGTTGTGCAATCCGCAGTAGTTATACGTGGTCTTAGGTTTACAGAGAAGTGAAACTTATCCCGCTCAGCCTTGTCCTCTAGTTCGCGACAATGAAGTGCCATTAGCATCAGGCGTGGCCTAGATTCGTTCTCTAAAGAATTGGGCGTTCCCTAAAGGACAGGATCTGTTTGGAAGCTTGGATGGTGGTTAGTACCTTTTTTTTTTAAAAAAAAAAGATACAGTCAAACGGAATAACGTAAAGGGTGGCCCAAAGCAGTTTCAACTCCAAAGCGATACTTGCTTGCCTCTTTTGCTAGCATCAATCGACCAAATCCATAGATCTTTAT
The DNA here is from genome assembly GCA_006176705.1 of Cocos nucifera. Classification (NCBI taxonomy): domain Eukaryota; kingdom Viridiplantae; phylum Streptophyta; class Magnoliopsida; order Arecales; family Arecaceae; genus Cocos; species Cocos nucifera. The sequence goes on along the minus strand of QRFJ01000041.1, from coordinate 881,830 downwards.
TCTTCTTTACCATAGAAAGTCCTAGTTGTGGGCGACCACGACGTAGAATAAGTGACCTTTCATCGCTTGGGGTCCCCTTGTGGTAGAAAAATTGTCCCTAGCAAGTAGCAGCACGAGGGCATACTTTTGGACTCGGTTGGGCTTTGGGCCCACTGACCTGATCCCATGGATAAGGCTGAGAACATCCTTATCCTATTCCACGATCAGAAAACCTAATCCACGGATGTGTATCTTCTCAAGCGGACAATTCTTTTCAACATCTACCAACATGTTACCGTCATTATCATATTTCGGAGCAGACTTCATCAAGGTTTACTATTTCTTCCTCCATTACCTAATCTCTTCTCCCATATTTCCCTTCTGGCTTTGCTACCCAACTGAAACCCTAAGGCAACCAAATTGAAAGTAGGCCATCATTCTAACCACATAAAATCTTCTTGTTCTGGGATCGGTACATGTAACCTTTTGTTGGATGTTCGGATTGGGCAATGGACATAGAAGGTGTACTTAGAAGATTATTCATTGAGGACTTCCGGTTATAGGAATGGAAGGGTTAAAGGCTTATGGTTTACTTTAAATAGGAGCCATTCCGTCCACTTTAAATAGGAGGGAGAAATGAAGCAGTTGGATTTATTGAAATCACGAGAACTTAGGGCTGAAAATGGACCAAGCTGGACTGGATCATATCCCTATCTGAGCCTGACTTGAAATAATTTTTTGGGTTTTGAGCCGAGCTTAGACTCGATTTTTTTGAAAAAATATAGACCCGAGCCCAAGTCCGAGCTCAATTAGGCCAACCCACTCTGCTCCTGCATCTCCATCGACAATGAGGGCAATGACGACGGAGGAAGGGGGGACAATGAGGATGATGACGTCGACGAAGTGTGACGGAAGGAGGGTAACAATAGAGGCGGCAATGATGGAGCACAATGGAGGGAGGGGGCGATGATAGGGATGATGACGTCGATGAAGCACGATGGAGAAAGGAAGCGACGATGATGGAGCGCGACGGAGGGAGAGGGAAATTTATGCCAGGGTCGAGGGAGGGCAGAGAGGGGAGGGAAGTTTTGCAATAGGGCCAGGACCAAAAGTAGGAGGAAGGTTTTGCTTGGGATTTGCTCTAGTTCATGCTGCTTCAGAGGGAGGAGGGTTTTCGCACCTGGGCTGGAGGACAGTAGGGGGGGTTCATGTTGGGATAGGGGATGGATGGGGGTGGGTTCCTCAGGTTAGAGGGGAGGGGCATGATGGGGGTTTCAATTGGATTGGAAAATCGGGTTTGATTTTGGACTCAAGTTCAACTTGAATGATTTCTATCTCAGCCCGAAACCCGATCCGTCGGCTCTGCTCGGGCTCACATCCAGCCTCACGAGGACTGCTGGATCTCAAATAGAAAACTAACCATTAGATGTATAAGAAGGCCCATGGGCCAAGCTATGAAGGCCCAAAGTGCAAAGCTTTTGTGTACGCAAATTGAGAATATGATGGCAGCTTCGGTACAAAATTGTAGCAGTAGAAAGAAATGTTGATGGCTTAAACTAATGGTTGTGTGACACATGACCTTGAAGGTACAATATTAGGCTGATCGTCGTATCCTTTCAATATTGAATATATCCAATATGGTTGATTTTTTTATCTTTTATTTTACGCTATATATATATATATATATATATATATATATATATATCTTATAAAGAAAGTTGAAAAGAATTCTTTGGCCGGACAGTCCCTCCAACTTACATATTTTAGAAGGTTGAAAAGGATGGTGGGAAATACGGACCCGCACAACCCCTCCCACTTCCTCCTCGCAGGTTCCTTGGCACCTTGCCATTTACACGGAAGATAAAAAAAGAATAAAATCAATTATTTTATCCAAAAAAGCCCCTTAGATCTGCAAGCATTTATGAATGTTACAAATGAATGTCGGATCAATCCCACCTTTTGAAAAAAGGCTAGAGCACCAGCATATTTTGCCTGGACGGGATTTCTTTAACCAGATACAACCCAAATACATCTTAGAATAAATTTAGATTAAAGTACATTAAATTAAATTTGGTTGGGCCACATTATTTGGACTAAATCATAACGATAGGGCCACATTATTTGGACTAAATCATAATGATAACAAGAAAGAGGATGCCATTAATTTCACATCAATTATAAATCAAAAAGAACTAATTTATAAGAAAGGAATCCACGTGAGATATTTTTTTGAAGGATAAAATCATAAAACTCTCGAACTAAAGTGAACAATATCTCACACACCGAGTTATCAAGCCCTTGATCATAATAGAATGATGCATCAGATAGAAAACCATCCCTACGATTGTGGAACCCTTTCATCCATATACAAACTTTTTCTTTCCATAATGATAATAAAGAGGAGAACAACATTAATCCTACAACTGTTGTAAGTTAAAAAAGACTCTAATTTATAAGAAAAAATCATCCTGAGGCACCTGAGCCATTAAGCTCTTAACCACAATAAAACATGTTAAATATAATTTTAAGATATTAAAATATTTTTATCTTATCTTAATATTTATTGGTTTAAGATCTAGACCATTTATCGATATAGATGCAGACATACATAACAAGGCTATAAACATGTGTAATACATACTTATATAAAATATAAATATAAATTTAATTCATAAATATAGATTATTTATTTATAGATTGGATTAGGATGGGATTCATGCGAGCTTCAAACTCAAAACTAACTTAAGCCTACCTAATGTCAGGTGGGGATTTTTGAGCTTAAGCCTAACTCGTAGTTAAAAAGCTTTTACTGAATTCTATTAAAAATTTTTTTTTTTTACATCGTGGATGATATAGCTCTATGGATATCATCTATAGTGATTGACTCTCGCATGGGATCTATTGAAGATAAATTTCACTTTCGTCAAAGTCCAGTCTAATGTTTGACCTAACGTAACTGGTAATCATGGAAGAACTTTAATCGAAAATTTTCTCTTCGACGGTCGGACCTCAATCGAACTCCTCTAACAGCCGAACTTCAACCGAACTTCTTTAGCGGCCGAATTCTATCCGAACTCCTCTCGGATCCCTCCTTCGAATTTCTATAGGAGCCGAATTCTATAAAAAAAAATTCTTTTTACACCGCAGATGGTGTAACTCTGCGAATATCGTCCATAATGATTGACTCTCGTATGAGATCGGAGCACTCCAGCTTTATGCAAGAATCTATCACTATTTTTCTTGACGACCACTTCAAGATTAAGCTAGATCCACGCCGCAACCCCAAGATGTGCGGTCTTCACCCCTTATCTGGCACAAAAAAAAACCTTTACAAGATCGACTTTAAAAATTTTTCCCCCTTTTCTTCGATAATATTATAAAATATTATATAAAATACCCCTATGGATGGGGAGTACATACGTGGAGCTTTCTGTTCCCATTCCCAGTGTTTCCGAGGCGTTCGCACAACTCTACAATTTGCATGCGCCGCGTTCTAGTCTTATGTAACCCACACTCGCCAAAGCGATGCTCACGCTGTGGCTGACCCCAGTGTGGTTGTCTGGATGGATTGACGCCAATGTAATCCTTCATGCGACCGGCAATAAAAGATCATCCAACCATCGCTCCTGATGTCCACAACTCTGACCACAATGCGCAGGCTAGTACCGCCACAAGATAAAAAAACTTCACCCCGGACCAAGTAGTAGGTTGGCCAAGTCCATTCATAAATAAACTAGTTCATGCATCATCGTTTTCCACCTCATACAAGCCGAAGCAAGTGTGGTTCCACCTTTGGATTGTCTAATGTCTATAGATATTTCGTCTACCATCTCCGTGACCAGGTTTCCCCCGCTACATGAAGACCAGAGATTAATGAAGCTAGACCACCCCCAACATAAATTAAAACGTGATTAGAGTTTATCAAATTTCATTGATATGATGGCAGCTTGATCCTTATATTCAATCATCACATCACAGTAGACATGATCGCGAGGAGAAAATATTAGAACTTAGGATCCGTTAGTTAGTTAGTTAGTTAGAATACATATAGTTCATGAAAATTATTTATCTAAAAAAATAATTTTTATTATATTTGATTGATGAAAAAATTATTCTAAAAAATAATATATAAAAAAAATATTAAAAATAACCTTATATGAAAATATAATAAAATTTATAAATATATTTTTTATTACATTCAATTATTTGATGTCAAATAATTTTTTGCATAATATCATTTTCATCTTAATTTTTTTATTAAAAAAATTTATTAAATAAAATTTAAAAAATATTAGAATAAAATCAATGATTACATATGCAATTTTATTGAAGATATTTTTGTTAAATATGGATTACTATTACTTTAAAATTTATCAAATATCAATCCTTCTATCGTATTTATTTTATCTTCTCTCTTCGAAAAATAAGCATAAGGCCCATCAATTTTTTAACCATCTTTCTTCTATTTTTCATATCAAATATGATAATCTAATATAAAAATCATTTTTTCATACCATATTATCTCAAAAAGAAACATGATACATCTACTGTATTGTAGGTGCTGAGGTTGTCCCAAAAAAATACATTTAAAATAATTAATTAAAATATATTTGACATAATTCATTTTGAAGTTCAAATACATTTAAAATAATAACACAAAAAAACTTCTAAGAAAAAAAAATTATAGAAAGGGGTGTCCCAAGAAAGTACAGGATGTCCCATATGATGGTTTTCAGCGCGTCCCCTCTCACCAAAAAACCAGGATGGCTAGCATCCCATGGGATTTGACCCTTGCAGCACATAATTGGGCAGACACATTTAGTCATTTTGTGTACAGAAAAAATAGAGTACTTAATAATTTTAAATATAAATGAAACCAGAGAATTAAAAAATAAAAAAAATTCAACCATAAGAAAAAAAAAAAAAGGACCGAAAATTAAAATTAAGATTAAATTAGATATAATATGATTTTGAATAAAAAATATTTGGGATTAAAAAGCTTCAGATATGCATGCCTGAGGGTCATACATTAGAAAAAAATTGCATGTATCCATATCCATGTATAGTCAATAGTGCAGCATAGCCAGAAGCATGTGCATGCATATCACCTTCTGTATATTGATGATTTTCTTTTAATAAATGCACCCCTCCACATTCACTCTCAAATGAATTTAAGAGAACGGAGTATATAGACTAAAATGGAGAGTATATATTAAAAAATAAAAAAAATCCAATAAATTATGATTGGTGGGATTTCAACCATCAATTATATGCTTGCCGAGGTATGGTACTCGTATACTACTAAGAAAGTATGTACGCACATATACATATATATATTTTTTTTTGTTCATGTGTGTATACATGCATACATATGTAAGAGGTACGATGCACGCATGCATGCAGATATGTATTAAATCCATCATTTTTATGATAAAAACCCCAATCTTTTTAACCACGGCCAAGACCATAACCATCCAACCCTTTTCCAAGTATTTTTTTTATCTTTTTACAATATATTAAAAAAGAACGTGGTATGTTAACCGGTCAACTGCATAAACAGTGAAAGAACATCAAGTTTTGTGGCCAAGGAGTCAAAACCTTCCACAACAGATATAGTTGATAAGTGTACGGTATTTGTCGAACATGTAAACGACGCAACTGTGGAGGTCACCCTAGCAAACCATAAAATTACCTCATTGAGGAAAAAAAATAATAGCAATTGATCAAGCATCAGAAAACATAAATAAACAACAAACCTTATCCCTCAGCAAAAAGTCATTCTCGTCTTTCTGGTAAGAAAGGAATAAAAGAACACAAGGAAATGCATAGCGCCTCCACAACCAAGAAAAGCCTCCCACGTAATTATAAGAGAACCATCAGTTTAACATAGGGGGCAACCCTCCACTCCACTACCGTGCCTAGCTGCAGAAAGATGATTCTAAAAGTAGCTGGAAGAAATGACCTTCACATACACAATTTCCTAATTGGTTAAGATAAAGAAAAGTATAATGTTGAAAAAAAAATACAATGGTCTGTCCGGTGAGTTGGGAGAGTAGGAAGGAAGACTCACTCGCCCACTTACCGGACATCTTGTGGGGTCTCCACTGGACTGCAATGCTTGGTTTCAGAAAAGCAGACTATAAAATTGCAATAAACACTCTACTCTTCTTTTCCAGTAAATAAATCCTAAATTTAAAAGAATAAGAATGCCCATTTTTTTGTGCACAATAACCACGAAGAATATGTGACAAATAATTATTTGAATAGATAATACCTGTAGATAAGCAATGCTAATATATTCAAGGAAAAGGAATATTACAAGGATTGCTGTAGTGGACAAAGTACTTGCCAACTCCAAACAGGTTGTACGTAAATTTGTGCGGCAGCCATAAAAGGAAATCCTCACCACCTAGAGTTAAAGCATCCCTAAAAACTAAATGAAGAGTTGGTATTGGAGAGGTGAGGAAAATCATTAACGGAGAGTCGAACAGGGAACCTTTTCAGTGATGTCACAGAAAATTCTCTACGAACTCCCAAAACACCTGCATAAAGATGGCTTGAAAAGATAACCAAAATAATAATAATAATAATAATAATAATAAGAAAATAACCCTCGAAGAACCTCCAATACCCCACCAGCCACTATGTCATCTATATTATAAAGGCACTGCCAAGAAAGCAGCTAATTGGATCTTTGCTGTATCCCCCATGCACAGAATTTTCATTGGAAGCTTCGAGGGTAACATTTTTGATTTTTTAAAGTTGTCTTTTGCCATGGAATAAAATAAGGGGGGGAAAGGAACCCAAACAAGGCCAAACCTACGTGCCCTGTAAAGAATTTGGGTAGCATATCTAACTAGTATAAGAATATCGTGGTCTAATTAGCCTTTGCCGCATATAATTTCAAAAGCCTTCTTAATGGCATACCTAAATAGTAAATACAGTCTTAATTTTTAAGGATCATAACCTAAAAGATAAGTGTTCTCTTCAGCTTTATCATGCATGACATTGCATTGCCAAAATGAGGGATGACATCTTTTGGAAGTATAAGAAGTATAGGTAATCTAAGTTACCATGACATGGTAGAATTAGTGCTACATCATGGATATTGTCATCTATGACTTCCTTTAACTGTAAGTTCTAATGGATAAATGGATCTGAGTTCCTTAAGTTACAATTCGTAAAAGCTATTGCTTGAGTTTTGGTTTTAGTGGGGAGTATTACAAACAAATTATGCTTCTATAGGCAAATCACCCTTACAAGATTTCATTATCACTCAGCAATCTTATTAATCATGATCACTAATCATGAGAAAACCAGCAAGCCTCACAACTCCTGAGCAAATCATTAGTGGTTTTTCATATGAAAGAAAGAAAAAAAAAAAATAGGGGAAAAGGGGGATGTATATACCACCCTCTCCCTCCAACATAAAGAAGCAGTCATTTGTAATTAATAACAGAATCACTACTTTAGGAAAGGGCGCAGAATTCACAGTACTACCATCATGGCCATCACAGAATATATATATATTTATATGAGTTGCTGGTGGAAATGGTCTTGACATTTACAAATTCATAAGTTGCAGATAAAAAAAATAATTGATATTTAACAAATAAAGAAAGCAATAGAGGCATTGAGAGGAATGGCATGTGAAGTCGCTAGAAGGAAAGGCAAATTTGGCCTCATTTACTGGAAATCTTGTGGAGTTTCCAATAGGCTACAGCGATAGCCTGCAGCACGACAGATCTTCCAAATTGCAAAGAGTACAACTTTTTCACATGCTATTAATCAAGAAGTGATGTTATGAAATATAGGATAACTATGTATTGTGACGTAGAAGAAAGGGCATCATTAGTCCGGTTGGGGATAAACTCCGTTCCTATCGAAGTCCAGTTCGATGCTCAGCTTAACGCAATCGGTAGCCACGGAACTTCAGCGAATGGATCTTAGCCGAACTTCTTCAATCGATCGAACTCCTTAGTGGCCGAACTCCTTCGAACTTTCATCGGCCGGGCCATAGTCGGACTCCTTCAACCAGCCAAATTTCTCAGTAGCCGAGCCTCAGTCGGACTCCCGTGAGAGCCGAACTTCCTCCACGCTCTTCCAGCCAGACGTCTGCGGGAGCCGAACTCCTTCCAAGCTCCCCTTCGACCGAACTTCTTTAGGAGCCGAACTCCTTCCAAGCTCCCCCTTCGGTCGAACTCCTCAGCGGTTGCACTCCGGTCGAACTCCTCAATGGCCGAGCTCCAATCGGACTTCCACAGGAGTCGAACTCCTTCCGAGCCTCCCCTTTGGCCGAACTCCTCCAAGAGTTCGAACTCCTTTGGAATTGATATATGCTCGAGTCCACCAACCAACGCCTGCTTCCTCGAGCTATGGCTGTCAGACCTCGACGGTATGGTCACCGCTACCAGTCTGGCGGCACCTTCCCCTCCGTAATAAGCTCCATGCAGCCCGCAATCGGATGACATGACCACCACTACTGGCGACACCACTCTCTCCATAATCGGCCCCATGCGACCCACGACCCACCAGTATGGCTGTCACTATCCATCTGACGACGTCTTTCTCTCCGTACCGAACTCCATGCGGCCCCGATGGCCCGCTACCAGGCGATATGGCCGTCACCATCAATCAAGCTCTACCTATAAAAAGGATCCTTCAGATACGCTAACTCTAGGCTCTAAGCTCTCCTCTCCTTCTCTAAACTTTGCCGAACTCATTTCAGAGTACTCCATTTCTGTTGATCAGAGCTGACTTGATCGTCGGAGGATTCTGCTGGAGCCATCCCCCCATCGGCTCTTCGAACGAAATTTTATTTTGCAGGTCACCGACGGCGACCTTGACCACCTCCACTCCAGCTGATTCCGACGATGACCAGATTTTACACCAACATATTGGCACTAGGAGGGCCCCTCAGTTCTTGAGGTGTTCTTGAGGCCCCTTTTGTTCTTAAAGGAATGCTCAGCGACGATCTCTCTCTAGAGATCTCCCTTCTTCCTCTCTAGAGTTCTTTCTCGAAAAAAAATGTCTCTCAGGAGAGCTTTGACCCGACGATCGGCGGCCTCCGCAGTCCGATCCCATTCAGATCCGTCCGCTTTCGCTCTAGCTCCGACGGCCCAGGTTCCATCTGTAGCTACGGTGGATGCGGAGCAGTTCAACCTGCTCGTCTAGCAGATTCATGGCCTCACGGAGGTGGTGCAAGCGGTGCATCGGCAGGCCCCGGCACCAGCTCAACCAATGCGAGACTCTCCAAAGTCGTGTGGTCCGATCTAGGAAAGACCGACTTGGGCTATCCGACCTCCGATCCTCGGAAGGGGGAGGCAAAGGAGGGAGAGCTCCTGCTCGGACCATGGCTCGATCCAGGGGGAAGCTTCGCACCCATCCTACCAGAAAATCTTGGAGATCAAAGACCGTGAAGATCTCTTGGATTGAAGGCTCTTAGAAATGAGCCGACGAATCGAAGAACTTCGTCACACTCCCTTCTCACGTGGTAATGATATTTGTACTGATCTTCTTTTTTCATAAAAAATTATGCAGAAATTGGTCCCGCCGAACTTCAAACTCCCACAGCTCGAGAGTTACGATGGGACCACCGATCCGATCGATCATCTGAAAGCCTTCCGGATAATGATGTTGCTCCACGGTGCGTCAGACGCTATCTTGTGCTGGATTTTCCCCTCTACCCTTAAGGAAGCTGTCAGGAACTTATACTCGGCGCTTAAGCCGAGTACCATCTTATTGTTTGACTAGATGAGCCAACAGTTCACAGCCCACTTCATCAGTAGTCGGCGTCCGCACCGAGGTTTGGATTTCTTGATGGCCATTAGGCAGAAGGAGGAAAAACCCATCCAGGCTTATGTCACCTGGTTTAATACTATCACATTGGAGGTTTAGAACCTGGACCAGTCAGTCGCCATGGCTGCCCTCAAGGGCGGCCTTCAGAAGAATGACTTGCTGTTCTTCCTGAAAAAGAAGTATCTCAGAGATTTTGCTGACATGCTAGCTCGGGCTGAAAGTTATGTCCGAACAGAGGAGGCCTTTGAAGCCAAGGACAATGAAGCCAGCGGCAAGCGACGAATCGACAAGTCAGGAAGGCCCACCGAAGAAGGAAAGCGGAGTGAAGCTCGGCCACGTTCCCAAACTCCTTCTGATCGCAGGCGAGCCCAACTTTCCTTCGAGCCCAGAGGCAGGGAAGCCCTGATGGAAGGACATGCCGAGGTTCTCTACAACGCCGAGGTTCTCTCCAGCGTCGAAGTTATCTCCGACGATGATTTCATAATTACGCCTCCCTTAACACTCCAAAAATCCAAGTGCTGATGGAGATCAGGGAATGACTTTCGAGACCGAAGAGAATGCATTCCCATCCCAACAAGCGCAATTCCAACAAGTTCTGTCTTTACCATCGTGACCACGGTCACGACACTGAGGAGTACATCCAACTTCAGAACGAGATCGAAGAGCTTGTCAGGCGAGGTAGACTTGGCCGATTCCTACGGAGAGGACCTGAAGAGCGAAAAGATCGACTGAGGGCGTTATCACCAAGTGGGGAGAACCAACAAGAAGATCGGCCATCTCTCGACGTCATCAACACTATCTCGGAGGGACTTCAACAAGGAGAGGCCAGCGAATCCAAGGGATCAATGAAAAGGCGGAGGATCGTGAAACCCATGACTTTCACCGAGGCGGACGGCCGAGGATTCAATTTTCGCATAATGATGCGGTTGTAATTTCTTTGAACATTGCTGACTACGATGTACGCCATATTTTGGTGGATGATGGAAGCTCGACTGACGTATTATTTTACGATGGCTTCTCAAAAATATCCCTATCCGATGACCGCTTGGGGCCTATGAATTTTCTGCTGGTAGGATTCACTGGCAGCACTATACCAGTCGAAGGCATAATAACTTTGGCTGTGATGATAGGGCAACACCCAAAATTGGCCAAAGCACGGGTCGATTTTCTAATCGTGAGGACTCCGTCTGTCTATAATGCCATTCTCGGCCGATCTGATCTAAATGCACTTCGGACGGTGGGTCAACCTATTATTTGAAGATGAAATTTTCGACGAGTCGCAAAATCGAAGAGGTCAGGAAAGACCAGGCTCTGGAGAGGTACTACTACTCAATCGCCCTGCATCAGGGAGAACGGTCCGACCTTTATCTTATTGATGGACTGGATGTCCGTGATGACCTCACTGAGGAGCGGGGCGAGCCTTGGAGGACCTCATCTTTGTGCCCTTAAATGACGAAAACTTAGAGCACGCGGTGCAGATCGGCTCCAACTTGACAGACGAGGTTCGGGAGCAGCTCGTCGTCTTCCTCAGAAAAAATGTGGACGTCTTCGCCTGGACCCCAACGAACATGCCGGGGATTGATGCCGAGGTCATAGAACATCGACTGACCGTTGATCCGAGGCACTGATCGATAAAAGAAAAGATGCACCACCACATTTCGGAGAGGCAGAAAGTAATCGTCGAAGAAGTAGACAAGCTTCTCAAAGTTGGACTCATCCGAAAGATTAATTATCCGACCTGGATCTTAAACATGGTCCTTGTCAAAAAGGCGAACAATAAGTGGAGGATGTGCGTTGACTTCAAAAAGCTAAACAAGGCCTGTCCGAAAGACAGCTACCCCCTACCCAGGATTGATCAACTGGTGGATGCGACCTCGGGCCATGAGCTCCTCACCTTCATGGACGTCTTTTCTGGTTATAACCAGATACGGATGGCGCCCGAGGATGAAGAGAAGACCGCTTTCATTACTGACCATGATCTTTATTGTTACAGGGTCATGCCCTTTGGACTCAAAAATATAGGAGCAATGTATCAGCGTTTGGTCAATAAGATCTTCAAAAAATAGATCGATCGTAATATGGAGGTGTACGTGGATGATATGCTCATCAAAAGCCAAGCTTCAACAGACCACCTCACCAATCTTAAAGAGACCTTCGGTGCACTCAGGAAGTACAAGTTAAAACTGAACCCGACCAAGTGCGCCTTGGGCGTGACCTCCAAAAAATTTCTGGGGTTCATGGTGTCGAGATGCAAAATCGAAGCAAATCCTGAGAAAATTCGAGCCATTCGGAAGATGACCGTTTTGAAGATGATCAAAAAAATTCAGCACCTGACCGAGAAGGTGGCATCCCTAAATTGCTTTGTCTCAAGATCGGTCGAACGATGTGTGCCCTTCTTCTAAGTTTTCAAGCAACCAAAGAACTTCTGCTGGACGACGGAGTGCCAACAGACATTCGAGGAGCTTAAAAACTACCTCAGCTTACCCCCACTGCTGGCAAAGTTCGAACCCAAAGAAGAATTATTCCTGTACCTAGCTGTCTCCCCGATGGCCCTGGCGATAGTCCTAGTCAAGAAAGAAGCAAAGACGCAGCGATCGGTCTACTACGTGAGTCGGATTCTGAGGGATGCAGAGATCAGGTACTCTAGATTAGAAAAACTAACTTACTCTCTTCTAATTGCTGTCAGAAGGCTCTGACCTTATTTTCAGGAGCACACCATAACGGTCCTCACGGACCAACCAATAAAAGCAGTCCATCGAGCGGATGCTTCCGAAAGAATCACAAAATGGACAATCGAGCTCATAGAGTTCGACATTAACTACCAACCCAAGCCATCGATCAAGGCTCAGATACTGACAGATTTTATGTTAGAATGCACCATTTCAGTCGAAGTCGAGCTTGAATAAAGTGAGACTGGCGCCCTGCTATTGCAGTCGAACCTCTATGAGAAAAGCGCGAACCTCCCTTAAGGCTCCTGGGCTCTGCACGTGGACGATTCGTCCAACTCTACCGGAGCTGGTGCGGGGCTGGTCTTGGTCAGCCTCGAGAGAGTCGTCATCGAGTATGCACTACGCTTCGAGTTTTCTGCGACTAACAATGGGACTGAATATGAAGCGCTGATTGCTGGATTAAAGATAGCAAGAAAATTAAAAATAGATCGGCTTCAAGTCTACAGCGATTTTCAGCTGGTGGTCGACCAAGTTAACGGTAACTACGAAGCGCGGGAGGAAAGCATGGTGAGATACCTTAGGAAAGTGAGGGATTTAACTTCGGCCTTCGATAGTTTTGGCATTCAACATATTCTGAGGGCGGAAAATATAAGAGCCGATCTTCTCTCTAAGTTGGCCACTTCAGCCCCAGCTGAACTGCCCAAAGAAGTATTTTTGGAGACTCTGAAGTGTCCAACCATAGAGGAATCTCAGGTCATCCTACAGATAGAATTCGAGCCAAGCTGGATCGACCCATTGGTCATCTATCTCAAGGAGGAGGTCCTTCCTCACGATCCGAAAGAAGCTCGAAAGCTCAGGAATCAGGCCTCCCGCTACGTTTTATATGAAGGCAGATTGTATAAGAGGTCATACTCTCTTCCGTTGCTGAGATGTCTCCGACTTTCAGAGGTCGACCTCGCACTGTGGGAGGTGCACGAAGGACTCTGCGAAAGTCACGTAGGAGCCAGGTCCCTGTCGCAAAGATTACTTCGGCAGGGATACTACTGGCCGACCTTGTTTCACGATTTCGTGGAGTATGTAAAGAAGTACGATCGCTGTCAGAAGAACACCAGCGTACAAAGGCAACTGGCATCCGAGCTTGCTCCGCTAAGCGCATCTTGGCCATTTGTGTAGTAGGGAATGGCTATACTCGGCCCTTCCTGACGGCATCCGGATAGCGGAAGTTTCTCTTGATCACGATTAACTATTTCACCAAGTGGCTCGAAGCCGAACCATTAGCGAAGATTATCGAGGTCAAGGTGCAGAACTTCATCTGAAAGTCACTAATCTGCCAGTTTGGTTTATCCCGAACTCTTATAACCGACAATGGACGATAATTCGCTGGGATGAGGTTCGTCGAGTTCCATGAAGGACAAAACATCTTCCACCGCTTCACATCGGTGGCTCACCCGCAGACCAATGGGGAAGCTGAGGTGATCAACCGAATCCTGCTGCAAGGTATCAAGATAAGGCTCGACAGGACAAAGGGGGCTTGGGTGGACGAACTCTATCACGTCCTCTGGGCATACTGAACTATACAAAGGGTGTCGATCGGGGAAACATCCTTTGCCTTGGCCTTCGACACGGAGGCACTTATCCCGATCAAACTTACGTTCTCATCTGCACGAGTCGTGGGCTTTAACAAGCAGCTCAACCCCCAGGAATCAGAGTTAACCTCGATCTGCTGGAAGAAAAAAGAGAGGAAGCCCGCATCCGGATGGCAGCCTACAGATGGAAGGTGGCACAGTACTATAACTCCAGAGTTAGAGGTACGACGTTCAGAGTGGGGGACCTAGTGCTTCGATGAGTCACTGTCTCTTAGCCTCAGAGCCAAGAAAAGCTCGTCCTAAATTGGAAAGGTCCGTATGAAGTGGTGGAGGTCGTCCGGCTCAAAATTTATCGTTTGAAGGAGCTCGAAGGAATAGTGCTTCTCCGATATTGGAACTCAGAAAATCTGAGGATGTATTACCAGTAAACTTTCTTTAATAAAATTTCTTCGTTCAGCATTATTATTTTCTGGTGCAAGAATTACGTGATGATAGGAAAGAAACGAACGAAAGTGGTTCGTTAGAAACAGGAGGAGAACCTCGTCCTAACGTAAGCAAAGTCGAAGACCTCATTCATTTTAGACGAAATGGAGGGAAAAGCCTACAGGTCCTCATGTGTCCCCCACAGCCGGCATTAGGAATAGGAGGAGAACCTCGTCCTAACGTGAGCAAAGTCGAAAGGCCCCGTCCACAAGGACGGATGGGGGGAGAGGCGAGGACGACGGTCCTCATGTGCCCCCACAGCCGGCTTAGGAACAGGAGGAGAACCTCGTCCTAGCGTGAGCAAAGTCGAAGGCCCCGTTCACCAAGGACGGGATGGGGGGAGAGGCGAGGACGACGGTCCCCATGTGCTCCCCACAGCCCGTTAGGGAATAGGAGGAGAACCTCGTCCTAACGTGAGTAAAGTCGAAGATCTCATTCACCTTAGACGAGATGGGAGGAGAGTCCCTGACAGCGGCAATTATGTGCCTCCATGGTCCATTAGGAACAAGAGGAGAACCTCGTTCTAACACGAGCAAAGTCCAAGTCTGAGCTCCAAAGTATACAGAAGATAGGATCTCCATCAATCTCGATTGGAGATAAGATCTCCTCCGAGCACCCGCATCAAACTCGACCGTAGGAGATAAGATCTCTTCTGAGGCAACCTCGATTGTAGGAGATAAGATCTCTTCCGAGGATCCGCAGCGACCTCGGTCAGAGATAAGATCTCTTTCGAACGATCGAGACAATCTCGACCAAAGATAAGATCTCTTTCGAGCCTTTGAGGCAACCTCGGCTGTAGGAGATAAGATCTCCCACGAGGGTCCGCAGCGATCTTGATCAGAGATAGGATCTCTCCCGAGCGACTGCATTAACCTCAGTCAGAGATAAGATCTCTTCCGAGAGACCGAGACAATCTTGATCAAAGATAAGATCGAAGACAACCTCGCCCAAAGATAAGATCTCTTCCGAACGACCGCGTCAACCTCGGCTGCAGATCAGATCTCTCCTAAGCAACCGCGTCAACCTCGACTGTAGATCAGATCTCTCTCGAGCGTCCGTATTAACCTCAGCTATAGGAAATGAGATTTTCCCCGAGTCGACCTCGACTATAGGAGGAAAGATCTCTTCCGAATCAGCTTCGACTGCTGGAGACAATATTACTTCCGAGGAGCTCAACCTCCGACCTCGACCGCAGGAGACGAGATCTACTTCAACCTCGGCTGAAGATGAGATCTCCTCCGAACTTCGACTTCAACATCAACTTTGGCTGAAGATGAGATCTCTCCCGAGCTTTAACCTGAACCAGCATGGAGCCCAGAAGAGGACTTCAGCAGTCACTTTTTCTGCACTCCCTTTCTTCAAGTTTCAAACTCGAAAGTGGGAGGACTATTATTGAGGATAAATCCCGCTCCTGTCGAAGTCCAGTTCGATGCTCAGCTTAACGCAATCGGTAGCTACGGAAGAGCTTCAGTGGATAGATCTTAGTCGAACTCCTTCAATCGATCGAACTTCTTAGCGGTCGAGCTCCTTCGGATTCTCATTGACGGTCGGGCTATAGTCGAACTCCTTCAACCGACCGAACTCCTCAACGAGTCGAGTCCTCGAATTTTCGCGACTTCTTAGCCGAGACTCCTCCAGCTGGACTCCTCCTAGAACCCCTCCCGACTGGACCCTCACGGTCGAGCTTTTTTCGAACTTCCAGCGATCGAGCCTTAGCCGCACTCCTCCAGCCTGACACACGGAAGTCGAACTCCCTCCGCGCTCTTCCGGCCAAGCTTGGGAGCTGAACTCTTTCAAGCTTCCTCTTCGGCTAGATTTCTTCAGGAGCCGAAACTCCTTCCAAGCTCCCCCTTCGACCGAACTCTTCAGCGGTTGCGCACCCGACCGAACTCAACGGTCGAGCTCCAGTCGGACTCCCACAGGAATCGAACTCCTTCCGAGCCTTTCCTTTGGTCGAACTCCTTTGGAATTGGTATATGCTCGAGTCCACCAACCAACGCCTGCTTTCTCGAGCTATGGCCGTCGGACCTCGGCGGTATGGTCGTCACTACTAGTCTGGCAGCATCTTTTCCTCCGTAACAAACCTCATGCGGCCCGCAACCGGACGACATGGCCACCACTACTAGCGATATCACTCTCTCCGTAACCGACCTCATGCGACCCACGACCCATCAGTATGGCTGTCATTATCCGTCTGACGATGCATTCTTCTCCGTACCGAACTCCATACGGCCCTGACGGCCCACTACCAGGCGGTATGGCTGTCACCATCAATCAAGCTCCGCCTATAAAAAGGATCCGTCAGATACACTAACTCTAAGCTCTAAGTTCTCCTCTCCTCCAAATTCTGCCGAACTCATTTCAGAGCACTTCATTTCTGTTGACCAGAGCTGACTTGATCATCGGAGGATCCTGCCGGAGCCATCCCCACCGGCTCCGAACAAAACTTTATTTTGCAGATCACCGACGGCGACCTCGTCCACCTCCACTCCAGCTGATTCCGACGACAATCAGATTCTGCACCAACAAGTCCCATATTAATTGTGAGTCGACTTTGGCTTATACAGAAAGGAACCATTCATCCCACGTGAGGTATCTTTTGAAGGACTAAACCGTAAAATCCATGAACCAAAATGGATAATACCTCATATGTCGAGCCATTAGCCCTTAACTATAATATTAGTGCCCACCATAGGGTCGATGTGCCTCCAGTAGACTGTGAGGCTCCTTCTTCCCGTACACTAGTATGTGGTAGCTATATTATGATGTAAAAGAAATGGCATCATTAGTTCCACATTGGTTGTGAGTCAAAAAAATTCTGACTTATATAGGAAGGAGCCATTTATTTCATGTAAGGTGCTTTTTGAAGGACAAAATTCTGAGCCTTATAGGTTAGAGCAGACAATACCTCATGCTTTAACCGCAACACTATGAATTTGCAAATTCAAGATTTAAAAAGTTCATTTTGTTTGAAACAGCATGAAGAAGATGGGGCAAAGAATTAGTCAAGCAAACAATTCCTGCAGACAAGCAATACTAATATGTTTAAATAGAAGAAGTATTTCATGGATGGCTACAGTGAGCTTTGACAAATTGCGTAGAAAGTAATGCAGTATCCCTTGATACACCACTTGATAGCAACAGGGACTACAATCCAGGAGTCTAAAGCATAAAAAAAGCATATAAGCAAAGCAAATTACCACTATGTCTGCAGGGATAAGTACAAAGATTGAGAAAAATAAAAGCAGAAAAAGTAGCTGCATAAATAATTAAACTGTTGGACCAACCACTAGTGAACATCATCTAGGGAAAGTTGAAGCCTTCTTTAATAACAGCTCAAGAAAATATTTTCTATGAAGACTCCTGCAACTGGAGTCTTAAAAATTCAATGATAACATGAATAGAACAGCAGTCAGCCACATCAGAAAAGCAGCGTCAGGATGGTTCAACAACATAGAATTTGGTCTGGAGGATAGCGTGGGAGGCTGGGAGCTTTTCCAAGTTCTCTTTGGTCATATTATTGAGAGTAACGTAGAAAAAGGGAATCCATGCAAGACCAACACCTTCATTACGTGATCAAGATAGCTAAACTAAAAACAAAGAAAGAAGTTAAGAGTAAAAAAGATAAGTCGAGAACATTAAGAACTTGTTGTTGGACGGGAGCATATTCAAGACCTTTGAAAATCTTATAAACCCTGATCCTCAGGAAACAATCCCTTATTTTCCGTGATCAAAATAAGAAAAATTGAAACGCTGGGTTTTCTTAAAACCCCGGATGCTGTTGACGAAATCCCTACCCCTGATCTTCCACTGACCTCCATATCTTATGAATTCTTAAGGAACCGCAGAAGCAACTCAACAGATAAAAATAAATAACAGCACAAGAAATTAAAGAAACCTTAAAAACAAAATCTTGAAAAAGAACACAACTTACAACTTAGAAAAGCAAAGAAGGGAAAAGGAAAATGAAGCGCAAATTCACCATTTATTCCAGCACTGTGTTCTTAGTCTCAAGAAATCAAGATGGCAGCAAGACCTCTGCTTCAGAACGCAGCAAACCCTCGTCCAGGAATCATCACAGCCTCTCCTTGGACACCTCCCGGCCAAAAAAAAAGCAAAAAAAAATAAAAACACCCTACAAAAGAAGGAAGGGGGAGGGGAGAGAGAGAGAAGCGTAACATAACGGACATTACCCATCTGGAAGAATCATGACGACGAGAAGAAGAAAGAGAAGAAGGGTACCATGATCTTGATAAAGATTACCAACCGGAGACATAGGGTCTGGAGTATAAATCGAGTGAAAGAAAACGTGCAATAGGAATAGGAGAAGACGAAGGAGGAGGAAGGGAGCAGTGCAAAAGCACAGCTCGAGACTCCTCTTTGCCCACCGACTGACCTCCACGACCATGAACCGTCTTTGGTTTTCCGAGGAAACGGAGAGCTGCAGCCCTTTAAATAGGCATGTAGCTGTTATAAAACCCCGGAGCATGCGTGTTACGCCATATCTAATTTGATCCGGAGCGTTAAATGTACGAAAGCTTTTAATCTTGCGCGTTGGGTGAGCGTACCGGCGATCTGGGCTCTTTGCATGTCCCTGCTTCAACTCAGATGCCAGGACTTTGGGTACTGCTTATTTTTGTCGCAAAGTGTTAATATTTTTTGGCCGCCGACGATTAATATATTGTCCACGATTATTTTCCCCGATTTATAAAACTGGAATACAACACTAATAACCTACTAAAATTGTTAAGGTGAGTTTTTTGTTTTTTCCCCGTTATACCCTGTAGATTACAATGCCCTCTTGAACCACCATGTTAAGTACAAAAGGTGAATTTATCTGTAACCCCTTGCTCCAATTAGGCGAGAGGAAATATGGAGGGTAGGGTTCCCCTTTTTAATCAAAAACAAATATTCAACATTTTCTATGATTTTTTTGGTGCATTTTATTTTCTATGATTATACATACATTTAAACCTTTGAAATGTGCATTTTTTTTAAAAAATTTTCTAAGAGTAAGAAGGAAAGATAATTTATTAAGGATCAAGGGTAATTATAGAAGTTAGGAGATTTTTTTTCTTTTTTTTATAAAATTTTTGTAATTAGTTTAATAGAATTATATCAGATGTGGTCCGTGGATATTTGACAAATGCCCAGTGAGAATTTGTTAATATATTGAATATTATGAAAAAATATTATAGCTCATCATAAATTTAATTTTTATCAACTCTAAATGCAAGATTTTAATGATGATGATAAATTGTTTGCAATCCTATGTCCAAATAATTTTTTAGCATATGAAATACATGTGATAGTGGCTTGGCCTCGGTTGTTAAATAAATTATTTATTATTTATTCATATAATGTATGTGCTGGTAATGATATCATATTCTTATTTTCAACTTATTAATTTCAGTAAAATACTTTTGAATCAGTATGCCCTAATTCAAGCAATGTTGTCATTTTATTATAGTCTTTCTTTTTTTATTTTGGTCGCATTGATGCTTTCATTGTGAAAATAACTATAATTAGATTAGATTGGAAAGTAAAGGGATATTATGTTTTCATGGAATTTATATGCTATAGTTATGGTCTTCACATTTTATTTAAACTCTTGTTGAATTGACAAATGCCATCAATACCATTGGGGCAGTTTTCTTCGATATACTTACATAATTTGATTATTTTGCCCACTATACCAAACATGACTCGTGAAGTATTGTATCCTTATATAATAAAATAGGATGATCTTTAGTTTCAAATTTTAGTATATATTATTGTCTAAGTTTTTATGGATACTTTTTATGATAGAGCAAATTACAAAAATCTACACGAGTATATGTTTGGTTCTACATCAACTATATATTTAATAGGTCTTGGTAAGGAGCAATAAATCCAAAAGTAGCTTATATAAGTTTAGATTCTAGGTTGTTACCATGGTATTTGAATGGATCAAGCTCATGATCCATGTGGATTATAAAATATTATATTAAAAGATTTTATTTAGAATTAAATATGAGCCAATTTTGATATTTATAATTGAATTTGATTGGACATGGATTCTTAGCTTAGTGAGAGGGAGTAACATGTATTTTGTCCATCATAATGCAAGTATGTGCAAGTTTTGTATAAATATATGCAGGACTATGAATTAAATATTAATTTAAAAAAATAAGGTCTAGAATGATAATTAAAAAAATGCTATTTTTTTTTGTTCTTTGGATATGCTATACATAATGCATATATATATATATATATATATATTCATAAAAATTAATATGTAAAACTTCTAGAAAAGAAGCCGGAAGATTAGAGTCGAGATCTCCTCCAAGAAAATATAAATTATTTTAACAGAGATCTAATAATAATAATAATAATAAAAAGGGTCGGTGGTTTTCGGAAAATTCCGGGACCCAAACGAACGTTATATACTTTATACAACGTGGGATGCAATTCGTCGAACCCATGGATCAGGTTGCCGCGGCTCCACCTCCTAACCATAGCCGCGGAACACACATTCTTACACTGTTCGACGGGACATTATATGAGCGCAGACAACGGACGGACCAGATACTTCAGGGAGCTTTCTCAAAGCACCAACCGTTGGATTCTCGACCCATTTCTCTCATCCATACCCTAACTTCGAGATCAGAACCCTTAAAAACCCAGAACCAAGCCGCACACCCCCCGCCTCCTCGCTTAGCGATTCGTAGATCCAAGAGATCCAAAAGTAAGCGCCAGGGGGGGGGGGGGGGCAAATCCCTCTTCCATTCTAGGGTTTTCATACGTGTTCGCTTTCCAATCTCCCCCATACGGCGGCGGTCGTTTCAATAGATCCGAATGTAGGGTTTTGGGAGCGACGGGGAGCAGCGATTTCTTTGTTCTTCTCGTATCTAACTTTTTGATTGCAGTCTAGAGATTCGCTGATTTGGGTTCTTGTGATCGGGTTTGCAGAGAGAGGGGGAGAGAGATGGCGACGGAGGCGGTGATCCCGGAATCGGTGCTGAAGAAGAGCAAGAGGGAGGAGGAATGGGCGCTGGCCAAGAAGAAGGCGCTCGAGGCCAAGAAGAGGAAGGACCGTGAGAACCGGAAGCTCATCTTTAGCAGAGCCCAGCAATATGCAAAGGAGTACGAGACCCAGGTATTATTTGGAATCAGTACCTCCAGCCGTCGTTTTTACCGATTTTTCCTCAAAAGAATTAGATTTTTTTATAATATGAGAACCGGTTCTGGTTTGGCAGGAGAAGGAGCTGATCCGTTTGAAGAGAGAGGCGAGGATGAAGGGAGGATTTTATGTTAGCCCTGAAGCCAAGCTGCTCTTTATCATTCGAATCCGAGGGTAAGCTCTTTTCTTCTTGTTTAATTCTCTATCAATATATATTCCACTTTGTATAAAGTTATTCCCGGTATTGGACTATAGATACATTTACTTTTTTTTCTTAGTAACCATTCAAGGGATTTTGATTTTGTTTTTGTTTTTCCTAAGTGTATGCATTATATTTTCAATCATTGAATTGTTATTTTGCTGTGACCAGATTTATTAACCGATCGGTTTTTTTTTTTTCTTAATCTCATACAGTATCAACGCCATGCACCCAAAAACCCGAAAGATTTTGCAGCTCCTTCGTCTCAGACAGGTAATGGCATTTGATCATCATTGTTTCATAAAAGATGATCATTTAATTTATTTTATGTTTTAAATATTCCTTGGACCTTAATGGTGCTAATTTGCTGCAGATATTTAATGGAGTATTCCTAAAAGTTAACAAGGCCACCATCAACATGTTGCGTAGGGTCGAGCCTTATGTGACATATGGGTATCAAATCCTTTCTATTTTCTTTTGGTCTAACTTTTAGTTATTGTTGTTAGTCTTGTGGATGATGAATTCACTTAGTGGGAATTGTATTGTCCTTAGTCTTGTGGATAATGAATTCACTTAGTGGGAATTGATCTTTCAGGTATCCTAACTTGAAGAGCGTCAGGGAGTTAATTTACAAGAGAGGATATGGGAAGTTGAACAAGCAGAGGACTCCCCTCTCAGACAATTCAATCATTGAACAGGTATGTTAGAATATTTGTGGGCATTATTTTTATTAGTGGTTTTATTTATATGATGTCATTGTTTAATTGTCAGGCCTTAGGGAAGTATGGCATAATCTGCATCGAAGACCTTGTTCATGAGATCATGACTGTTGGGCCACACTTCAAGGAGGCAAACAACTTCCTGTGGCCATTCAAGCTTAAGGCGCCATTGGGTGGCCTGAAGAAGAAGAGGAAACACTATGTTGAAGGAGGGGATGCTGGAAACCGCGAGACTTACATCAATGAGCTCATCAGAAGGATGAACTAGATATTTGAGGTTGTTTTAAATGTCTTTACTTATGGGACGAAGAAACCACTGGATCTTAGATTCAGCTTTTATTAGGAATTGGACGACTAGGAACTGGATAAACATCAAAGCTCTGCAATTTTGGTGTTTTGAATCTAGTGTTGGACATGATGCTTTTCTTATTCTTGTTATTCGTGAGATATTTTCCTGTTGTTACATCCCTGTTATGCTTATTATGGTCATGTTTCAGCGGTAGATATAGTTTTTCTACATCTTATGTGATGCGGGATAGCCTTAAAAAAAAAAAAAGAAAAGACCAAGCTTCCTCCCGTTCGTCGACAACAAATCACGTCCGACCGTGGCACATTATTCTCAGGACAGACAGTATAGTTATCTATACTCTGCGCAGGAGTCAGGCCTGACTGATTGACATGGAATCAAAGCATGATCAATCTAAATAATGCTGATGAATGTTAATTTAGAGATCAGTAAATAACTAGCAATATAGCAGAAATTAAATATGTTCATGAATAATTGCAAAAAGAAAAATATAAATGGAATGAAGGATAGTAAGAAATTAAGTTCGCAAAAGAAGAATCTAGATCGTTAAGAAATTATCCTGATTAGGATTCTTAATCTTTTAACTAAGCAGATCTATCGATAAAGAATTGGGTCTTTACCAACATCGCAGTTGAGAAAGAACGAAGGTCCTTGTCAACATTTGATCTATAGAATAATAGATTACTCTTTCTCTCTGCATGATAGATGAAAATCTTGGAGGAGATAGATCTTTTTTTGGTGGAATAGATTTATGTAGATAGATGGTGAAAATGAATCAGGGTTGTTCCTCAAGAAAATGAAGGTTAAAGAGATAGAAAAAGGTGGGCCGCACACCCTCCCTCTCTTCGTGGGGCGATTTTGGGTCTCACACCCTCGCCCTTTCGGACAAATACCCTCTCGGACAAGTGTTTGTGGGAATTGTAAAGTGATTTAATATTATATCTATCTTTTATGGAACCATGGGGAAGAAATCAATTTAATATTATATCTATCTTTTATGGAACCATGGGGAAGAAATCAACTTTTTAACAAAGTAAGTAAGAAATCAAGAACTCTTAAGGAATCCTAGGAAAGAAAAGGAACTTCATGTGGGTGCTTGATGTCTGGCACAACTTGGCATGAGGATCCTTGGGCATGGTATGGCACATGCTGGCATGTGTATGTTCTCCCTGGGCGTGTGGAGGGTGGTAGCTCTAAAGATGACGTGGACCAAGCTTGTTTTTTTACGATGGTTTCTTTCCAAATAAGGCTCAATCCAAAATAAACCTAAGTATGGTCCTATGGATCTAAAACTAAATGCATCAAAAGAACTAATATAAAAAGGACTAGAATAAAATAACTGAAGTAGAGTTATTCTGATATGGCTTCTTCAATTCAAATTGAATCTAAATTGTGTTGCCGACTTCTGATGACTCTGGTGTCCGCACCATTATGTCCTATTAAAGTATTATTTTGTGATCGAAGATTATGTTTATGTTATTTCCTTTCATATATTATCTCCCATCAAATTCTTCTATATTTATATAATATTTGGAGTTTATCTCCATTTCTAGGTTCTTTGGCATCCATGCAACTGAGAAGTTATTCTGGTCCACTTTTGGATTTATTTCATTCTGTAGTTATTGATAGCATGTTTATGATACCTCACAATAGGATAATCTGTCTGTTGTTGATGGTATATTTTGAAAGATGAGATAATTCATTGTCCTGACTGCAGAATTAGAGTTATGAAAGAATGCAATGGAGGTTCGATAATAAAAACTGCTAGTGTTAAAGCAAAGCATTTGTAGTGCATCTTTAGCAGGACGAGGTCAGGGATAAAAACTGATGGTGTAGATTTGTTTTGATGCTGTAATTTTCACCATCAAGGAGTAGAAAGATATTTAAAGTTCCTTAATAAGAATTAGAGCATAAGCAGATGAAGTAGACGGTTGCTTTTTGGGTTTTTGTGTAATTGATACATGCCTTTGACATTTAATCAAAATTCTATTAAGGCAGCAACTTGCTGGAATGTTATGAGTTCATATGTTGTACTAAAGATTTTAACCATGCGTCTCGTTGATAATTTATACCGAGTGCTAGTAATGGGTATTAACAGGTACATCATACTGATCGAAGATGACATGGTTGTGGAGCGGTTGAGGTGGTTTGGGCATGTAAAGACTGATAAAGTTTTCTTCTATCGTATCTGAACTCCACAAATATAATTGCAGGTGTCTGTTTACCGCTTGCGTGTACCTTGATAGATCCCACTTATGTTCTGTGAGATGTGATGGGTGTAACGGTAAGCAGGAACTTCGACGCGATCCAGGTATTTAATTGTGCAGCTAAAATGCTCGGTTGAGACTGTATCCTTGATGGTAAGATGGCCTATTCCAAGGTTCATTCATAAGGCCAAGGAACTTAGGAATTTTGATGGCTGTCGATGGCTTGGTTTCATGTTCTTTGTTGGGTGGGAGCTGAAGGAGATCAGAACCAACCAGGCAAGTTAGAGCGTATTGGAGTGATAACATTTATGATATCTAGGCCTTGAAACGTGTTTGCTGGTTGTCATAACTTAATTTGTTTTTTAAAGGAAACATTGTCGTATGTTTTCATTCATAATTTAAATCCATCAGAGTCCAAGTGTGTCAACATCTGTAGAGTTTTCTTGCATGGTATAAATCCCATCCATGTGATTCAGATCTCGTTTGAACGGAGAAATGAAGATTTCGCATTCGCTGTTGATAAATGACGGTGGAATTTGGAGATAATTGCTAGAGGATCGCCAAGCTTGGCGAATCATGTAAATTCCCGTTGTTCTAGAAAGAGAATGCGTCAATGTGAAGAAAAGCATTGATGCATAATTGTTTTGATACATGTCTTGATGTAGCCGCATAATTGATCCATATGGTGTACGTAGTTTTCCTGTGATTCAGAAATTGGACTCAAGGTCATAACCCGGGTTTCGTTTTGAATGGACTATATCATCATCACTTCAGGATCCGTGGATGAGTGAGCTAAAAATTCTATTAGATTTCTGAATTGGATCATTATTATAATCAGCAAAACTACGGGTTTATAAGTTAGGCTAGATTCACTTTCATAAACATACAGACATGATGGCTATGGAGTGGACCAGCTAAAGATTTGAATCCAGTCGCAGGCACGATCAGATGGATCGGCCGGACCGTCTAAGGTGCCACGTTGTTACTGCTCCCTGTACCGATGGGAGCAGTAATCAGTATAAAAAGACAATGCTCATTTTAGTGCCCTCTCTGAACCACAAAAATCATGAATAATTGAATAATTCTATATCAGTTAAAATACCCAATAATGACTAATAAAATCAACGACCGGGTTAAAAAAATGAGAATATATTCAAGAACTTTTTAAATAATTTGAAGGTTGTTGTTACTATACTCTCTATTGGCTCTTTGCATGGGGGAATAAGTGATGGAATGTTTCTTTTTTCCATGCTTCTTGACAAGCACCGGGCAATGCCAACAGAATTAGGAGGACGAGAGCAAGATCAAAAGGTGCAAGGAAGCGTGCAGACGAAGACGGTGCAACTAGTTTATGTATAACAGCATGGGAACATCAGTCATCAGCTGACCCAGCTGACCAAGGAGAAAAATGCCAAGAGGATGACGCCCAGACCCATAGAATCTCTGGGCTCGCCTTCCCAATGCTCCCCGTCTGCATGGATTCTCTGTTTGATGGAAAAATAAGAAAAAAAAAAACTATCCCTTCCATCAAAGGCCTGAACTCTGCACCCCGGTTCAAGACAAAGTGCAAATGAGTCATAAGGCCGCATTAGGCTTTAAGCAAGTAGCAACGAGGGCTGTATTCATTGAAAAGAGTGATTAGGCCATCTGTTTGGAGGTGCATCTTTTCGTTCTTTCCTTTAAAGATTCACATTTCAGAAGGATTCTTCATCAGAGAGGATAAGAATCTTCTTTATCAACCCCACCAGCCCCTACCACCTTCTCGTAACACGAAGCACGGGATTCCTCTCAAGCCAGAGTTTAAAAAAAACACTTTCTTTCCCCAACTTTAAATTAAACCAACACTATAGCTTGGATAGCTCCGTATAAGTCCCTTAATTAAGATTTGAGGGTGCAAGGCTTTATACCGAAAGGTAACTTCACAACTTCTTGCTTCTCTCGAAGGAACCCACGAACACCCTTTACATTGAATTGTAGATCCTCTCTTTTATCAAATGATATGGGAAGCACCTGGCAAAATATCATACAGACCAAGATAAAACCAACAGGAACCAAGCAACTGAAAGGCAATTCACCAAGTCATCCAACAACCTGAAACGAAATGCATTCAAATCGAAATTTAGAGCTTAATTATGCTAGTATTTTGTTCGAAGTTTTATGTCTCGAGGACAATGGAATATATAAATGACAAGCATAACAGAATCTAATGCTTGACTTAAAACCTTCCATCAGAAGATTCAATTATATCCTTCAGATGGCGGGCTATACGCGTGATACCTAATTATCGTGCATGTTGCCATCCTCTTACAGCAAATATAACTATATGATTCCCATGTCACGTGAACCCCACATTCACCAGGTATTTTGCCTTCCCGAGGTTGTGGTCTTTGTCAGCTTGAAAACCACCGATCGAGGGGACAAAAACAAACTAAAATGAAGGGTGCCTCTCAAAATTCTAAATGAAAATGCTCAATTATTTCCAGTTCTTCCATGCTTTCTGCCAAACGGCCTAATCACAGGTCTTGAGATTGCTTTTCCATCTGCTCCGAGGCTCTGTTCTTTATCATTTCGTGGGATGATCCTCAGAGGATGGGCTTCCGTGTTGAAAACCCATTCATCAAAGGAGATTAATGATGGAGGAGAGAAAAGAAGATAGAGATACTTGAGTGTCTCTGCAAGGAAGAAGCTCTGCATCATATTGTCCTTTGTACCTGTATTAACCTGAAAGACACCAACATCATAAACAATCTAATCCCATGCAAAAACTTGTGAATTTATCTCTTTCAGTAACTGTTGCAGTAAGGAAAATTGAGTAGTCATCTCAGTAAATTTTGGTCAAGAAAAAAAAAATTTTTTTTGGGCAATTTTTTTCTTAGGCAGCAGTGAATTAGATTAATAACATGAATAAGAATTTGAAACAATAAAGGACGCTCTTTAAAGCAAGAACCTATAAAAATGAAGCATGAGAATTTTTTTTATATGCTTATCATGCACTAGTCACTCTCTACCAAATGCAAGTGATGAGACAAAAATAAAATATAATAAGTCATTAACACCACCCTATTTTGACTTTTCCAGAGAGACTTAGTCGTTTTAGACAATCAAATAGCAACAGGGATCAGGCATCTTATTTGGCCTTCCCCATTGCTACACCTTCAGCAGCTTTCAAGGAGTCACGACAAGATCAGGGAGTGCCAGAGTTGGTCCAGTTTTCTTCCATGTTCTACTAGAAAGTACAGGATCAGGGAAATGCTGTTTTATTCCTAAAATAATCTGCAAGAGCTATCAAGCACCTTCCCTCTTTTAATCAGATTGTCACAAGTAAGGACCTTCCTATGTATGAGAAGTGAGACAAACACCAGGATTTAATTAAGAAATACCAGTGGGCATTAAGCCAGCATCTAAATATCACAATTTAAACCTTATCCTTGAGGTTACTTTTGGAGATCATCCATTTGCTTCAAACCTCCACCATTTCCACTCATTCCCATAAGTAAAATATGCAGTAAGCTTGTATGAGCACAAACAGCAAGCAATGCTCAATCTCCAATTCATTATATCAATAAATTCTAAAAGACAGGCACCATTACTTTTCCGGCCACAGCACCCACTGAACCTCTCATTAGCAGCAAGGATACATCTTGACAAACAGTCTCCAGGACATCCACACAAACCAGAAACCTCCAATACTTTATATCACTTAGCAACCTTAACAATCTGGAGTACACATTGAAATCATCCAACCTTTGATCTCATCTTCTACGGTGGGGATGATCTAAGTAATTTGCTACAGACCTGAGTGTGAAAACCCTAGCCATCAAATACTTCCTCAAAAAATGGAGTCTGTCCCACTTGGATTCACCAACCTCCAAAGTGATGTGCCATGAAAAGGGATATCCATTTTCCTAGGTTTTCTCACTCCAAGGTCACTTCTCAGCATTATCACTCCAGGAACATAACAGAGAATTATGCAATATAATACCGAGAAACTATGATTTGCCTTAGCAAATCAGATCCAGCCAGTCAATTGGAATGGTCAAGGTCACCTTGGTAAATCATAGTCATGAAAAAAAACTGATAAACGTTTCCTGAATATGCCAAAATAAAATAAATAGAATAAAACTAGGCTGGATACCTTCCAACTTCGCTTAATGTTTTTTAACTGCTCATTTCATTGAGGAACAAAAATCATCTGATAGAAGTAACTATTATGAGTGAAAACAAACCGGATATTTGCTCAAAAGGGGATTTATATAATGAAGTATACACATATCTAAACTTAAAAAATGTACAATGAAATCAAACTGAAAAGCACACAAAGCCAAAAGCAAAAGATTACACAGCATCCAGTAATCCAAGTAACAGGAATTATGCAGAACAAACAAGTCAACATCATGTCTGGAGCATATCCTATGTAGTTTCAAAGGGTTCAGGGTTATTTATATAACACTATGTCCATGCTAGCTGGTTGGATACAGGTGGCAGTCATATGATCACCGGCATTAAACTGAAAAATACAGGTCTTGTAAGCCAGGGGATGCCAAGTAGATTGAATGAGAGACATAAGTCCGGACGATGATGATCTGGTCTCCAAATCACATGAAGCAATCAAGCTAAATACAGGTCTATACATCTGATACACCATAAAATCAGCAATCCATCTAGATGTAATTAGAAGAAAATGTTCTCCCAAAAAGGTCCCTGAAAAAAGGTCCGTGAAAAGGCTGTTATCCCTTTTAGGAATCACAAAGGGCAAAATTGGATTGTTTGGCCCAACTAATAATCTGACCCTAGCCCCACAAATCTCAACAGAAAGGAGATTTACCCTTTCCAGGGTTGTTCTGATGTGTTATAAGCACACTTAGACTCACTAGATAAAACCCTTAGTTGGATAACACGATAAGTACCCATCTTGATTGCTTATAAGTAAACTCAGCTGATCCATACATTTAAGTAATCAGGCTGGCTAAGTATATGCAAGCACACAGCTTATAAAGTCCATCAGATTCATCCTGACAATTTAAAGTAGGCAAAATCTGGGACATAATTACAGGTCTGGAATGCACTTAGTGGTGATTGATTTATACAGGACAGCCGGATGTGTGTCTGGACTAATTTCTGGCCATCAACTCAATAGGATTGAGTTCCTCCAAGGTGCAAACCAATCTTTGGATGGGATGACCATAAACCACTGAAATCATGTTGAAGTTTTAAAAATAGTGTCCACATTTATGAAATTACAAGGAAGCATGGCAAGTGTCAGGCATATAGATAAAACTCAGCTGTTGGACATATGGACTAATAAAAATAGACAAGTAATTCACTAGGTCAATATTTATGTCGAGTCTCTAAGTGTGGGTCGGTATCATCCAAAAGAAGCACATTTCTTTACAATAAACCATACCAACATCCAATATGAAAGCAGGTAGAATTTATGGCCAATGGTTGGATGATTACTTACATCCCTCAGTCCGACATAACCAGAATCTATGCGAGAGTTCTTTTCAAATGCCTGGAATATGTTCCAGCCCCAATCTTGGTATGTTTTGTTCCCAGTGAAACGCCAGAGGTACACAAGTGACTCAACAGTCTCTGGTCTCAGTATGTTCCATGATGTGCCAACGCTCATGTCCTGTAATGATGTACCAATATTATTAAAAAAAAAAAAGCATCCTATCATGATTCTTCTACATCGAAGAAAATATTTGAGGGCAAAAAATTATCTGACCGCTCCATTATGAAAGAA
Source organism: Cocos nucifera (assembly GCA_006176705.1). Classification (NCBI taxonomy): domain Eukaryota; kingdom Viridiplantae; phylum Streptophyta; class Magnoliopsida; order Arecales; family Arecaceae; genus Cocos; species Cocos nucifera. The sequence continues at coordinate 850,976 of QRFJ01000041.1, read as the reverse complement.
ATAGTTTTCTCCCGCTAAATTTGTTGGAGTTGATTGGTAGAAGTTATAACAAGTCCAAGCAAGCTGCATGAGCAACCCTCAAATTAAAGAAAGTGTAAACCCATTAAACTAGATTAAAACTGCAGTAACAGCATAAAAAGATGCAAAGACATATGTGCACATCACATCACAAAGGAGGAAAGCAATGTGGATGAGACAGCTGCATACATGGACTTCTGCAATTGTCAAAAGGCATTTAAGACTGCATATAATTTTATAAGATCACGTAAATCAAGTACTAAATCCTTCGTAGTTTGTATCAAGAGTTAGAATTAAGGTAGATACTGGTGATGAGGGTGCAAAAAGTATAGCATCAAAATAATTTAAGAGAAATCAACTAGCAAGCATCTATCTAAAATGAAAGTAAATTTCTAAGATTTTCAATCTCAAGCCATTTCATGTTGCATCATCAATAAGTCCATGATATAAGGATTCAAGATAATGCTAGTAGAGAATTAGGGTTCATTCTCAAAATATCTCACAAGAATACATGATTCTTATGAACAAGAATGGAGGCATCTGATGCAAGGGTGAGAGTGGGATAAGATTATTAGAGAGAGCGTGTGCCAGAATCAGATTCCAGACAAGGCAAAGCACCCAAGGAGAAGATTTTGGTTGGTTAGTTTAAATACAATCACTTCTAACATTTCTGGTTATATCTGCTTGCAGTTCACTTGGTACATTGATTTTCTAATCCTTAGTATAGGAAGAGATAGGTACATACATTCTAGAAGCAATTAAAACTACAATACAAGAATTTCTCAAGATGTTGATAAATAATGACAATAGAGTGGAGATATCAAGAAAAAGGTGATCATATGGCAGTGTTAGTTGAACCATGCCAAAGAGGCCAATTTTGAACATACCGAACCAGATTGGTTGGCTACTTGCATACTTCAATATATCAGCTCAGTATAAAGTGCCCTTGCCTTGCATTCACTTCTCTCCTTTGCCTCTCCACATTTTGAAACCCTAGATCTCCATCCCTAGCTGGCTCAATGACACCGCTAACAAAGGTCCCTTAGGTAAGACCTCTCTCTCTCTCTCCCCCACTTCCTCCTCCCTCTTGCACCCCCCCCCCCCCCCTGCGATGATGATGGCCATCCATCTCCTGGACTTTCTCTCTCTTTCCCTCCCTTCCTCTCCGTTCATCTCTCTGCTTCTCCCCCTTCCCCTCCCACGCTGACTCTCCCTGTTTGGGTATGACCCAGAATGACATAGAGTAACAATAGAAAAGGATCAGCATCTTTCAATTGTTTTATCACATCTTCTTTGGAAAGTGTTCTGAAAAGCAATGTGCACAATAAGAGAACATATAGTTTCAAAATTGAATTTGACCTGATAAGGGTGGTCCAAAATGAACATTGACACAAAACTATACTAAAAGGAGAAGCTAGGTTGGGAGTTTCATTGAGAGATGATGTGGAAAGGCTGATTTAGGCCTATTCTCGTCCATTAGATACAGGACATATAGAAAATGGAGATTTAGATTATAAATAAAGCCACAAAGGTCAGTATATGACTCTTCAACAAGACATGAAAAGGTATGGGATGAGTCAGATTCACTTTGTAATGTTAATTATACTGTGGGCAACATTGTGAAACCAGCAGAAATGGAGTTCCTTTTTTTTTTAAAAAGAAATTACATAACCAATTTACAATTGTAAGGCCAAGTAAATGCAGCGAACACAGTGCCAGACTAGTTGGGAAGGTGGGGTCAGAGGTGCACAGAGCAATGATAGGACTTCCTTGCCATTGATCTAAAGAGTCTGATCTATATGACATGTCCCAAGGATTGTACGCTAAACTAATAAGTTGTGAGCTTTCGTATCTTTAAACAAACAAAAATTAAAACTTAGTACAATAAATAAATACATATGTGCCAAAGTGGTTTTAAGCAAACTTTTGTGTGTAGCTGCAAATGAACATTATATGGCAATAAAAAAGTTTGTAATCAAAGAAAGTCCATGTTTGTGCTACCACGACGATCAAAAGTTTACCTCTTTGGCAAGTGACAAAATTTTCTCTGCTTTTTCCAGGGCATAACCGGAAGATCCTAAGGCCAACATGCCTGGAACAAAGCATGCTAGTTCATCCATCTGCAAATATTGAAAACTCAAGCACTTTAAAATCCAAATAGTAAATTGCACCAGAAGGAAAAGCTTATGATGACCAAAATAAAGGTACCTTGTCAGACAGAGAATCACCATTTTTTTCACAAATATATGTGAAAGAAGATGGAGTAGTCTTCCGGATCAAGCTTAACAAGCCTTCCATGGATGTTTCCCACATTTGTCTGTTTTAACATCAGAAAGGGAAAAAAAAAAAAAAAGAAGAAACCATGGTACTTTGGTTTATTAGGCATTACAATTCCAGGAATGTCATGTAAAAAATAGAAATATCAAGTGCAGGATAACATTATATGTCAGTCAAGGATCGCATGCAATGTTCTTAAAAATTAAAATGAGGCAGATATCTCAATGCATTTTCCTAACCACAGGGATTATGAGAATTGATGATGAAAAATAGTGACATGCTCTAACCTGTAATGCTTCACAGCTTCAGTTTTGTTTCCTTGTACCCAGGCTTTGAGTAAATATTCATAGAAGCTGCAATTTGTTATAATATTCAAATCAATGAAAACTTGACCACAATCAATACTGACAAACAGCTTATACACTAAGTTGCAATTAGAACAAGGCATGCAACTATAACCTTGACAAAAAAAAAGAAGACAGATCAGCTAAAACCTAACAGGAAATATAAACAAAACCACCCCCCAAAAACAAAATCAATAGAAAAGCATGGACAAATCATAGTTAAGAAATTGGGACTACCTATCACCCATGGCACCAAATGTGATTGTTGAATGTGATGCTGTGCCTGAATGAGGATTTATGAAGATTGGAAGCAAACCATCACTAGGAAATGTCTTCTGAAGTTGTGTGACCACATTCTCCACCTGAAAAGTCAATGATATTCATAAAGAGATCAAAAAAAAATGTTGAGATCTTGTTGAATGTTTTTAAATTAAATGGCATCACAAATTATCATAGAAGAGCATATGTTGGATAGATGGCTTCGCAGAACCATGTAGATTAGTAGAAACTGGGCTCTGCATAGACCTGATACTGGATAGCCAAAGCATTCTAGAACATAATTATCTATAAATAATTTTTATACTTCACATACAGAGGATCCATGCAAATCAAGAACCATAAAGCAATTGGCTTAAGCGGCTGGGATGCATAAGGTTAATGCAAACTTAAACATTTACCAAGGAATTAATGCAGCCACTAGTGCTGTTGTAATGCTGCAGCCACTTTATAGTACAATAGGAAGAGGATTTTAAAAAATAAAATACAATCTTAGATTTTAAATCTAAATTTGATAAGATTTTTTTTAAAAAAAATTGAACTTTAAAGTCTAATGCAGGAAATAAAATAAATCTCAAATGCAATATAATCCATAAATAGATTGAGAGCAACCATAGGAACTAAAATGAAAGATTAACAACTGAGATCAATACACCAATACCAAGTGCATATAATAATCCCCTCCCCAAAAAAAAGAAAACTAGAAAATGGCTCTTTCCAAGCTTAATTATTAAATAGAAAGTGGATAGATTTTGTAAAAAAGGTGAAGAGGGTAATGAGTTTCGATGGTTATGAGATAATAGCAATTACCTTGGATAAGAAGGTGAAGATTGGGAGGTTCAAGGTTGCAACAGGTTTACCAGAAGCAGGTTACCCACGATCACTAAGAATAGCGGCACTGTAGTAAACAAACACTAGCACAGGAAGGATGAAAGACAAGAAAGATCTGGAAGAAATGGATACGAAGGAGAGATCGATCCGAGCACGAGGAAGAAGTGTCTACGAATTAAAAAATAGAGGGAAGCTATATGTAGAGAGAGGGGATTAAGGTTTTCTATGAAATCTTTGTTTTTTCTTCTCTTTTTCTCTCTTTTCTCCTTTTCTTTTCCTTCCCTCTTCTTTAATAAGAGATAAATCGGTTGAAGAATCATGTGGTCTCCGCAAATCTAAATTAGCATCCTTGTTTAGCTAAAAGGTAAATAAAAGAATTTGGTTTGGATTGGGGTCAACCTATCCAATCTTTCTCAAAATAATTAAGCTGGATTGGAATACACCATAAATAAGATAAAGAAAAATAATGACTTCATGAATAAGATAATAACGGCTTGATGTACTGCATCAGTTCTCCCCGGATGGGAGATCTCAACCCCATCGAGATAGCCTCTTGATAATTTTGGTATAGGTCCTCTCGAAGCCGGTGCAACTCTACCTCTAAAATCCAGCTACTATAGTCAGTGGATGCCTTTGCCAATTACCAAATACCGATGATGTGTACCCCGACGTGTCCCAATCTCACGAACGTCCAAAATCACCTCTACACCCTCTGATGTCACCTCTACATCTGTGATGAAAGGTAGCACCTTGATACCTGCAATAGTGAGTGCTTCTCTATGGTACTTGAACAAATTACTCACATTGAAAACTGGGGCGGTAGGTACTTCTGGTGGCAGATCAATAAGATAGGCATTCTTTCCTAGCTTCTTGAGAATCTTGAAAGGCTCGAACTTCTTCCTGCCTAACTTGCTATAACTTCAGGCTGAAAATCTCTCCTTCCTGAAATAGACCAAAATACCATCTCCCTCACTAAAATCCATACCTCAGCAGTGTAGGTCTGTGCTGCCTTATATTTGGCGGTGAAATCCCGCAACCTTTTGTGAACCTGCTATTGCACCTCTTGAATCTGTTTCAAGTAGGACTCAACTTCTGCACTAACTCTATCAGAATATGGAATAGGTGTTCAATCAAGAAAATGAAAAATAGGATGGTCATAAAGGGCTTCAAAAGGAGATTTTCTTATAGTTCTGTTGATGGAACTATTATATACAAACTCAACTTGTGATAAAATTAAATTTCATTGTTTTGGTCTTTCACTCGCTAAGCATCTTAAAAGATTGCCCAAAGATCAATTTACCACCTCTGTTTGCCCATAAGTTTGCAGGTGATGTGGGCTGCTAAAATTTAATTTACTTCCTACTCTGATCATTAAAAGTTCTCCAAAAATGGCTTATAAATTTAGTATCCCTATAACTGACCTAAGAATGCCATGCAGATGCGCAATTTCATTGAAAAATAATTTTGCAATATGTGATACATCGGATATCTTTTTACAAGAAATGAAATAAGCCATTTTAGTGAAGCAATCTACAACCACAAAAATTGAGTCGGCATGTATAATTTTGGATAGGCCAAAAACAAAATCCATAGTGACTTCTTCCCAAGGAGCAGAGGGAATGGGGAGAGGAGTGTATGAGCCTGTTTTTTGTTTTTGATCCTTAAATATTTGACAGGTCATACAACGTTAAATGAATTGTTCTACATCCCTATGCATGTTAACCAATAGTAGCGCTCTTGAACAAGCCCCAAGGTTTTATCCCTTTCGAAATGCCCCCTTAAACCACTATCGTGCAGGTCTTGAATCAAGGCTCTCTTAGCGAACCATCTGGGATGTATAACTTGGATTGCTTAAAAAGGTATCCAGACTCAATGCAGAAATCAGAGGACAAATTAGTGTCAGAAGACGAATATTTTTTTATGATAGGTCCGAACTAAAGGTCGTCTTTGTACCGATCCTTAATAGTCTCAAGCCCTACAATCTATAAGGAAGCCGTGATAAGGAGATCGAACCTACGGCTAAGAGCATTGGCAACCCAATTGACTATACCCTGCTTATGTCTCAAGTGGAAAGTGTACTCTTGTAGAAATGCAGTTCATTTGGCATGCCTCTTGTTAAGGTTCTTTTGGGAATTCAAATAACGCAAGACTTCATGGTCTGAGTTAAGGATGAATTTTCGATGAATCAAATATGGTCGCCGATGCTTCAAGGCTTGCACAGTCACATAGAATTCCAGTCACATAGAACTCCAGATTATACGTAGAATAACGCGATCGAACATCATGCAATTTCTCACTAAAGAAGGCTATGGGTCATTTTTCTTGGGATAACACAGCTCCTATTCCCATATGTGAAGCATCAAAATCAACTTCGAATACCTTCTCAAAGTTAGGTAAGGCAAGTACGGTTGCACTCGTGAGCCTATCCTTGACCATTTTGAAGCTTTGTTTGGCCATAGGAGTCCAGCAAAATTTTCCACCTTTCAACTAGTCTGTAATTGGAGCAATCAAGGAACTAAAATTTCAAATGAAGCGCCATTCTATGATGCAAGTCCATGAAAGCTTTGAATCTCAAACATAATATAGCCTAGGAAGATAAGACTGTCAGTTAAAAAAGTACACTTCTTAAAATTTAGATACAACTGATTTTCTCTCAAGGTCTGAAGCACTTGTCGTAGATGGTTTAGATAGAGTTCAGGACTTGTGCTATAAATCAAAATATTGTCAAAGTATACCATGATGAATTTTCCAATGAACGGTCGCAACACTTGATTCATGGTATGCATGAAAGTACTTGGGGCATTGGATAGCCCAAAGGGCATAACCAACCATTCATATAATTCTTCTTTGGTTTTGAATGCCGTTTTCCACTCGTCTCCTGGTCGGATGCGAATCTGGTGATATCCGCTCTTCAGATCGACCTTAGAGAATATCTTTGCACCCCCTAGGATGTCAAGCATGTCATCGAGCCTAGGGATGGGGAATCTATACTTTACTATGATCTTATTGATAGCACAACTATCTACGCACATTCGCCATATTCCATCTATTTTGGGAGTGAGGGAAGCAGGCACATCCATAGGACTCATACTCTCTCTAATGTATTCCTTTTTCAACAAGTCAGTGACCTGTCGATGCAGTTCTTTGTGCTCTGCTGGGTTCATCCTATAATAGGCTTGGTGTAGGAGACTCACCACTGGCACTAGGTCAATGCAGTGCTAGATATCTCTCATAGGGGTAGGCCATCAAAGAGTTCCTCTGGCATGATGTCAAAAAACTCATTAACAATCGAGGGAACCTCAGAAGTTTCAGTTATTTCTTTTATCACTAAGGCATAAACCACAGGGGATCCTTTTAGATTTTTTGGTAAATTGGGACTTGTTCAAGGCCATCATGGATTGCCCCTTAGTGGATGATGGTTTTTGGGATAAGTCTGACTTAGCTTCGGCTTTGGTGTATTATTGAGCAGAATCAACCTAATCTTTTTATTGTCTTTAGTGACTATGTATGTATTCTTCTTCCTGTCACGTATGGTGCTACGATCAGATTGCCAAGATCTTCCTAACAGTGAGTGACATACGTCCATGGGCACTATATCGCACCAAACCTCATCAATATAAGTCTTCCCAATAGAAAACTCAACTAGACTTTGCCGTGTCACTGGAATCTCGTGTCCATCCTTAAACCAAGCAATTCGATGAGGTTGTGCAAGCCTATCAGTTTTTAATTGAAGCTTGTCAACCATTTCTTGGGAGACAATTTTCCATGCTTCCACTGTCAATTATGATAGAGCAAAATTCCCCTACCCCCTCGTTACAGATAGTCGGAAAAGATTGCGCTGTCTCCAATCATCTTTGATAGTTTTGGGTGCTACTAGGACTCGATTGATCACTAGTTTCGGTCCGGTAACTTTAGCAGTCTCATCAAGGATCTTGCTCTCTCCAATAGCATCTTTTCCTTGCACTTCTACCTCTTCTTCCTGTTCACTTTCGTCGACATTTTAAACTAAATTTCTCCTAGGCTAAAACTATCTCAAAGGACACTCAGATGATTCATGACCCGGTTGCCTACACTTATCACAAGTGATATTGGACCATAGGGGTTTAGGACCTAAAATCCCTTTACCACTAGTATCAACAACAGGTCTTGTAGAGGGTTGGATGTCATTTTTCGGGGCTGGTTTGGTTCCTACAGCAGTCTTTCCATTTGTGTTTCCTTGTCGGAACATTTGCCATTTCAACTTGGACTCGGCCTAAAGTGTGCGACTGTAAGCTGTATCGATCTATAGAAAATCGCAAAAGATTAATTCATCTTAAATTTGAGGGCAAAGTCTGGCAAGATAGTGAGCAATCCACTGTTCTTCATCTCCCTTAAGGTCATTACGGGCCTGCAAGATATAAAATTCTTTAGTGTATTCTTGAACCATCTTAGACCCCTGCCTAAGATTGTGAAGTTTTTGGAATAAGATTTGTCAATGGTCGGCCGGGAGAAATTTTTCTCTAAGCTTTTCTTTTATTCTTTCCCAAGAGACAATTTTCTCCTTGCCTTTTCTAACCCTATCATTTTGAACTTGCTTCAACCAAACTAAGGTATGATCTTTCAACTTAAGGGAGACAAACTTAACTTTTTGTTCTTAGAAAACTATTTCCACTTAAAGAATTGTTCTAATTTATCGACCCAATCTAGGAACTCTTTATGTTCTAGCCTACCCTCAAACTCATCGACATCTATCATAATACCTTGATCCCAATGTGTGGTGTTTGCAAGATTTTGGACTGGCCAATTTCTCCTAAGAGGTAGGTCAAGTCCTTCTACATCAGGGTCGCTCTCAGAATTGGTAGCTCCATCCCCCTCATGTTGACAAGTCATATTCATGGCTTCTAACATTTGTTGTATTTGATTTAGTTGGTTTTGCATATTTTTCATGGCTCCTTGTTGTCTTTCATATGCCTCTCTCCAATCCCTAGGATTTTCTAAGTGATTATTCACTATTTTAAGATGCTAATAGCCCTACAATGAGGTGTCAATAAATTGAGAAAGTTGTGGACAACCAGCAAGATGTAAGAGATGGACTTTCAACATATTTTAAAAAAAAAATCTTTCTAGATAATAATGAAGTGTAGATGAGATAAGTTCATGCAATGTGCAGGCAATGATGTATGATTCTAATAATGCATTTGAATGAAAGCCCTTGATCTTGCTCTAAGACCACTTAATGCAGCCACGAGTGCTGTTGCAATACTGCAGCCACTTTATAGTGCAGTGGGAAGAGGGTTTTAGAAAATAAAATACAATCCTAGATTCTAAATCTAAATTTGATAAGATTTTTTTTAATCAAACTTTAAAATTCAATATAGAAAATAAAATAAATCTCAGCTGCAATATAATTCAAAATAGCTTGATAGCAACCATAAGAACTAAAATGAAAGACCAACAACTGAGATCATTACACCAATACTAAGTGCATATAATAATCCAAAAAAAAAAACTAGGAAATAACTCTTTCCAAGCTTAATTATTAAACAAAAAATGGATAGATTTTCTTGGAAGATGAAGAGGGTAATGGGTTTCGAATTTTCGATGGTTATAAGATAATAGCGATTACCTTAGATGAGAAGGTGAAAATTGGCGAGCTTCAAGGTTGTAACAGATTCATCAGAAGCGGGTTATCCACTACCACCAAGGATAGTGGCACTACAGTAGACAAACATCAACACAGGAAGTATGAAAGGCAAGGAAGATCTGGAAGAAATGGAGCAGAAGGAGAGATTGATTCGAGCACGTGAAAGAAGCATCTACGAATCAAAAGATAGAGAAAAACCGTATGTAGAGAGAGGAAATTAAGATTTTCTATGAAATCTTTTTTTTTTCTTCTCTTTTTCTCTCTTTCCCCCTTTTCTTTTCCTTCCCTCTTCTCTAATAAGAGATAAATCAGTCGAAGAATTATGCGATCCCTGTAAATCTAAATTGGCATCCCCATTTAGCTAAAAAATAAATAAAAGGATTTGGTTCGGATTTGGAACAACTTATCCATTTTTTCTCAAAATAATTAAGCTGGATTAAATCAGACACCATAAATAAGATAAAGAAGAATAATGACTTCACGAATAAGATAATAACGGCTCGATATGCTGCACCAAGAATCCAGGACATTGTTTCCCATCATGACGTGCCTCCACTACAGACCCCTAAAAGTCAATGGGGCATATAGTTTTCCTATAATTAGAAAAATATTTCCACAACACAAACTTTTGGGGCATACCTCCTTATTCCAACACGGTCAATAAGACTTCCTGAAAACTCTAAGCATCTTAGACTGAGCATGCAATTTGAATCCCAAGATCATCAAAGATCTATAAGAAATTGCCTTTCCTGTTTATAAACTAAAACAAAATAATTCATGATATCATTCCAGATACCTATGACAGGTTCAACATGGACACGGGCATCAAGGTAATGACAGATACAGGCATTTGGCATGTCAGATTCACAAAAATCTAGATACAGCAACATGGGGGTACACATCTAGAAATATGGGGATTTATCAACCATCCTAGTGTCCATATAAAGGACAAATGCATGCTAAACATGTGTCAGACATGTTCATCACAGAAATCATAGCCGGCCACTATCTTCTTTAAGCTGAAAGCCTACCATTTATTAGTATGTTAAAGGTATTTACCCCCTTCTAATACTCTGTCCCCAACATTTTCCCAAAATATGGCTATACAACATATTTTTTGCTCTTGGCAAAATCAACCTCGAACTGGCATGCCTGATGATCAAGATCATCAGAAGCCACATCTCTTTAATCCAGGTAGTTTTGCTTTGACAATTTTCATGACGAGGCAAATCTCTAGTCAGATGAAACAATTTAGATATGTATTCAAAATTTCAAATCTCTGCCAATTGTGACATCATTCTAAGGTCAATGATTTGAAAGCCCATATAACAGGATCAGTTATGTTAAGATCTTGCTTCAAAAGGGTGAGGACAGGGTGACAAAGATAGATCTCTACTAATGTGGTTAAGAACAAGTATTACCAGCAGTCATGGACTTACAGATATGAAGAGGCACTAATACAGCAAGTCAATGGACTATGAAGAAAAGTTTTGTCAGATATACTAAAGACCATAATAGCAACCCAGTACATATCTATGACTAGATCCCTATACATGCCTGCCTCCAGATACAAGCTAGTAGCAATAATGACTTACTGGAACCAACTAGAGCATTAAAAAAGAAAAAATACCTTCTGCTGGTATTTAGGATCTCCTGTCCTCTGGGATAGAGCTATAAATTCAAGCTGCTCAGTGCCAGAATCTGCCAAGACACTGTCTCCCTGCAGGGGCAGGGGCAAATTAAATAAAATTTGATTCACAGAACTAAGAAATTTGAAACATAAAGAATGATTTGAACAACCATGTTTTAAAGTTTTATCAAGTAGGAAATAGCTAGTAAAGCCACAAATATGAATAAAAAAAAGCTCTAACATGCAATCATAACCAGGAAAAAGAGAACACAAATGGAAGAAGTTTGCCCTAACAGTCGATAGATATGGCCTAGAATATAACAATAAAAAGTTTCATTTCGAACATCCAACCAAGAAATAATCTCTGGGCCCCTACCATATGCTACTCACGCTACCAAAACAAGGTTCATATGTGTATTCAGAAATTTGAAGTGGATGGATCTCTTTGCTAATGGTAATTATGGATGTTTTATCAAAGCCCTGGAATATCCAGTTCAAATGGCCATCAACAAGGGAAGCTGCCTTGCAGGAAACTGTACGTCTCTTAATATTAGAAATAGCAATGATTTGAACAACCATGATTTTGAAGTTTTATCAAGTAGGAAATAGCTAGTGAAGTCACAAATCTGAATAAGGGAAAAGATATATGATATGCGATTATAACTAGGAAAACGAGAATACAAATGGAAGAAGTTTGTCTTAACAGTTGATAGATATGACCTAGAATATAACAATTAAAAGTTTCATGTCGAACATCCAACCAAGAAATAATCTTTGGGCTCCTATCATATGCTAATCATGCTAAAAAAACAAGGGTCACATGTATTCAGACATTCATAGTGGAAGATGTTCTTTGCTAATGGTAATTATGGATGTTTTATCAAAGCCATGAAGTATCCATTTCAAATTGGCCACCGACAAGGGAAGCTGTCTTGCAGGAAACTGTATCTCTCTTAATATTAGAAGTAGCCATTTGATTCAAGATTATAGAACAAAATCTGAGGATGAAAATTTGTACTTGACCCTAAAAGCTACAAAATCAGAAAGGTATTTGAAAATCCCAGTTACCGAAAATCAGCATACATTAGCAGATGCATGTTGTTACATTGCCACCCAGAAAATACTAGAATATTTTATTCTCAAAGTATTTAGAAAATAAAAACAGAAAAAACTAGCTCAGCTAGGCCCAAAGCTTAAGCAATATTCCCACATCAGACCAATCCTATGACCTACATGACCACTTATTCAAATTAGACCAAAGTATATGAGACTGAAAGTAAAATTACCCCAACAGAGAGCTCGTATTTAGCAAGTGGAAACAATAAATAGAAAGGAAAAGCAAGGATGTTCATAAATTACTCCAGTCCATCCAGGATTATGTGGATTGCCATGAGCTAAGTTGATTCTATTATAAGGAATTCCAGAGGGTGTATTCCACGCAGGTAGCAACCTATCAGCAATGTCTTTGGCCTTCTCAAGAAATATTTCATCCCCAGAGAGATCATATGCACTGAGTAGTCCACCAACAACTCTGAAATTTAACAAAAACAGAAACATATTTAGGAAAACTACCTGAGTAGGCTAAGCTCTCTCTGACCATATGATGATATAATATACATAAATAAGAAACAGACAGCCCCATCACCAAAAACTTTCAGAAGCTTTTCGCATAACTTAATATCTAAGATATCTATAAATGCAGACGAAGAATTATAAAATTAAACCTTATTACGCCACCTTATGGTTGTCTCAAAAACACTTGCTACATAGTCCTTGTTGAAATTTAAAGAGTTTGCAACCCATCTGCCATCAAGAAGCAATAAGAACTTAGATAAGCACAATAAACCACAAAGATAATTATAGTAAGACAAACAATCTCTGCTTTGAAGTATGGTATACTTGATATATAGTCAACGGACACTTAGAATGCATATTGTTTAAAAATCCTGAAAAAGTGATAAACATCAGCAAATGTATTATGATTATGTTAGGGGCCAAACAGACAGGATATAGCGATGTTTAATTTATTGATATTTTTATGTTAGAATGCACTGCATGGTAGTGCACATCATACAGGCATCCAAACATCTAAGAGGATGTTTCTTTAGCATAAAGTCACGTAAACCTCCACAGGGTCTTATTCCTCATTAAGAGAGCCAATCTGACTGCACCTCACAATCAAAAACTTCCCTGTAGTATTGGAAAGGCCAGAACTCAAACATCACAATTTTCTAAATTGGAGGTAAGGGGTGAGACGGATGGTCCTTGCAATTTTTTCCCTTTTTTAGGAAATTAGTTCTTATAAATGGTTCGCAATGCCATTTCTGTACTGTGGAGACAGAATGTCTAAATTGATTATCAATAACTATCAGACAAAATGTATTGGAATCGTATTTTTCAGCATGAATGGAGGGAATATATTTTCAATATTGGAGAAAGTTGTTACTTATTATAGCATGAGTTCTTTTGATGACACCCTTGTTGAATATAAATATTGCAGCAATGTAGATGAATATTATACGCATGTTGATTAAAATTTTTAGAAGTGGCAGGTAAATGGGACCAAAACAGAAGGTTGGCTCCTTAATGCAACAGTAGACAGGCTACTACATCCCAATGAGCAAACCACATTCAAGCCCAAAATCAAGTTTTAAAAATGCATCATGCCACTGTTCTGCCAGCCTGGCACTTACATGGTATGTCCATTGTTGTGCCGGTGGTTCGCACAAGTTGGCACTTAGCCGTGCCACATGCCAGCCCATGCCAACTGGCATGGTCTTGATTCTTATCTTTCTTACCTTTTTTGCTTTTCTCAAGTATGATTATCTTTACTTCCTTTTTTTTTTTGGAGTCCTATGAGGGATATAATGTTAGATATGTGTGCTCTAGAAGCCAGAATTGACTGACACTTGTAATACACTTCTAAAGATAAAATTATAATTTTGACTATAAATAATAAAATAGATTATTTTCTACCACATATGTGTATTTAGTGTCTGTGATACATCTCTTGAGTTAATGGTAATGATAATTCTTATTTTCAAGAGTTGAAAATTTAAGACAAAAATTTTCATTTATTAACTCATAAAATGCTCTTGACCGTAGGATCATCATGAGGATGGTGATTGATCCGGAAGGTTAGTGTACAATCGCTTCTTTATAATAGATGAGTCTTGAGTCTACGGTGTAGAGACACCGGAACGAGAGTACAGGTACTTGTTAGAGAACGAGGGCACTGAGCATGACCACCTCGAGTAGTCATTAGAAAGTCTACCTTCTCATCGATGACTGACTCGATGCTGCAGTGGTGTGTCTGGTTCTTTGACCTGAGGTGCATCGGCAGTTCACCTTGAGGGTGTTATAGTTTGACTACACCATTACTCGGTCTCCTAGCCATTCGGAACCCTGAGGTGTATGTTGGCTATAGCATGTTCATTGTAGGAATTGGATTGCACCAAGATGGAATCTATCTACCTCGGTGGTAGAGGAGCAGCCCTATGATGATCATGAGAATCAAGTCCAGAAGCCCATGGCCATGGCAGAGTGAAATAATAGAAAGAGTTTCTATTTAGATTTTCACATCGGACTTGAATCGAATGATTACATCATATGACAGAAACTAGGGTTTGACGAGTTCACCTTAACCCTAATCTGATCGGGGCTCAAGATAGAAGAACTTAATCACACAAGGTAGCTGCACCAAGAGGTTCATTTTTTCAGCTCTGATGGGTTGCCACCATATACTGCTAGGTGTCACTGGTGGATTTTGGGAGCAATTAGAATGATTTAGATGATCGATCATTCTAGTTGTCTGAATCAGAAGAGTTCTGATCCATCGAAAGGAGTTTCGATGATGTCGATGATGGAGATCATGACATATCCCATTACCATACAGAACTGAACATAATTGGATCATATAAACAAGGGTTTAGATTTGGATATCATCAATTGGACTAACCCAGTTCAGTTGATTTGAATAAGATTCAATTAGGTTCAAGAAAATCGTGCTAGCACACGATTGAGCCTAACGTTCTCCTTTTCTTATCATTAAAAGTTGTCTCGACTGAGCCAAATGAATTTGTGCTCACTTAGGTACCTTTACCTGGTCTGACTGAAGCTTGTCCAAGTTAGAAAAGGGTTGTCTTAATTTATGAGATAAATTTGAGACACCTGCCATTTTCCGTCACCCGCTAATTTTTTTACTTTGACTTGGTCAAACGTTGACCTTTGATCTTTGGACATCTGTCCATGTGTCACGCACTTATTGAAGAGCAGATAGGGGCTTGTCCTCTCTCTAAAAATTGGAAAGAAAGGGGGCACATGCCATCCTAGGCGTGCGCCCATGGATAGGGATGCTGGAGTCCCATACGGATGGGACTCCAGGTTGCTTATTGGATTCAAACTAGGTGACCCTCACTTATAGACTTTGACCAGTCTTAGGCGCCACCTTAGGATGAATCCGGGGGTCTCTCATCCCACCAATCAGATTTAGATCTGATTGAACGAAGCAACGTGATTGGCCAGGGTGATGCAGCACTGCATGGCGCAGCAGAGTCTATAAATAGACCCTGTCTGCGCCCACTTTTAAGAACTCTCTCCTAGCCATGCCCCAAGGCTGCCCCTCTTCCTTCTCCACGCCAACATCTGGCCCTCTCTCTCCTCCTCATGTCCAAAAAAGTTGGGTTCTTTAGATTAGTGCAAGTCAGGCAAAAAAATGCTGACGAAAAAGGAAGAAGGCAGCACTGCTGCAGAGACGGGTGATCTTTAGAAGGTGTTTTGAAGATCCTCCAAATCAGATCCAGATCTGATTTTTGGAGAAAAGAAAGAGAATGAGAAGATCTCCAGATCCAGCCCAAGTGGATATCGGTAGAGGCCAGACGCTTGCGTGGCTAGATCCAGAACCTCAGAGCTTTTGCAGGATCATCAACGGATAATCAGATTACCCAGGATCAAGGTAAAATTAATTTAGAATTAATTTAGTTTTATTTTCTTTNAATTATCAGATGTTAATATCAGATCTGCAAAGTGTCAGATCTGATCTGGATCTAAGAGAAAAATTTTTGAAATATGCCTCTCGATCCAATTAGATCCGAACGAATCTAACCCGAGAAATCAGGATTTTCCTTCAACTGGTATCAGAGCCAGGTTCTTATTAAATTTATTTAGATCTGATTTAATCTGATTAATTAGTGATTTCAGATATCATATGAGATGTGATTAGATCTGAAATTAGAAAATAGAAAATTAAAATTAATTGATCTAGATCTAATATGTATGAGATACATAACTAGACTAGGAATAGAATTATTCTATGCGTAGTCTACTATAATCATATTTTTTATTTGATTAAATATAATTTTTAGATCTATTTATTTTTTGTTTTCTGATATTATAAATGTTATAATCAGATCTGAAAATAGAAAATAAAATAAAATTAATTTATTTATATGAGATATGATAGTTGCATGTTTAGACTAGTTGTAGAATAGTTCTGCAAATTGATCTAGATTAGAATTTTATTTGATTAGATTAAATTTAAATTTAATTTTTTAGATTATTATGAGATAATTTAGATCTGAAAAACATGCATGATTTGATACATGATGATGATACATGCAAAATATGCCTTTTAATTAGATCTTTTATATGAGATATATGATATAGATCTTTTTTTTTTTTGTAGATTATTATATGTTCCTGATTAAGGCGTTCCTCTTGGCCGTCCGGTCATAAGAACAAAGAAGGGTTTAAAGGCCCTCTCCTTCCCATTCGATGGGGTGTTCTTATGACGTGTATAGGGGTGCTGCGTGTTCGTCCTTAATCAGAAACCCAAAAACTTACTTTCTGCAAAACCCTAGATCCTGAAACCTAGGATTTATTGTGCATATTTTTGTTTATGAACCCTAACTTAATTAAGAATTAAGTTTATGAAATATTAATTAGGTCTAAAATTGAGAATTTCAGATCTAAGACATATTCATAATATACTGGGTTCGGGCTTGGGTAGCTCAATTAGGTCTAAGCGGTTGATCAAACCGAATCAAGAGTTGGTTAGATGGGATCAACAATGCTTAAATTGACCAGCCTAATAGGATTAAGTCTGGGTCAAGATCGAGTCACGATCAAGCAAGACCTAATTAGGCTCAGAGGTTAGAGTCTGGATTGTAGGCTAACCCAATTGGTTCTGACTCAACAATTTGGTGTCTAAGGTAAGTTTGGCACAGATACGACCGACTGATTTTTAATTGGAAGCTACTCGACTCTGAATGCGTTCTTGTACGAGTTAATGGCATATTCCTTCCACCGGTCTCACTTACCTGGCCATATCTGTTGACACAGTTCTGATCTGAGGTGGTCAATAATCCGAGCTAACCCATGCCACTAGGTTAGTCATAATTGTTATGACTAAGCCAAGTCTAGTTTAATGAGACCTGAATCAATTCTTCCTAAGAAAAGATTAAGTCCGAGGTCTTCCACCATTGTAGATGTGCGGGCCCTTCCTGGGGTTGATTGTTCTCGGCTGGATACAGTGGCTCAGTTGCACCGGGAAGACGCAACCATGTCTATTAGGCATTGGATGCTATGGGCTGGAGGATGAGTTGGGCTCAATATTCCGGATACGGTGAGAGACCCAATTAGGAACCCAGTCTATGCAAATGGTGGGTCTGACTTAACTAAGGAGTGGATCAATATTCCGGATACGGTGAGATTCATGAATTAGAGACCAAGTTTGGGTGCACCATGATTAGAGAATCATTGAACAAGAGTTGTTCACTCATTGGCTAACCCATCACCAATAACTGTTAGGTGAGGTGATGAGTCAGTTGGTGAGACCGCACCACCCACTAGAAATCATCAATCATGGAGATTTTTGCATCTCTACAGAGGGAGTGTAGGGATCCGAGAAAATAGTGGGAGCTAATTTGTTTAAAAATAAAATCCCTAAACAAATTGGTCAAGTCAAAATTACAAATATCTAACTAGAAATTTTGACTCTCTACAGGAAAATGTCTGCGTCCAACCCACTGGCACGTATCCTGGACACACATAGACTGACTGGACCCAAATTATAAGAATTGGCTCAGGAACTACAAAATTGTTTTGGGTTCCGAGAAGTTAACTCATGTATTTGGACCAGGACCCTCCCACCTTACCAGCCCGTCCATCCACTGAACAGAGAGCGTCTCTGGAAAAATGGATTGACGAAGATAATAAGGCCAGATACTACATGTTGGGCTCGATGTCTGATGAGCTCCAGCGCCAACATGAAGATATCAGGACTGCTCGCCAAATGTTGGCTCACCTACAGGAGATGTTTGGTGAACAGAGTCGCGCAGCCAAATATCAAGTCACTAAAATGACTTTTTAAGGCTAAGATGCGTGATGGGCAGTCAGTCCAAGATCACTGTCTGACAATGATCAAGGACATGGAAGAGCTTGAGAAGCTCGGTGTGAAGTTGGACTTGGATTTGCAGAATGATATTAATTCTGCAATCCTTGACTGATGCATATGGGCAATTCATCATGAATTACCACATGCATAAACTTCAAAATTCCTTGGCCGAGTTATGAATATGCTGGTTACCGCTGAGCTTTCTATGAAAGGTTCTAAAGGCTCAGTTCTTGCTATGGAACGGACTTCTTCCAAAAGAAAGTCTTTTGGAAAGAAAAGAAGTCTGTGAAAAAGCAAAAAGATGGAAGGAAAGAAGAAAAAGGCAGAGCTGAAGAAAAAAGCCGATGACAAAGGAAAGTGTTTCCATTGCAACAGCGACGGCCATTGAAAGCGGAACTGCCCTACTTACCTGGCCACCCTAAAGAAGAAAGAGAAGGTCCTTCTGGAGGTATGCTCGTTATTGAGTCTAACCTTACGGTTTCTTCTGCATCCAGTTGGGTGCTTGACTCTGGTTCTAGTGCTCATCTTGTGCACTTCTATGCAGGGTCTTGAGGATAGCAGGAGGCTGAGGGATGGAGACATGATCCTACGCATCGGTAAATGGAGCAAGAGTTGCTGCAGTAGCCGTGGAAACATACCCTCTTCGATTACCATCTGGTTTAGACTTAGTTTTAAAAGACTGTTATTATGTGCCTGCAGCTAGCAGGAATTTGATTTCTGTTTCATGCTTAGCACAAGAAGGCTTATGTGATTAGTTTTCTTTAAGGACCATTGTAACATTCTTTATGAAAGAAATAAAATTGCAAATGGTTTCCTTATTAATGGTCTTTATCAGTTACATATTGATTGATGTACCTGTTTTTAACTATCGAGCAAAATGTGAATGCCATAAAATCAAAACGACCTAGGGATAGTCCAAATGATAGATATCTATGGCACCTGAGATTAGGTCATATAGCAGAAGATAGGATTAACAAATTGGAGAAAAATGGGCTATTGAGTCCATTGACTTTTGAGTCATATCCAACTTGTGAATCTTGTCTTCAAGGCAAAATGACTAAACTCCCTTTTGTTGGACATGGGGAAAGGGCCACAGATCTCCTTGCCCTAGTACATACTGATGTGTGCGGCCCATTTGATGTGCCGGCTAGAGGCAATTTTGTCTACTTCATTACCTTTACCGATGATTATCTAGGTATGGGTATGTGTATCTTATGAGACACAAGTCTGAAGCTTTTGAAAAGTTCAAAGAATTCAGACATGAAGTAGAAAAACAAACTGGAAAAACCATTAAGGTTCTTCGATCAGATCGAGGAGGTGAATACCTTAGCCGGAAAATTCCTAGACTATCTCAAGAAAAATGGCATAGTCTCTCAATGGACTCCACCAGGAACACCTCAACTCAACGGGATTTCAGAATGGAGGAAATCGGACTCTATTAGGATATGGTTCGATCCATGATGAGCTTCACAGACCTCCCTGATTTTCTTTGGGGATACTTTTGTTAACTACAATATACTTACTAAATAGGGTTCCTTCTAAAACCATTCCTACGACACCGTATGAGATATGGCATGGTAAGAAACCAAGTCTGAGTCATCTATGAATTTGGGGTTATCCGGCTCATGTCAAAAGACAACAAGCGGACAAGTTAGAGTTTAGGTCCTTTAGAGCTCGATTCATAGGATATCCTAAAGAGTCATTAGGATACTATTTCTACATTCCAGAAGACCACAATGTGATTGTGAGTCGACATGCCATCTTTCTTGAAAAATAGTTTATTCAAGATAGCGGCATTGGAAAGCAGATCAAGCTTGATGAGAAAGTCTCACAAGAGCAACGAGCTAAGGACCAAATGGAACCAAATCAGGTTGAGCCAATAAGAACACTACCTCCTCCACCTCGTAGATCGGAAAGATTTTCCATCCCCTGAGAAGATACTTAGGTATTATTTCAGAGGATGTAGAGGAAATGTTCCTCGTAGGTAATGGTGCTCATGGTGATGATCCCAAAACCTACAACGAGGCGATATCAGATATCGACTCCGAGAAATGGCTTAGAGGCAATGAAGTCAGAAATTGACTCGATGCACTCAAACCAAGTCTGGACCTTGGTAGATCCACCAGAAGGTATAGTACCTATTGGGTGTAAATGGATCTTCAAGAGAAAGATTGGTGCAGATGGGAATGTGGAGACATTCAAGGCTAGACTAGTGGCAAAAGGTTATAGTCAACGCGAAGGCATTGACTATCAGGATACCTTTTCCCAGTGGCTATGCTAAAATCCATCCGCACACATTGCTTGCTGTTGCAGCCTATTTCGATTATGAAATATGGCAAATGGACGTGAAAATGGCATTCTTAAATGGATATCTTGAGGAAGATATCTATATGGAACAGCGCCCTAGGTTTCACATCCAGTGATACTGATCACAAAGGTTTGCAAGCTGCAAAGGTCCATATATGGACTTAAGCAAGCATCTCGGAGCTGGAACACTCATTTTAATGATGTGATCAAAAATATTTTGGTTTCATCAAAAATGAAGAGGAACCATGTGTCTTTCAAAAAGGTCAGTGGGAGCGCTGTTGTCTTCCTCGTATTGTACGTGGATGACATCCTCCTTATTGGGAAATGATATTCCCATGTTGACCATAGTCAAAATGTGGTTGTCCAAAGGAATTCTCCATGAAAGACCTAGGTGAAGCATCCTTTATTCTAGGAATTAAGGTCTATAGAGGATAGACCGAATAGGATGCTAGGACTTTCACAGAAGATGTACATAGAGGAAGTACTAAAGAGGTTTAGTATGGAAAACTCTAAGAGGGATTTAATACCCTTCAGACATGGTATTCATCTTTTCCAAGAAGATGTGCCCCAGCACACCTGAGGAAATAGAATGCATGAGCAAGATCCCTTATGCTTCTGCAATAGGGAGCCTCATGTATGCCATGCTATGTACACGACCTGATATAGCCCATGCTGTGAGTGTCACAAGCAGATATCAGTCAAATCCAGGTGAAGAACACTGGACTTCTGTGAAATGTATCCTTAAGTACTTGAGAAGAACTAAGGATATGTTGTTGGTCTTTGGTAATGGAGAACTCCAAGTCCAGGGATATACAGACTCGGACTTTATGTCCGATGTAGATGATCGAAAGTCGACATCTGGAGTCTGTTTTTGTGCAATGGTGGAGCTGTCAGTTGGAAAAGTTTCAAAGCAGACAGTGATGCAGATTCCACCATGAAAGCAGAATACATCGCTGCATCAGAAGTTGCAAAAGAGGCATTCTGGTATAAGAAGTTTGCCACAGAGATCGGAGTGATGCCATCAGATGCCATTCCTCTATACTGCGACAACAATGGCGCCATAGCCCTTGCTAAGGAGCCGAGGTCTCACCAGAAATCCAAGCACATCAAGCGGCGATACCACCTCATCCGTGATTACCTCGAGAAGGGTTACGTCGAGGTCAAGAGAGTCAACTCCGCAGATAATGCGGCAGACCCACTTACAAAGCCATTGGGCCAGCAGAAGATCGAAGCCCACCTTGAGAAGATGGGACTTAGATTTGTAGCCAATTGGCTTTAGGTCAAGTGGAAGATTGTTAGATATATGTGCCCTAGAAGCCAGAATTGGCTGACACTTGTAATACACTTCTAAGGGGCAAAATTATAATTTTGACTATAAATAATAAAATGGGTTATTTTCTATCACATATGTGTATTTAGTGTCTGTGATACATCCCTTGAGTTAATGGTAATGATAATTCATATTTTCAAGAGTTGAAAATTTAAGACATGAATTTTCATTATTAACTCATAAAATGCTCCCGACCATAGGATCATCACGAGGATGGTGATTGATCCAGGAAGGTTGGTGTACAATCGCTTCTTTATAGTAGATGAGTCTTGAGTCTACGGTGTAGGAGACACCGGAGCGAGAGTACAGGTACTCGTTAGAGAACGAGGGCACTGAGCGTGACCACCTCGAGTAGTCATTAAGGAAGTCTACCTTCTCGTCGAATGACTGACTCGATGCTGCAGTGTGTATGTCTGGTTCTTTGACCTGAGGTGCATCGACAGTTCACCTTGAGGGTGTTATAGTTTGACTACACCATTACTCGATCTCCTAGCCATTCGGAATCCTGAGGTGTATGTTGGCTATAGCATGTTCATTGTAGGAATTGGATTTGCACCAAGATGGAATCTATCTACCTCGGTGGATGAGGAGCAGCCCTATGATGATCATCATGAGAATCAAGTCCATAAGCCCATGGCCATGGCAGAGTGAAATAATAGAAAGAGTTTCTATTAAGGTTTTCACATTGGACTTGAATCGAATGATTAAATCATATGATAGAAATTAGGGTTTGACGAGTTCACCTTAACCCTAATCTGATCGGGGCTCAAGATAGAAGAACTTAATCACACAAGTAGCTGCACCGAGAGGTTCATTTCAGTTTTGATGGGTTGCCACCATATGCTGCTAAGTGTCACTGGTGGATTTTAGGAGCAACTAGAATGATTTTGATGATCGATCATTCTAGTTGTCTGAATCAGAAAAGTTCCGATCCATCGAAAGAAGTTTCGATGATGTCGATGATGGAGATCATGACATATCCCATTACCATACAGAACTGAACATAACTGGATCATACAAACAAGGGTTTAGATTTGGATATCATCAATTGGACTAACCCAGTTCAGTTGATTTGAATAAGATTCAATTAGGTTAAAAAAAATCGTGCTAGCACACGATTGAGCCTAACGTTCTCCTTTTTTTATCATTAAGAGTTGTCTCGACAGAGCCAAATGAGTTTGTGCTCACTTAGGTACCTTTACCTGGTCTGATTGAAGCTTGTCCAAGTTAGAAAAGGGTTGTCTTAATTTATGAGATAAATTTGAGATAATACCTGCTATTTTCCGTCACCTGCTAATTCTTGTACTTTGACTTGGTCAAACGTTGACCTTTGACTCTTGGACATCTGCCCATGTGTCACGCACTTATTGGAGAGCAGATAGGGGCTTGTCCCCTCTTTGAAAATTGGAAAGAAAGGGGGCGCACGCTATCCTGGATAGGGATGCTGGAGTCCCATACGGATGGTACTCCAAGTTGCTTGTTGGATTCAAACTAGGTGATCCTCACCTATAGACTTTAATCAGTCTTAGGCGCCACCTTAGGATGAATCCATGGGTCTCTCATCCCACCAATCAGATTTAGATCTAATTGAACGAAGCAACGTGATTGGCCGGGATGATGCAGCGCTGCATAGCGCATCAGAGTCTATAAATAGACTCTATCTACGCCCACTTTTAAGAACTCTCTCCTAGCCACGCTCCAAGGCTGCCCCTCTCTCTTCTCCACGCCAACATCTGACCCTCTCTCTCCTCCCCACGCCTAAGAAAGTTGGATTCTTTAGATTAGTGCGAGTCAGGTAAGAAAAGGCTGACGAAAAAGAAAGAATGCAGCACTGCTGCAGAGACGATGGATGATCTTCAGAAGGTGTTTTGAAGATCCTCCAAATCATATCCAGATCTGATTTTTGGGAAAAAGAAAGAGAAGAAGATCTCCATATCCAGCCCGAGTGGATATCGGTAGAGGCCAGGCGCTTGCGTGGCTAGATCCAGAACCTCAGAGCTTCCGTAGGATCATCAATAGGTAATCAGATTACCCAGGATCAAGGTAAAATTAATTTAGAATTAATTTAATTTTATTTTCTTAATTATCAGATGCTAATATCAGATCTGAAAAGTGTCAGATCTGATCTGGATCTGAGAGAAAAATTTTTGAAATATGCCTCTCGATCCAATCCGAACGAACCTGATCCGGAAAATCATGATTTCTCTTCATATAATTAGTTGCCAGTTAAGTCAACTATAATAGATAAAAGAACAGCTATGACCATGAGGGGAACAAGATTTCTCCACTGCCCTATTTTTTTCATCTACATCCTTTTCTGCTCTTAATCATCATATTTCCCACCTTTTCTCCACTCTATTTTATTTTCTTTTTTCTCCTCTACTTGGTTGTACGTGCTGTAGCTACACTGCAGAGTTCTAAAGATTATAAGATCTGAAACAAAACTGAACTATTTCTTCTGTGATTAAGTTCAAATTTGTGGATTGCGCAGAACTATTTCTGCCAGAACAGCAAGATGAATTCATTGCAGCCTCCATTTGTTACCTGAGCTAAGTCAACTATAAAGTGAAGTCAGTAACTAAAAGATGATAAAACTAATACAATTTCAATTCTAGAAGTTTGTCATATCATTTACCTCCATTTCGCATTACGAGGTTGCTTACCATTTGAATGCATCATTTTAGATCGCATTTGAAGGCCAGCTAATATTTTAGAGCTTGTTAGATTCTAAATGCATCAAGATTTTTTGGAAGAGTTGATCATACAAATCTCTATATGTGCAGTAAGATTACTATTTTCTGGATAAAATTGTATTATCTAATATTGGTATTTTTAGAGCTGAGTATGTGATTCAAGGGCCCTGACCACTGAGACCGAACAAAAGGATGCCAAAACAGTATAGACAGGCCATCCATAAAATTGACTGGAAGATAGGAGCATCAGGATTCATAGATCTCTCTACATGGTAGGGAGAGAATACGAGATCAAGAAGCATTAAAGAGATAGAGACACACAATGAGTGTATTTATTAGAAACATGTAGATATACAGGCCACATATTACTTTGGCAGGAATTCATTACATTCTGTCTAGCCCAAGTCTTAGTTCCTCTAGTCCACAAAGAACAGAAAACAACATAAGATTGTTCTCAGCACATGCAACAAATCAATAAGATGCAAAAGTTCATATAAACATGCAACATGTTCCCTCATTGGAACAAAACTAGGCCAAGCTATCGGTCCAAAAGTTACTCTCTGAAACTTGACCTTTGTCAAGTCGGGCCATGCATTCCAGATTGGATATCAGCCCATGCTGATTTAAATTCATATGTTAGTCATGCAAAATAATATTAATTGGTGATATTGTTAGCAAGAAACCATGCACATAAAACTGAGATGAATTCAAGAAAAAGCTGTGGAGAGAACTGCAATGAGAACTTTTTGCTGTATGTGATTGTTGTAAATCCGAAAGAATGTAAGGAAAAAACCCATACAAAAGGAAATGTCCGGGCATATGTAATGTGTTAAAGATTATTTTAACATGTCAAGGTGATAACTCACTCTCTAGCTCTTTGGAATTCATCTTCTAGGCCCATTATGTACAATGTATCAAGAGAGTCTACAAGGGTTGCTCCAAGACCACCAAAATTATTGACACCATTCTTTGATTGTGGCTGCCGCAAAAAAAGAAAGAGTGTACATAATGCCAACACCATCATTGGATTCAATTAATTAAATTTATGAAAAGCAAATTATAATATAGCAAACCTGGAGTTCATCTTGGCCCCATGCATACTTTTCATAAGAATTCCATGCATGAAGCATAGCCTCTTTCACCTTTTCTCTACGTTCCTTGTTGACAGGATCCATGCCGAGGACATCCTTGCTGATTACTTTATCATTTGTACTACTGATGCCTTCACCTAAATTTCCCACGGTCCCCTCTACTTCCCTCAACTATGGGGAAATCAGAAAGTTTTAAGTGAAACTGGAATTCCTTGATGCTTAAAAGAACAGTATAAACAACAACAATAATTTGTTCAAACAGTCTGCACTAATAAAGTGTTAATCAAAGTGAAATAACCCACGAAAAAGAGATAAATCAAATTGCCAACAAACTTACAGTGTGATAAGTTATATTTATACCTGGTCTTGCAATCGGCTCAATTCTTCTTTCAGTTTTGAAATCTCATCCTGTGCATGAAAGAACTTCACAATCACTTCCTTTCACTAGAACCATGAAATCTGCTATCATATATAAATCTTGCAATGATCCCTTTGAATTATTTCAGTGGAAGTGATAACTAGTATTTTTTAAAAAACTAAAAAAAAACGAATGTAGTGCGCTTCGATATTTCCCAACATTCACAAACGTAAAATAACTAGCTAAAGATCCAACTTTTATTTGTATTATTACTCATATGTGAACAGATCGACTTTGTTAGTCAAAAAAGAAACGTCTTTTTAATCAACGTTTAGGGATTATCCCTTCTCCATGCTTTAAACTAATCCGCCTCTTCTGTCAATTGACAGCTTGATTAGAAATTATACAAAAGAAGATCTAAATCAATAAGAAAGACGATCTTTTACGCATCTACTACTGGATGACTGATAGGCGAACAGATCAGCCACTCGGACACTCCAAAGAAAAGGTCAACGAACTTCAAATCGAAATTTCGAAGAAAAATCAAGAGCGTACAGAAAAATACAAGGGAAGGACCGGATCGGAGCCTACCTCATGCTCCCGTAGTAGGCTTTGCCGATCCCAGATGGCGAAGGTGATGAAGACGAAGGAGATGAAGACGAGGGCCAGCCGCTTGGGCCGCTTCAGGTAGTACGAGGGGTGGAGGTACCGCCACCGGCTCGAAGAAGAGGACCGACCCCGGGCCATCGCCTTCCGGCCGCCTGAGCCCTAACGCTAATCGGAACTCTAGAAAACCTTCCTCCCTCTCCCTCCCTCTCCCTCGCAGACTCTTCTCCTCCAGCAGAAGAAAAAAAGGGCAACTGATCGGCCCCGTTTGACCCGATTTTGGTTTCAAGGTTGCTAGAGGAGATGCCTCGCGGTCGTCGTCTCGGGGGCCTCCCAGTCTCCCACCACCAACAACTTAATTGGTACAGCGGAAGCGCCAGAACATCGCATAAATTCTTACCATGCGGGATTGAGATCTGCCGTCGGCGGCGGGTCGAGGAAACCTATGCATCACCGTTGAATTTCTAGATCGGGTCCAATGTGGCAGTCGTCGGTTGGTAGAAAAGACGTCGACAAGTTAAAGTCTTTCACGGGATCTGGGCAGTCTAGATATGTTGCGTCAACGGCGGAGAATGGTTCCATTCTTGGTGACCGTTACCATAGTTTATAACGGCCGTACCTATTTCTTTTCTCTCTATATATTATTATTATACTTATTAAGTAAAAAAAGAAAGAAAGCTGGATCTTTTCAAATTAAAAAAAAAAGTAAATAAATTATAGAAAATATTGAGGGAAAAAAAAAAAATTTGGATCCGATGAGAAAGAAAGGAAAACATTTAAAAGAATCTTCAAATTTGAAAATTCTTCAGCAAGAAGCTAGAAATTTTATTTGATTATTTTTATTATTTTTGTATACTATTTTTTGATTAAAAATATATTTTTATTGGGAATGAGAAAGAGGGATGATAAGAGGAGGGATTAGGATTAGGATTAAGGGTAGGGGGATTATTGAGATTTTGGCAAATGTAGAGAAGGGATTGAGGCTGAAAAGATGGGAGAGGAAACATAAAAAATTTATATATAAATTTTTTTAAAAAAATATAAAGTACAAGATTTTTATTATCACTTATGATAAATTTGCATAAGTCAAGATTGGATGGTTAGGTCATGGAAGAATTAGCCAATCCAGCTTAGAATAGGAAAATTATCCTCTCTCTCTCTCTATATATATATATATATATGTTGCTCCCACTCCCCCCACCTGAGGTCAGTTGCCGAGGTATATATGGTCGAGGAAGGATCGCTACTTGAGCTTTGCTCGATCACCCACAAAGAAATCCTTACTAGAGGGTTCTCTAGTGAAGACCCTCCGACGCTTAAGTTAGAAGACTGGAGAACAATGAGAGAAGAAAAGTGTCAAATTGAGTGCGTACCTGGAGGGTCCCGAAGCTCCTTTATTTATAGAAGAGGTATTAGAGTCGTGCCCATCTCGGAGTCTAATGACTTTCCAAATTTATCGCTTTAGATTGATTCGGAAGGGATTTTTTCTTTTTAGAGAGACGGGATCGCACGGAACTTCTTCTTTATCCGAACTTTTCTAATTAAGAGAGAGAACGGATATGGTGAAGATGGTAATACCTCGGTAAAAGATGATCAATAATAGATCGTTCAACATTGATCGGGTATATACGAGTAACTAGTAAGTCATCCGCACATTGGTCGACTAAAATCGACCAATGTTATATAGATCATTCGTGAATAACTTTTTCCAACCAATGAAATTCTTCTTTGATGATAGCTCGGCCGTATACGACCTATGGTGAACCATCAGCGAACTAGTGGCTTGTCGTAACGGCCAGTCATACGTGGCCGACCTATTTCAATAAGTCGGTAAAGATCGAGGAATACCAGGCTGAGGATGAGGTATAGCGAACCTTCAACGTCCTTAGAACAGCTCGCCTAGGAGCAAACTTCAGTAGGTCGGTATTAGCCAACTTTCAATAGGATGTTCTTGAAAATTGCTCATCCGAGATCGATCTATAGTGAATCGCGAGTGAGCGAATAGCTTCTCCATAGTAACTGATCTCGATGTATATTGTGCCGAGGTCGAGCTATGGCTATCCCATAATAGTTGTCCCCCACTCACGAGGTCGAGCCATTATTAATCGGTCGATGTGAGTATCCTTTCAAAGTCGAGGCCGATCTCCTAAATAAAATTATGTTGCTATGTTGATGATCGAAATCTTGATGAGACTGGTGGAAGTCCAACGGCCATCAAATCCGACCGTTCATTAGCTTGATTCGGGTTCGTCTGTCCTGACCAATCGGTGCTTGACACTTAGTGAAGATTCGAAGGGATTGGTAAATTGATGATAGATCGAAGCCGTCCAAGTTTTCTATAAATAGGGGTCAACATCATTCTAGCTTTTTACTGTTGCTGTTATTTGAAGGATGAACTCCGCCACTTTGCATGTGTGAGAGAATAGCTCGGACGAAGCTGAGCTATCGTCAATCTCATCCTTCCACCTTGTTGCTCGATCTCCTCACTTCTTTAGGTTAGTTTTTTTTGCACTCATAAGTCGGTCCAGTCTGTCCTGATCTTTCTGGAGCTCAGGAGACCATTCAGGTGAGGATCATGGGTCCGAGGTAGTTGGCTCTTCGAGCAGGTTCGAAGAATCCAGAATTTCAGACTATGGCTCCTATAGGATAAATTCTGTTCTCGCCTCGAAGGACTTAGAACTCATAAGGCTGAAGTACCAAATCCCTGATGACTTTAAGCTGGAGGTCGTCGGTCTCGAAGAGCATATAGCTCTTCCTCATCCTGATCAGGTTAGGATTTACGAGGAATCCCTAAAGGCTAGCCTCAGATTATTCTTTCACTTCTTAGTCGTCGAGTTTTTAAATTTATACAGAATCAATTTTTGTAGCTTGGTGCCGAACTTCTGACGGTCGATTTTAAGCTTTTTTACACAGTCTTCTCCTTAGGATTGAGCCTACCTCCCATCTTCTCCGAGCTTGCTTCACATTGAAGGAGCATCCTATAGAGATTGGATGATGGTATGCCTCTCCTCGGAAAGGACGTCGTCTTTTTTGAGGTGCTCCTTCCTCGGTTCATAATTGGAAGGAGAGTTTTTTCTTTATTTCGACCAAGCAACCTTAGGATTTTAGCACATTATAGGGTCAACCTCTTAGGTCGACCGTCAGGCCTCCGACATTGTCCGACGCCTAGGAGGAGACCTTAGATCGGATCTTTAGCATCGCTCCCCATCTATTGTCCAAGCTCTTTATCGAGGAGAACTTGTTCAAGGTTGGACTAATTTCCATATATCCGAAGAGTAAGTGACGTTTTCGTGTTATCTCACATAGCTCGTCCTTCTTGCTATTATCATTGACTCTTACTAATATTTTTTCCTCGATGTAGCGATGAACCCTGTTGACATGGAAGTTATTCGTCGAGCGGTGAAGAAGAGGAAGGCTAGCGCAGCCCCCGCCCCCAAATGTGTTCTGCCTGAGGCCATTCTCGCCCAACCGATGGTGGGGGGTTCCTCGAGGGCAACACAGGTCCCAAGAAAAGAAAGCTCAATGTCGGCAAAAGCCATGGTGCCATTGCGATCGGTTGCTTCGGTGGAGCTCGCCTCCCGACCTTCCACTTCCTCTTCAAGAAGAAGCTCTAGTGGGCCGAAAATCTCGATTCAGATGTCCAGCCGTGGACCTGATGCTTCGATAGATGTGTCTTCGATGGAGGTTGCCTCGAAATCAAGGATAAAAGAAAAGATGTCGGCGACTATCGGATCGCCTGTTCTCTACTAAAATCAGTCATCTTACTGGTTGACGCTTAGACCTTCGAAGAGGCCGGAGGTGCCCTTCGCATTCAGGACACCTACGATTTCCTTATTCGGATATGTATTGGTCATCAACCGACCTTCATTTGTTCATTCATCATTCAACCCCGTTCCCCCTCTTTTTTTTTAAAACTTTATTTTATTTTATTACTCATCCACCGTGTGGACCATTTTGCCGAGGTGATTAGAGAGGTTCGACGCCTCTCCAAGGAAGCTAAGGAGAAAGCCATCCAGGCCACTCGAAGGATGGACGACGCTCAGTTATTCAGGCTGAAGGCCGAGGATGAGAATAGATCGCTCAAGGAGAAGGTGAAGCAACTGGAATTCAAGTTGACCAAGGTCGAAGCTCGACTGCTGGGGGAGAAGAAAGCTAGAAAGGTGTAGGTGGAGGCCGCCAAGATCGAAGCAGTCGAGGCATTCCGCTCGTTGGCAGAATTTCATAACATAAAGGCAGAATTTCCCTCGGCCTCCTATCTGCAAGGAAATGAAGATCTGGAGAAGATTCGAAGAAACTTCCCCAACTAGAACTTAGATCTCCTAAAATTAGAGGGTGAAGAAGTCGAGGAGGTTGAAGATCGGAAAGTTCAGATGGAGGATCTCTTCAGCCCCACCCATGATGACCCGATCACTGGGGACGTAACCTTGGCTCCACCTCCGACCGTCATAGTCTTATCCGATCAGGCAGAGGTTGGTGAATCTGGTGCTCTAGATGGAGCTTAATGTAGATCTTTGCTTAGGCATGTCTGAGCTTTTTGTTAGGCTGGTCTCTCTTACTTATCCTCGGTATTCACCAAGGTATTTTTGTATGAGATCGACCAATATTTGTAAATATTTGATTAACGAATACAATGCTTTCTTTTCTAAGTGGTTGAGGTTGATCATCGTGGCTTAGTGCACATTCTGTTGAATTTTTCTTTTTATGGATAGGCTTAGATCTTTCAGAACGCCCAACATGAGGACGAGCTCCTAAAAAGATAGAACCCAACATAAGTTTCATTCCTTGGTCATAACCAAGAATCGCGTGTCGACGATTTTGGAGACACGTTCCATTTCTCGATCATAGCCGAGTTTACGTGCTCCACTCCTCGATCATGATCGAGGAGCGTGCGTCAGCAATTTTTACGCGTTCCACTCCTCGATCGTGGTCGAGGAGCGTGCATCGATGATTTTTACGCATTTCGCTCCTTGATCATAGTTGAGGAGCGTGCGTTGGCAATTTTTATGCATTTCATTTCTCAACCGTGGTCGAGGAGTGCATGTCGTCGATTTTTACACACTCCGCTCCTCGATCGTGGTCGATTTTTACACATTCCGCTCTTTGATCGTGGTCGAGGAGCACACGTTGATAAATTTTGAGGCTCGAGGCTTTAAAAAATACTATTTATTACTGAAAGATAAATTAAAATAAAAATTATAGTTTAAGGATAATATTTGCATAGGTTATCGACATTCCATGTTCTTGAGATCGGAGTTCCATCTAGTCGATAAAGACGATAAACTCCTGGCCGAACTATCTTGGCCACTCTGTATGGTCCTTCTCAATTGGGTGAGAGCTTTGATCATTCGATTGGACGAGAGATCTTCACTTGATGAAGCATTAATTATTCGGCTAGGAACGACTTTTCTTTAACTCGAGAATTATAATACCGAGCTACTCTTTATTGATAATTGGCCATCTGGATCCTAGCCCATTCTCAAGTTTCTTTCAGCAAATCTAAATTTATCCTCATTCCAAACGAGTTGCTATCCTCATCGAATTTCTCGACTCGAAGTGTGGGCAGACCAATTTCTAAGGGTATGATAGCTTCCATTTCAAACGTCAGCATGAAAGACGTTTTCTCCGATCGGGACTCGTTGGGTCGTTCGATAGGCTCAAAGGACATGATATAGCTCTTCGATCTATCGTTCCTTAGCTCGACCAAGATGAGCTTTTAAACCCTGCAACAAGGTTTTGTTCGTCACTTTAGCTTCATCGTTGCTCTATAGGTGACCTACTGATGTCAGCCTATGTAAAATTCCAAAGTCATTGCAGAATCCAGTGAACCTCGAATTATGAAACTATCGTCCATTATCAGTTATAATAGCTCGGGATAGTCCAAATCAATAGATAATTGATTTTCAGATAAAATCTTGAACCTTGCTTCGAAAATAGTTGCCAGAGCCTCGGCCTCCATCCATTTGGTAAAATAGTCGATGGCGACGAGTAAGAACTTCTTCTATGCTATGGCGATAGAAAATGTTTCGAGGATATCCATTCCCCATTGCGTGAAAGGCTAAGGCATTGTGATTGGTGCTAGCGGGGTCGAAGGTCGGCGCTGAATATTAGAAGTTCTTTGACATTGATCACATCTATTTACCAGATCGGCAGCGTCTTTTTGCATGGTCGGTCAGAAGTATCCTTGTCTTAATATCTTATGAGCGAGGGCCTTGCCCTTCAGATGATTGTCGTAGATTTTTTCGTGCACTTCTCGTAAAGTATAGTCGGCTTTCGAAGGATGGAGGCATCTGAGCAGAGGTAAGGTAAAAGACCTTTTATATAGTTTTTTCTTATAGATGAGGTACTGAGGAGCAAGGCATCTCAATTTTTTAGCTTCATCTCTGTCAGTTGGTAGAGTATCATCTTGTAAGTAGCGTAGGATGGGATCTATCCAACTTGACTCTGAATCAGCTTGCATTATAGGAGCCTCTTCGATGCTTGGCTTGTTCAGAACTTTCATATATGAG
The DNA here is from genome assembly GCA_006176705.1 of Cocos nucifera. NCBI lineage: Eukaryota > Viridiplantae > Streptophyta > Magnoliopsida > Arecales > Arecaceae > Cocos > Cocos nucifera. The sequence continues at coordinate 817,693 of QRFJ01000041.1, read as the reverse complement.
CTTCTTTTTAAGTCTACCACACCAAGAATTGCAAGCTTAGATAAAAGATCGGCTCGTATATTTTCTATCCTTGGTACTTGCTGAACATCCATCATCGAGAAGCTGGAAGCTAAGTCCCTAACTTTCAGCAGATATTTAACCATGTTCGATTCCCGAGCTTCATATTCTCCTTAAACTTGATTGACGATTAGCTGTGAGTCGCTATGAACTCTGAGATGTCGAACCTCCATTTCTTTTACCATCCTGAGACCTACTATCAATGCTTCATACTCGGCTTCATTATTGAATGCCAAAAAATCAAAATATAGAGTATACTCTGCAACTACTCCCTCCGGACTGGTTAAGATCAATCCGGCTCCCACGCTTGTAGCATTCGAAGATCCGTTAACATGTAAGACCCAATATTCGTCGGTTGTATGAGCTATTTTATTGCTTGGTTCCTCATCTGAAATCGTGCACTCCAGGATGAAGTTGGCTAACGCCTGAGCCTTGATGGATGGTCTTGGTAGATATTTGATGTCGAATTTTTCTAACTCAATAGCTTCTTTGACTAACCACCCCAAAGTATCGGATCGATATAATACTGATTTGATAGGTTGGTCGATAAGAATAGCAATGGTATGTGCTTAAAAATACGGATGCAGCTTCTTTGCAGATATTAGGAGAGCATAGATGACTTTTTCTAACTTCACATATCTGATCTCGACGTCATGAAATATCCGACTCACGTAATAGATCGATTTCTGCACCCTGGCTTCTTGTCGAATGAGAACCGAACTAACCATCGAAGGAGAAACAACCAAATACAAATACAATACCTCTTCAGGTTCTGGTTTGCTTAAAAGGAAAGGAGAGCCAAGGTATTTTTTTAGGTCATCAAAGGATGCTTGGCATTCATCCGACCATTGAAAATTCTTCGGCTGCTTGAGAGCTTTGAAAAAAGGAAGGCTCTTTTTGGACGATCTTGATAGAAATCTGTTTAGAGCCACGATCCTCCCAGTGAGCCACTGTACCTCTTTAATTATTCTCAGGGGCTTCATCTCTTGAAGAGCTTGAATCTTTTCTGAGTTAGCCTTAATTCCATGTTGCGACACCATAAAGCCGAGAAATTTTTCAGAGGTGACTCTAAATGTGCATTTATCTAGATTAAGCTTCATTTGATAATGTTGAAGCATAGAAAATATTTCTTCTAGGTCAGTGATATGATGCTTGGCTGCCCTACTCTTGATGAGCATGTCATCTATATATACCTTCATATTTCTATCGATCTGCTTTTTGAAAAGCTTATTCACCAGACTTTGGTAGGTAGCTCTTGCATTTTTTAGGCCGAATGGCATAACTCTGTAACAGAAAAGACCTTGGTCAGTTATGAAAGAGATTTTCTCCTCATCCTCGGACGCCATTCGAATCTGATTATATCTCAAAAAAATATCCATGAATGATAGGAGTTGATGTCCTAAAGTCGCATCCACTAATTGATCTATGCGGGACAGAGGATAGCTATCCTTCGGGCATGCCTTGTTGAGGTCGGAATAATTGATGCATGCATGCCATTTTTCACTCGTCTTCTTGACGAGGACGACATTAGCCAGCCATTCTAGATAATATATTTCTCAAACAAATCCAACCTTTAGAAGTTTATCGATCTCTTCTCATATTGTGTTTTGTCACTCAGAGGCAAAGCTTCGCTTTTTCTACCTAACTAGACAATGGTTCGTATCCATATTAAGCTGGTGGACCGTAACTTTTGGATCAATGCCGGGCATATCCGAGGCCAACCAAGTGAATACATCGGCATTAGCTCATAGAAATAAGATGAGGTGCTGTCGATCTTCTTCACACAAACTTGAGCCGATCTTCACTACTTTACTTGAATTATCTCTGATTGGTACCGAGATCAATTCTTTCATTAGATGACCCCTCTATTCTGTCAACTCATCCCTTACGTCCAGCTCATTCATCAGTTATTCTTTGGATGCCACTCCACGCAAGGTAGCCATATAGCATTCCTTTGCGATTGACTGGTTTTCTTGGAGTTCACCTATTCCTCTAGGAGTCATGAATTTCACCTTCAAGTAATAAGTTGATACTATAACTCTGAGGGTATTTAAACCTTGGGACCTACCCAGCTTTTATTATTAATGAGATAGTTCCTTCTACTGGGATGGTGCTACCAAAAAATCCGACTAGAGGTACATTCTTCTTCATCAGCCATTTAGGATCCAAGTTCATTCGAATAAAGGCACCATAAAACAAGATGTCTATTGAACTTCCATTATCAATAAGAACTCGATGTACATCATAATTTGATATATTTAAAGAAACAACTACATGATCATCATGCGGGTGATTTATTTCTTATAGGTCGTCAACAGTGAAGGTGATTTCATCATCAATCGTTCTTTTCTTCAATCCTTCCTCTATTGGTCGATCTTGCTTCAAGGTATTTGCAGTGAGATGCCCTCCAATGATTTCTCTGATCTCACCCACTGTTTGTTGTTCTGTATGAGGATCCTCCTACCTAGGCTATTCGTGGCGTGGGTTGGGCGGAATTCTTTGCTCATCAACATTCCTTCGAAGTCATCCTCGCCAAATCAAAGCTTCTATTTTTTCTTTGAGCTGCCGACATTCTTCGGTGTCGTATTCATGGTCACGATGGTATTTATAATAAATTCTTAGATTTCTTACTCGGACAGGAGTCACCATCTTCTTCAGTCATGGCATTTCTTCGTGTCGTTCAATCTCCATTAGAATTTGGGTCCGAGGAGTGTTAAGGGGAGTATAGTAATAAAATCTCCAAGGTGGGGTTCTAGATCGGCACTGAGGTTTGGGAGATATGGGTCAACCATCCCGAGGTGGGGTACGTGAGTGACGAGGCTATGACTCCCCTTATCGATGTCGTACACATCGATAATCTTTTTTCTTCTCCAACTTTTGAGTCAACCCTGATCTACTGCCAAGGTTACTTCCTTGCTAGTCTCAGGCTTCTTCGGCTTGGGCATATTTTTCCATCCGTTCCAACATCTCGGCAAAATTTTTGGATAATCCAAATTGAGAGAGAAAAGAAGATCATTCTAAAGAAGTTCAGCCTTCAACGCCATCATGGCAACCGACTGGTCTAAGTTCCAAATCTTCAAAGTAAAAGTATTGAAGCGGTTGATGTATTTCCGAAGAGGCTCATTCTCTCACTATTTGATACTTACAAGAAAGTGTGAATTACGGTGCTGTCGATGACTGCTGATAAAATGGGCAACGAACAGATGGCTTAGCTAATGGAAGGAGTCTACGGAGCTTGGTTTCATATTTGGGAACCAATGTCGAGCTATCTTCCTCAAAGTCGAAGGAAAAGCTCGACATAGGATTGCGTCGCTAGCCCATTGCAGGTGCATGAGGGTTCGAAAATTGTCCAAGTGGTCTACAGGGTCAGTCGTTCCATCATAAGGCTCCATCTGAGGGATTTTAAACCGAGGCAGCAAGGGTTCATTTATGATCTTTTGGGTGAATGGAGGATCGATGTTAAATCCCAGGTCATCCTCTTGCTGCTTTGGTGCCTGCAATGCATCTATCCACCATTCTCCACACTATCTTCTCGAAAAGCTCGGCGTCGATGAGTTACATGACCTAGGGTTGAGTCTCTTCTAGAGACGGGGGTTGGAGATCGCCTAAGTCCTCGACAAAGTGGGCTGATAGATTGGCTTTGACGACTTGCCTCAGCCCTTGGGTTTTGCAGGCATCGTTCTTGCGATTCTCCTTAGGGTAACCTAGAGTTTTCATTGGTTAGACGTTGTTCGCTAACTTGCTGTATTCCTCTCACTATGACCGAGAGAGCTTGCACTTACTGGACCAGTGTATTATACTGTTCCTATGAAATTGCTGGTGCTACTGGCGGGGTCTCTTGAATCGACGACGGTGGCACATTGGTCGACTGAACATTATTGGTTCGTTGGCCATCAAATTGCTGAGATGCATTCAATGCACCCCTTCGAGTCTTCATGATGCTTGGTAATGAGCATTTTCCTCTCAAAATTAGATTTCAAGATCAATCGAGGTCCTCCTTCTAGCGCTAAGTGTTGTTCCTACTCTCCCCACCTGAGGTCGGTTGCCGAGGTATATGTGACCGAGGAAGGATCATTGCTAGAGCTTCGTCCGATCACCTGCAAAGAAGCCCTCACCGTGGGGTTCTTCGATGAAGACCCTCCAACACTCAAGTTAGAAGATTGAAGAACAATGAGAGGAGAAAAGCGTCTAATTGAGTGCATACCTCAAGGATTCCAGAGCTCCTTTATTTATAGGAGAGATATTAGAGTCGTGCCCATCTCGGAGTCTAACGACTTCCTAAATTTGTCGCTTTGGATTGATTCGGGAGAGGTTTTTTTATTTTAGAGAGACGGGATCGTGAGGAACTCCTTTATTCGGACTTTTCTAATTAGGGAAGAGAATGGATCTGGTGAAGATGGTAATACCTCGGTAAAAGACGACCAATAATAGATTGTTCAATATTGATCGGCTATATACGAGCAACTAGTAGGTCGTTCGGATATTGATCAATTAAAACCGATCAATGTTATATAGATCATCCGTGAATAACTTTCTCCAACTAATGAAATTTTTTTTTGGTAATAGCTCGACCGTATACGACCTATGGCGAACCATCAGCGAACCAGTGGCATATCGTAACGACCAGTCATACGTGGCCAATTTATTTCGATAGATCGGCAAAGATCGACGAATATCAGACTGAGGATGAGGTATAGCGAACCTTCAACGTTCTTAGAATAGCTCGCCTAGGAGCGAATTTTAGTAGATCGGTATTAACCGACTTTCGACATGACGTTCTTGAAAATTGCTCATCCGAGGCCGATCTATGGCGAATCACAAGTGAGCGAATAGCTTTTCTATAATAATTGATCTCGATATATATTGTGCCAAAGCCGAGCTATGGCTATCTCATAATAATATATAATAATAATTTTTTTATTATAGGTATTCCATTTTCTGTCAAGTTGAATGGGTGAACTTAAATAACATATTTATCTCAAAAATTATTTCTTTATTATATCTTATATCAAGCATTGTATTTTATCAGCAAAAATAATGTTCTTCTTATATTTTATATTCATCTTAGAAGTTTTTTTTAAAAATTCTACTATATAATTTAAAGTGTGCAAAATATTCTTTAAAATGATTAAAAAGAATTGCATGTTGTGTTATTTTTCATTAGTAATTATATGTATGAACTATGTAGACTTTCAAAGCAATTCAAAGCATTGGGATATGTGTATAATACTTATATCAGTAAGATAATGTTTAATTACTTTACAAATAATAAAATAATCATAAACTAAGATGGGATAGATTATTTGATCTTATGTGATTAAGGGTAATCCGAGATGGATCTTGAAACATGATCTACTGGACATTTAAGTTACCTAACCTATCTGATGTCATGTTGGTCATGCGCGAAACCTACAAAGATTTTTTTATTCTAATTCTAGTACTTTCTATTTTTACTAGAATTTTTCTTTCTTATAATATCTTTGTAAACAGTTTAGCATCAAAGATAGGACAAGTTAGCTAAATTAAATCATGTCAAAGACTTTTTCGCTAGGTGCTATAAAGTTTACTCTTATATGTTATGATAGACCAGGTTAAATAATGATTAGGTGAGTCGTGGCATTTAAAAAGCAAGTCCAAATCAAATGTATATGGTACGCCATAGTTGTACTGAGATTGTAAATATAAATATTTAAAATAAATATATTCATATATAAAGAGTATCAATATCTATAATATTATATAATGCAAAAAGAAGAAAATATTGGAAGGAACATACCTTCTCCTCAAAAATTTAGAACAGGGCTTTCCATTTTTTTTTTCTGATTTAAGATCAATGCGGGTATCGAAAATATCTTATTTTCCTACATCTTTCTCGTTGACAACATTAAAACAGCCGTTACTTAAACCTTAGAATAAAACGGAGATGTTTGGCGCTTTTTCAACTGGCTGGTGCCATGTCCCGGAGCGGGACAGCTTCCACTTCTGACATCCCGTCTGACTTAACCGACACCTTGTATTTGACGTTAGCTGTGGGGCACATGCGATGTTTTTGATGGCATCATATATATATATATTTTATATATATATATTTTAAATTTCAATATATAGATTCTCGATTATTTAATTAGCATGTATCTTCAAAAACGTGCCTAAAAAAATATATCGATTGGAAAAAAAAATATGCATCTATATTTAAAAAAAAATAAACTTACTACTTGAAAAAAAATAGAAAAAATATTTAAAAAAAATAAAAAAAATTCAAAAAAACTTTTTTAAGCTTTTTTTAATTTTTTTAGTTTTTTTTAGTATTTTTAGATTTTTTTTGAAAAAATTTTTTTTGCCTGAAGACGTCTTCAAGCACCCCGAAGGAGCCTTCAGGCCCATAAAAATTAAAAAAAATCTAAGAAAACTAAAAAAACTACTATCTTAAAAAATATATACTAGAAAAAAAAAGGATGGGGTGGGGAAGGCGCCTTTAGCCACCTGAAGGAGCCTTCCCGATTTTTTTTCTAAAATTTTTTTCAAACTTTTTTCAGATTTTTTTTAGAATTTTTTTTGATTTTTTAAAGATTTTTTTAAGGATTTTTTAAAAACTTTTTTTAGATTTTTTTTCAAAAATTTTTTTATGAATTTTTTAATGCAGCAGCCTATTTTTTTTCTGAATTTTTTTGCATACCTTTTTTTTTCAATCGATGCGCCTTTTCAAATGGCACCTGTCTCGATGCGTGCTGATCGAACGATCAAAAATCCGATCGAATATACATTGGGCTAATCGATCGGAGCCTAGTCTACCTCTATATATATATGTCAGAGATAGCCATAGCTTGGCCTCGACATAATATACATCGAGATCAGTAACTATGGAGAATCCGTTCGCTCACTCATGATTCGCTATAGATCGGCCTCGGATGAGCAATTTTCAAGAACGTCCTGTCGAAAGTTGGCTAATACCGACCTACTGAAGTTCGCTCCTAGGCGAGCTGTTCTAAGGACGTTGAAGGTTCGCTATACTTCATCCTCAGCCTGGTATTCCTTGGTCTTTGCCGACCTATCGAAATAGGTCGGCCATATATGACTGACCGTTACGATAGGCTACTGGTTCGCTGATGGTTCACCATAGGTCGTGTTGGTGCATAATCTAGTTGATGCCAGATCGAGCTAGAGTTAAGAAAGAAGAGGTCACCGTCGGTGATCTGCAAAATAAAGTCCCACTCAGAGTCGGTGGTGGTGGCTCCGGCAAGATCCTCTGACGATCAAGTCAGCTCTTCTGACCAACAGAAATGGAGTGCTCAGGCAAGAATTTAGTAGAATTTCGGAAAGGAGAAGAGAGCTCAGAGAAAACGTATTTGGAGGATCCCCTTTTATAAATGGAGTTTGTCATAACCATCTGGTAGTGGGCCGCTCGGAGCCACATGGAGTTTGTTACAGAGAGACGTGTCCGTTGTTGTGATGTAGCCATTCGGTAGTGAGCCGCTCGGAGCCACATGGAGTTTATTACAGAGAGTGGTATCTGTTGCCATGAAGTGGCTATTCATTGAGATTTAATAGTCAAAGTTCGGAGGAAGCAGGCGTTGGTTGGTAAAGAGTTTTGATATACATCAATTCCAGGAGAGTTCGGACTCCTAAAGGAAACACGACTAGAAAAAATCATCAGAGAGGAATGCTAGTTGAAATCTAGAAGTAATCCACTGGAGGAATTCGGATGGAGTTCAATTGATGGAGAAGTCTAGGAGGAGTCTGACTGATGGAGAAGTTCGACCGAAGGAGAAGTCCGAAAGGAGTTCGACTCCTAGAGGGATTTGGAAGGAGTTCGGCCTCTGAAAGAATTCGACTGAAGGAGAAGTCTGAAAGGAGTTCGACTCCTAGAGAAATTCGAAAGAAGTTCGGCTCCTGGAGTTAACCAACTGAAGAAGAAGTCCAGAAGAAATTCATCTTCTGGAGGTATCAGACTGAAGGAAAGATCCGGAAGGAGTTCGGCTCCTGAAGTTATTTGACTGAATGAGAGATCCAGAAGAAGTTAGGCTCTTATAGAAATTCGACTGAAGGAGGAGTCTGAAAGGAGTTCGACTTCTCAAGGTATCTGACTAAAGGAAAGATCCGGAAGGAGTTTGGCTCCTGGAGAAACTTGACTGAAGGAAAAATTCGAAAGGAATTTGGCTCCTGGAGGTATCCGATTGAAGAAGAGATCCGGAATGAGTTTGACTCCTGAAGGAACTTGACTGAAGGAGAGATCTAGAAGGAGTTTGGCTCTTGTAGGAGTCCAACTGAAGGAGAAATCTGGCTCGAAGAGATTCGGAAGGAGTTTGGCTCTCGTAGGAGTCCGATTGAAGGAGAGATCCGAAAAAAATTTGGCTTCCATCTGAAGAAGAGATCTAGAAGAAATTCGGCTCCCATAGGAGTTCGACTGAAGGAGAAGTTCAGAAGGAGTTCGACTCCATGAGGTATTCGACTGAAGAAAAAATTTGGAAGAAGTTCGGCCACTGAGGAGTTCGATTGGGTTTAGCCGCTGGAGGAATTTGGCTACTGAATGAGTTCAATCGCTGGAGGAGATCGAGTGCGGCTCGACCGTTGGAAGGAGAATTCCCGAATAAAGCTCTTTCGTGATTATTGGTTGTGTTAGGCTAAGCATTAGGCTGGACTTCGATGGGAGTAGGATTTATTTCCAACAATAGTCCCCCCACTTCTAAGTTTGAAATTCAAAAGAAGGAAGTACAAAAAAGGCGACTACTGAAGTTCTTTTGCGGACTCTACACCCGTTGGGGTTGAAGCTCGGGGGAGATCTTATCTTCGATCGAGGTTGACGTTGAAGTTGATGCTTGGAAGAGATCTTATCTCCAGCCGAGATTGAAGTTGAAGTTGAAGCTTGGGAGAGATCTTATCTCCTATTGACTTTGTTGGGCACAATAGGACCGTTGTCGGGATCTCTCCTTTCATTGCATCTAAAATGAACGAGGCCTTCGATTTTACTCTCGTTAGGACGAGATTGTCCTCTTGTTCCTAACGGACTATGGAGGCACATTAGGACCATTGTCATGGCCTCTCCCCCCATCTCGTCTAAAATGAATGAGGCCTTTGACTTTGCACACGTTAGGACGAGGTTCTCCTCATGTTCCTAACGGACTGTGGGGGCACATAAGGACCATTGTCAGGGCCTCTCCCACATCTCGTCTAAAATAAATGAGGCCTTTGACTTTGCTCACGTTAGAACGAGATTTTTCTCCTGTTTCTAACGGCCTATGAGGGTATATTAGGGCCGTTGTCAGGGCCTCTCCCCCCATCTCGTCTAAAATGAATGAGACCTTCGACTTTGCTCACATTAGGATGAGATTCTCCTCCTGTTCCTAATGGACTGTGGGATCACATAAGAACCATTATCAGGGTCTCTCCCTCCATCTCGTCTAAAATGAACGAGGCCTTCGACTTTGCTCACGTTAAGATGAGGTTCTCCTCTTATTCCTAATATGGCTACTTTTGGTTGCTTATTTTCTGTCATCACATAGTTCTTGCATCAAAAAATAATAATGTTAAAATGAAGGTATTTTATTGAAGAAAAATTACTGGTAGTACATCCTCAGGTTTTCTGAGTTTCAAGGTCGTAGAAGCGTTGTTCCTCTGAGCTCCTTCAGATGATAAGTTTCGGGCCAGACGACCTTCTCTACTTCATATGAGCTTTTCCAATTTGGGGTAAGCTTTTCCTAGCTCTGAGGCTGAGAGATGGTGGCTCATCGAAGTACTAAGTTTTCCACTCTGAATTTTTTATTTCTGACTTTGGAGTTATAGTATCGAGCCATCCTTTATCTGTAGGCCACCATTCAAACCTGGGCTTTCTTCCTTTTTCTTCCAATAGGTCGAGATTAACTCCGAGGTCCTGTGGGTTATGCTGCTCGTTGAAAGCCACGACCCATACTGATGGGAGTTTAAGTTCGATTGGGATGACTGTCTCCATTCCAAAGGCTAAGACGAATGGTGTTTTTTAGTCGGCAGTCTTTGAGTAGTACGGTATGCTCAAAGGATGTGGTAGAGTTCGTCCATCCAGGCCCTCCTACTCTATCGAGCCTTGTTTTGATGCCTTACAGTAGGATCCAATTGGTCACTTCAGCTTCCCCATTTACCTATGGGTGAGCTACTGATGTGAGATGGTGGAAGATATTTGATCTTTACAGAACTCGATGAACCTCATCCCAGCGAATTATCATCCGTTATCTATTATGAGAGTTCAGGAAAGACCGAACCGACAGACTATTGACTTTCAGATGAAGTTCTGTATCTTGATCTCGATAATTTTTGCTAGTGGTTTGGCTTCGACCCATTTGGTGAAGTAGTCGATCGCAATCAGGAGGAACTTTCGTTGTCCAGATGCCATCGAAAAAGGACCAAGTATGTCCATTCTCCACTGCGCAAATGATCAAGGTGCACTTAGCGGAGTAAGCTCAGAGGCCAGCTATCTTTGTATGTTTGCATTCTTCTGATATCGATCATATTTTCTGACATACTCCATAGAATTATGGTATAAGGTCGGCCAATAGTACCCCTACCGAAGTAGTTTTTGTGATAGGGACCTGGCTCCTACATGACTTCCATAGATTTCTTCATGCACTTTCCATAATGCGAAGTCGGCCTCTGAAGGTCGAAGACTTTTCAGTAGCGGTAGAGAATACGATCTCTTATACAACTTGCCCTTATACAAAATATATCGAAAAGCTTGATTCCTGAGTTTTCGAGCTTCTTTCGGATCACGAGGAAGAACTCCCTCTTTGAGGTAGGCAATCAATGGGTCAATCCAGCTCGGCTCGAGCTTGGTTTGCATAACGACCCATGATTCCTCCGAGCTTGGGCATTTTAGAGTTTCGAAAAATACTTCTTTGGATAGTTCGATTGGAGTTGAAGTGGCCAATTTAGAGAGGAGGTCGGCTCTTATATTTTCTACCCTCGGAATCTGTCGAATGCCAAAACTGTCGAAGGTTGGAGTTAAATCCTTTACTTTCTCAAGATATTTCATCATATTTTTCTCTCATGCTTCATAGTTGCCACCAACTTGGCCGACCACTAATTGAGAATCACTGTAGACTTGAAGCCGATCTACTTTTAACTCTCTTGCTATTTTTAATCCAACGACCAGCGCTTCATATTCAGCCTCATTATTGGTTGCAGAAAATTCGAAGCATAGCATGTACTCGACGATGATTCTTTCAAGGCTGACTAAGACTAACCCAGCACCTGCTCCGATAGACTTGGACAAACCATCCATGTACAGGGCGCAAAAATCTTTGGAAAGATCGGCACTCTCTTCGAAGAGGCTCGATTGTGACAACAGAGCGCCGACCTCATTCTGTTCAAGCTCGGCATCATCAGAAATGGTACATTCTACTATAAAATCTACCAATATCTGGGCTTTGATTGATGGTTAGGGTCGATAATTGATGTCGAACTTCGTGAGCTCAATCGCCCATTTTGCGATTCTTTCAAAAGTATTTGTTCGATGAAGAATTGCTTTTATTGATTGATCCATGAGGACCATTATGGTATGCCCCTAAAAGTAAGGTCGGAGTCTCCTGGCAGCGATTAGAAGAGAGTAGGTCAATTTCTCCAACTTAGAGTACTTGGTCTCTACATTCCTTAGGATCCGACTTATGTAGTAGACCGATCGTTGCATCTTCACTTCCTCCTTAACCAGGACTACTGCCAAGGCCGTTGGAAAGACTACTAGGTACAAGAATAACTCTTCTCTAGGTTCGAACTTTGCTAGCAGTGGGGGTGAGCTGAGATAGTTTTTGAGCTCCTCAAATGTCTGTTGGCACTCCATCGTCCAGCAAAAATTCTTTGGTTGCTTGAGAACTTGGAAGAAGGGCATGCATCGCTCGGTCGATCTCGAGATGAAGCGATTTAGGGATGCCATTTTTTCAGTCAGGCACTGAACTTTTTTGATTATTTTAGGAGCAGTCATCTCTCAAATAGCTTGGATTTTCTCTGAATTTGCTTCAATCCCGCATCTTGACACCATAAACCATAAAAACTTTTCCGAGGTCACACTAAAGGTGCACTTGGTCAGGTTTAGCTTCATCTTATGCTTCTTGAGTGCGCTGAAGGTCTCTTCAAAGTCGGTAAGGTAGTTTATAAAAGCTCGACTTTTGACGAGCATATCATCCACATACACCTCCATATTACGATCGATCTGCTCCTTGAAGATCTTGTTGATCAAGTACTGGTACGTTGCCCCTACATTCTTGAGCCTAAAGGGCATAACTCTATAACAGTAAAGATCACGGTCAGTAACAAAAGTAGTTTTCTCCTCATCCTCCGATACCATCCGTATCTGGTTATAGTCGAAGAAGGCATCCAGGAAGGTGAGGAGCTTATGGCCCGAGGTTGTGTCTACCAGCTGATCAATTCTAGGAAGAGGATAGCTGTCCTTTGGACAGACTTTGTTCAGCTTTTTAAAGTCCATACACATCCTCCACTTATTGTTTGCCTTTTTGACAAGAACTACGTTTGAGACCCAAGTTGGATAGTTAATTTTTCGGATGAGTCCAGCTTTGAGGAGCTTGTCTACTTCTTCTGTGATCGCTTTCTACCTCTTCAAGACGTGGTTACGTAACTTCTCTTTTATCGACCGATACTTAGGATCAATGACAGCCGATGTTCCATGACCTCAGCATCAATTCCTGGCATATTCGATCGGATCAGACGAAGATGTCCGCATTCCTCTGCAAAAAGGTGATGAGCTGCTCCCGAACTTTATCTTCCAGATTGGAGCCAATTTGTACCATATGCTCCGCATTTTCATCATTCAGGGGGACTATCATAAGATCTTCTATGGGCACATCTCGTTCTTTGGCAGGTCATCGCGGACATCTAGTCCGTCAACAGGATAAGGGTCGGACTATTTTTTCTTATACAGGATGATTGAGTAGCAGTGCCTTGTCAAAGCTTGATCTTTCCTAACCTCTTCAATCCCGTGATTCATCGAAAATTTTATCTTCAAATAATAAGTTGATATTACTGCCCAAAGTACATTTAGATCAGGTCGGTCGAGAATAGCATTATAGACAGATGGAGTCCTTACGACTAAAAAATCAACCTGTGCCCTTGCCAGCTTCGGGCATTGCCTTGTAGTCATAACCAAAGTTATTATGCCTCAACTGGTACGGCATCTTCAGTGAAACCTATCAACAGAGAGTTCATAGACCCTAAGTGGTTATTAAGTAAGAACATTTTCGAGAAAGTATCATAAAATAATACGTCGGTCGAGCTTCCATTATCTACCAAAATATGGTGTACACCATAATCGGCAATGTTTAAAAAAATTACAACTGCATCATTATGCAAAAACTGGACTCCTTGGGCATCTGCCTCAGTGAAGATTATGGGTTCCTCAGTCCTCCATCTCTTTACTGATCCCTCGGATCTGCCGACCTCTTCTCATTGAAGTTCCCTCAAGATAGTGTTGATGATGCCGAGAGGCGGCCGATCTTCTTGCTCATCCTCCCCCCTTGGTGGTTCAGGCTGTGGTAGTGCCCTTGGTCGATCTTTCCATCCTTCAGATCGATGTCATAAGAATCGACCGAGTCTACCTTGCCTGATGAGCTCCTCAATCTCATCTTGGAGCTAAATACACTCCTCAATATCGTGACCGTGGTCATGATGATAAAGATAGAACTTGTTAGGATTACGCTTGTCGGAATGAGTACACATCCTTTTCGATCTCGATAGTTGCTCTTTGATTTTCATCAGCACTTGAATTTTTGGAGCATTGAGAGGGGCGTAGTTGTAAAATTTTTGGAGGGGAGAACCTCGTCGCACCCTTCTATCGGGGCTTCCTTGCCTCCGAGCCTGAGGAGAAGTTCGAGCTCGCTTACGCTCAAAGGAAGTTCAGAAGTGCGACCGAGCTTCACTCAACTTTTCTTCCTCAGCGGGCCTGCCCGGCTAGCCAATTCGTCGCTCTCCAATAGCTTCATTGTCCTTAGACTTGAAGACCTTTTCAGCTCGGGCATAACCTTCAGCCTGAGTCAGCATATCAGCAAAGTCTCTGAGGTACTTCTTTTTTAGAAAGAACAACAAATCATTCTTCTGAAGGCCATCCTTGAGTGCGGCCATTGCAACTGACTGGTCCAAGTTTCGGACCTACAATGCAGCTGCATTAAATTGGATGACATAAGTTCGGATGGATTCTTCCTCCTTTTACTTGATGTTCATCAGAAAATTCAAACCTCGGTGGGGATGTCGACTGCTAACGAAATGAGCCGCAAATTGATGGCCCGTCTGATCAAAGAAAAAGATGATACCTGACTTAAGAAATGAGTACCAAATTTTAGCTGCTCCCTTGAGGGTGGACGGAAAAGTCCGATACAAAATGACGTCTGGCACATCGTGGAGCAGCATCATCATCCGAAAGACCTTCAGATGGTCAATCAGATTGATGGTCCCATCGTAACTCTCAAACTAAGGGAGTTTGAAGTTCGGTAGGATTGATTCCTACATAATCATCTAGAAAAAAGGAGGGTCAATGTAAATATTATTATCATGGGTGGAGGGAGCATGATGGAGTTCTTCAATTCGTCGGCTCATTTTTTGAAGCTTTTGATCAAGGAGATCTTCATGGTCATTGATCTTTAGGATTTTTTGGCTGAGCGGGTGTGAAGCCTCCCCCTGGGTCGAGTCATGGTTCAAGCAAGGGTCCTCCATTCTCTGCTTCACCTTTTTGGAGATCAGTTGCTGGGAAGCCCAAGTCCGCCATCCCAAGATCAGATCATGGGGCTTCGAAGAAGTCTGCTCCAATCAAATCGATGCTGGGGCCTGCCGACGTATGGCCTACACCACCTCCGTAACATCGTGGATCTGCTGAACCAACTGATTGAATTGCTCTACATCCACCATGACTGTAGGCGGAGCCTGAGTTGCTGGGACTGGAGTGAGAGTGGATAGATCTGGATGGAATCTATCTGTAGAGGTTGTTGAATGTCGGATCGAAGCTTTCCTAAGAGGTATTCTTTCTCGAAAAAGAATTCTAAAAGAAAGAAGAGAGATCGCTGCTGAGCACTCTTTTTAGAATAAGAAAACCTCAAGAATAGAGAGCTCTTCCTCTAGCGTCAATTCTATTGGTGCAGAATCTGGTTGATGTTGGATTGAGCTAGAGTCGAGGAAGAAGAGGTCATCGTCGGTGATCGATAAAATAAAGTTCCACTCGGAGTCGATGGTGGTGCCTCCGACAGGATCCTTTGATGATCAAGTCAACTCTTCTGACTAATAGAAATGGAGTGCTTAGGCAAGAATTCAGTAGAGTTTTGGAAAGAAGAAGAGAGCTCAGAGAAAATATATCTGGAGGACTCTTTTTATATATGAAGCTTATCGTAACTGTTCGGTAGTGGACTGCTCGGGGTCACATGGAGTTTGTTATGGAGAGAGGTGTTCATTATTGTAATGTGGCTATTCGATAGTGGGCCGCTCAGAGCTACGTAGAATTTGTTACGAAGAATGATATCCGTTACCATGAAGTGATCGTTTGTTGAGATTTAATAGTCAAAGTTCGGAGGAAGCAGGCATTGGTTAGTGAAGAGCTTTGACATACATCAATTTCAGAGGAGTTTGAACTCCTAAAGAAAACATGACTAGAGGAGATCATCCGGGAGGAATGCTAGTTAAAATATGAAAGTAATCCATTGGAGAAATTTGGATGGAGTTCGATTGATGAAGAAGTCCAGGAGGAGTCCGACTGATGGAGAAGTTCAATCGAAGAAAAAGTTTGGAAGGAGTTCGACTCCTAGAGGGATTCAAAAGGAGTTCGACTTTTGGAGGAATCTGATTGAAGAAAAAGTTCGGAAGGAGTTTGGCTCCTAGAAAAATTTGGAAGGAGTTCGGCTCCTGAAGTTAACTAGCTGAAGAAAAAGTTTGGAAGAAATTTAGCTTCTGGAGGTATCTGACTGAAGGAGAGATCCGAAAGAAGTTCGGCTCTTAGAGAAACTTGACTGAAGGAGAGATCCGGAAGGAGTTCGGCTCCTATAGAAATTTGACTGAAGGAGGAGTTCGAAAGGAGTTCGGCTCCTCGAGGTATCCGACTGAAGAAGAGATTCGAAAGGAGTTTGGCTTCTGGAGGAACTTGACTGTTGGAGAGATCCGAAAGGAGTTTGGCTCCTGGAGGAACTTGACTGAAGAAGAAATTCAGAAGGAATTCGGCTCCTAAAGGTATCCGACTGAAGGAGAGATTCAGAAGGAGTTCGGCTTCTGGAGAAACTTGACTGAAGGAGAGATTCAGAAGGAGTTTGGCTCTCGTAGGAGTCCGATTGAAGGAGAAATTTGGAATAAATTCGGCTTCCGTAGGAGTTCGATTGAAGGAGAGATCCGAAAAAAGTTTGGCTCCCATCTGAAGGAGAGATCTAGAAGGAGTTCGACTTCTGTAGGAGTTTAACTGAAGGAAAAGTTCGGAAGGAGTTTGACTTCAGGAGGTATCCGACTGAAAAAGAAATTCGAAAGGAGTTCGATCGCTGAGGAGTTCGGCTATTGAATGAGTTCGGTCATTGGAGGAGATCGGGTGGGGCTCGACTGCTAAAAGAAGAATTTTCGAATGAAGCTCTTCTATGATTATCGATTGTGTTAGGCTAAGCATTAAGCTGAACTTCGATGGGAGTGAGATTTATCCCCAACAGATCGTATACGACCGAGCTATCACCAAACAAGAATTTCATTGGTTGGAGAAAGTTATTCACGGACGATCTATATAACATTGGTCGGTTTTAGTCGACCAATATCCGAATGACCTACTAGTTGCTCGTATATGGTCGATCAATATTGAATGATCTATTATTGATCGTCTTTTATCGAGGTATTACCACCTTCACTAGATCCGTTCTCTCCCCAAATTAGGAAAGTCCGAATAAAGGAGTCCCTCGCGATCCCATCTCTCTAAAAGAAAAAAATCTCTCCCGAATCAATCCAAAATGATAAATTTGGAAAGTCGTTAGACTTCGAGATGGGCACAACTCTAATACCTCTTCTATAAATAAAGGGACTCTGGGATCTTCCAAGTACGCACTCAATTCAATGCTTTTCTCCCCTCGTTGTTCTCCAGTCTTCTAACTTGAGCGTCAGAGGATCTTCATCGGAGAACCCCCCGATGAGGACTTCTTTGCAGGTGATCGAGCAAAGCTCCAGCAGCGATCCTTCCTCGGCCACATATACCTCGACAATCGACCTCAGGCGGGAAGAGTAGGGGCAACATTTGACACTAGAAGGAGGGCCTTGATTGATTTCGAGATCTAATTTTGAGAGAAAAAAGCTCATTGCCAAGCATCATGAAGACTCAAAGGGGAGCATCGAATGCATCTCAGCATTCTAGTGGTCAACAAACCAACAATGTTCAATTGACCAATGTGCCACCACTATCGATTCAAGAGAACCCGCTAGTAGCACCAGCAATTTCACAGAAATAGTATAATACACTGGTCCAGCAAGTGCAAGACCTCTCGACTATAGTGAGAGGAATACAGCAAGTCATCGAACAACGCCCAGCTAATGAAAACTCTGGGCTACCCTAAGGAGAATCGCAAGAACGATGCCTACGAAGCCCAAGGGCCAAGGCAAGTCATCAAAGCCGACCTATCAACCCACTTCGTCGAGGACTTAGGTGATCTCCAACCTCCATCTCTAGAAGAGACTCAACCCTATGCCATGTAACTCCTCGACACCGAGCTTTCCGAAAAGATAGTGTGGAGAAGAGGCTCCAAGAAATGCAATAGCGGATAGATGCGTTGCAGGTACCAAAGCAGCAAGGGGATGACCTGGGGTTTAACATCGATCCTCCATTCATCCAAAAGATCATGAATGAACCTTTGTCGCCTCGGTTTAAAATCCCTCAGATGGAGCCTTATGATGAAACGACTGACCCTGTAGACCACCTGGACAATTTTCGAACCCTCATGCACCTATAAGGGGCTAGCGATGCAATCATATGCCGAGCTTTTCCTTTGACTTTGAGGAAGGCAGCTCGACATTGGTACTCAAATCTGAAATCAAGCTTCATGGACTCCTTCCATCAATTGAGCCATCTGTTCGTTGTCCATTTTGTCAGCGGTCGTCGGCAGCACCATAATTCAGAATTTCTTGTAAGTATCAAATAGCGAGAGAATGAGCCTCTTCGGGAACACATCAACCATTGCAATGCTGCCACCTTGGAGGTTTGGAACTTAGACCAGTCGGTTGCCATGAGAATGTTGAAGGCTGGACTTCTTCAGAATGATCTTCTTTTCTCTCTTAATTTGGATTATCCAAAATATTTTACTGAGATGTTAGAACGGGCAGAAAAATATGCCCAAGCCAAAGTAGCCTGGGACCAATAAGGAAGTAACCTCGACAGTAGATCAGGATCGACTCAAAAGGTGGAGAAGAAAAAAGATTATCGATGTGTGCGACATCGATAAGGGGAGTTATAGCCTCGTCACTCACGTACCCCACCTCGGGGTGGTCGACCCATATCTCCCAAATCTTAGCGCCGATCTAGAACCCCACCTTGGAGATTCATTACTATACTCCCCTTAACACTCCTTGGGCCCAAATTCTAATGGAGATTGAAGGACACGAAGAAATGCCATGATCGAAGAAGATGATGACTCCTGCCCGAGTAAGAAATCTAAGAAAATATTGCAGATACCATCATGACCATGGACACGACATCGAGGAATGTTGATAGCTCAAAGAAGAAGTAGAAGCTTTGATTCGGCGAGGACAACTTCGAAGGTATGTTGATGAGCAAAGAATTCCACCCAACCCATGCTGCGAATAGCCTAGGGAGGAGGATCCTCATACAGAACAACAGACAGTGGATGAGATCAGAGTAATCACTGGGGGGCATCTCACTACAAATATTTCGGAGCAAGACCAACCTATAGAGGAAGGATTGAAGAAAAGAAAGATCGATGATGAAATCACCTTTACTGCTGACAACCTATAAGGAATAAATCATCCGCATGATGATCCTATAGTTATCTCTTTAAATATTTTGAATTATGATGTACATCAAGTTTTTATTGATAATGAAAGTTCAGTAGATATTTTATTTTACGATGCTTTTGTTTGAATGAACTTGGATCCTAAACAACTGATGAAGAAGAATGTACCTCTGATCGAATTTTTTGGTAGCATGGTCCCAGTAGAAGGAACTATCTCATTAATAACAAAAGCTGGACAGGTCCCAAGGCAAGCCATACTCAAAATAATTTACTTCATGGTTAATAGCCTGTCTGCTTATAATGTCATTTTGGATCAGCCAAGTTTAAATGCCCTCGGAGCTATAGTATCAACTTATCACCTGAAGGTGAAATTCATGACTCCTGGAGGAATATGTGAACTCCGAGAAAACCAGTCAATCGCAAAGAAATGCTATATGGCTACCTTACCTGAAGTGGCATCCAAAAAATAACTCATGAATGAGCTAGACATAAGAAATGAGTTGACGGAACAAAGGGGTCACCCAGCGGAAGAATTGATCTCGATACCAATTAGAGATAATCCAAGCAAAGTAGTGAAGATCGACTCAAGTTTGTGTGAAAAAGATCGACAGCACCTCATCTCGTTTCTACGAGCTAATGCCAATGTATTCGCTTGGTCAGCTTCGGATATACCCAGCATTGATCCAAAAGTTATGGTCCGCCAGCTTAATGTGGATCCGAACCATCGTCCAGTCAGGCAGAAGAAGCGAAGCTTCGCCCCCGAGCGACAAAACACAATACGAGAAGAGGTCGATAAACTTCTAAAGGCCGAATTTGTTCAAGAAGTATATTACCCAGAATGGCTGGCTAATATTATTCTCGTCAAGAAGGCGAGTGGAAAATGGCATGCATGCATCGATTATTCCGACCTCAATAAGGCATGCCCGAAGGATAACTACCCTCTGCCCTGCATAGATCAATTAGTGGATGCGACTTTAGGACATCAACTCCTATCATTCATGGATATTTTTTTGGAATATAATCAGATCTGAATGGTGCCCGAGGATGAGGAGAAAACCTCTTTCTGACCAAGATTTTTTCTGTTACAGAGTTATGCCGTTTGGCCTAAATAATGTGGGAGCTACCTACCAAAGATTGGTGAATAAGCTTTTCAAAAAGCAGATCAGTAGAAATATGGAGGTATATGTAGATGACATGCTCGTCAAGAGTAGGACGGTCGAGCATCATATCACTGACTTAGAAAAAATATTTTTCATGCTTTGACATTATCAAATGAAGCTTAATTTGGATAAATGCGCATTTGGAGTCACCTCTGAAAAATTCCTTGGCTTGATGGTGTCACAATGTGGAATCGAGGCTAATCCAGTAAAGATTCAAGCTCTTTAAGAGATGAAGCCCCCAAGAATAATTAAAGAGGTACAGTGGCTCACTGGAAGGATCACGGCTTTGAACAGATTTCTATCAAGGTCGGCAGAAAAGAGCCTTCCTTTTTTCAAAGCTCTCAAGTAGCCAAAGAATTTTCAATGGTCGGATAAATGCCAGGCAACCTTTGATGACCTAAAGAAATAGCTTGGCTCTCCTCCCCTTTTAAGCAAACCAAAACCTGAAGCGGTATTGTATTTGTATTTGGCTATTTCTTCTTCGACGATTCATTCGATCCTCGTCTGATAGGAAGTCAGGGTGCAGAAATTGATCTATTATGTGAGCTGAGTACTTCATAACATCAAGACCAGATATGTGAAGTTATAAAAATTCATCTATGCTCTCCTAATATTTGTGAAGAAGCTGTGTCCGTGTTTTCAAGCACATACCATCGCTGTTCTTACCGACCAACCTATCAGGTTAGTATTTTATCGACCCGATACTTCGGGATGGTTAGCCAAATGAGCTATTGAGTTGGAAGAATTCAACATCAAATATCTACCAAGATCGTCCATCAAGGCTCGGGCATTAGCCGACTTCGTCCTAGAGTGCACGATTTCAAATGAAAAACCAAGCAATGAAATATCTCATACAACCGACGAATGTTGGGTCTTACATGTTGATGGATCTTCGAATGCTGCAGGCGCGGGAGCTGGATTGACCTTAACCAGCCCAGAGAGGGTAGTTGTGGAGTATGCTCTATATTTTGATTTTTCAGCATTCAATAATGAAGCCAAGTATGAAGCATTGATAGCAGGTCTCAGGATGGCAAAAGAAATGGCGGTTCGATATCTCAAAGTTCATAGCAACTCATAGCTAATCGTCGGTTAGGTTCAAGGAGAATACGAAGCTCAAAAATCAAATATGGTTAAATATCTACAGAAGGTTAGGAATTTAGATTTCAGTTTCTCAACGATGGATGTTCAGCAAGTACCAAGAGCAGAAAATATGCGAGCCAATCTTTTATCTAAGCTTGAAATCTTTGGTGCTGCAGACTCAAAGAAAAGCTCATATATGAAAGTTCTGGAGAAGCCAAGCATCAAAGAGGCTTATGTAATGCAAGCTGATCCGAAGCCAAGTTGGATAGATCCCATCCTACGCTACTTACAAGATGGTACTCTACCAATTGACAGAGATGAAGCTAAAAAGTTAAGATGCCTTGCTCCTCAGTACCTCATCTATGAGGAAAAACTATATAAAAGATCTTTTACCTTATCTTTGCTTAGATGCCTCCATCCTTCGGAAGCCGACTATGCTTTACGAGAAATGCACGAAGAAATCTACGACAATCATCTGGGGGCAAGGCCCTCACTCATAAGATATTAAGGCAAGGATACTTCTAGCCGACCATGTAGAAAGATGCTGCCGACCTGATAAATAGATGTGATCAATGTCGAAGAACTTCTAATATTCAGCGCCGACCTTCAATCCCGTTAGCACCAATCACAACACCTTGGCCTTTCGCATAATGAAAAATGGATATCCTCGGGTCATTTCCTATCACCATAGCACAGAAGTTCTTACTCGTCGCTATCGACTATTTTATCAAATGGATGGAGGCCGAGGCTCTGGCAACCATTTTTGAAGCCAAGGTTCGAGATTTTATCTGAAAATCAATTATCTGCCAATTTGGACTACCCCGAGCTATTATAACTGATAATAGGTGATAGTTTGATAATCCGAGGTTCACTGGATTCTATAATGACTTTGGGATTTCGCACAGGCTGACATCAGTAGGTCACCTATAGAGCAACGGTGAAGTCGAAGTAACGAACAGAACCTTGTTGCAAGGTTTAAAGGCTCATCTTGGTCAGGCTAAGGGATGGTGGGTCAAAAAGCTATATCATGTCCTTTGGTCCTATCGAACGACCCAACGAGTTCCGATTGGAGAAATGCCTTTCATACTGGCATTCAGAACGAAAGCTGTCATACCCTTGGAAATTGGTCTGCCCATGCTTCGAGTTGAGAAATTCGACGAGGATAGCAACTCATTTGGAATGAGGTTAAATTTAGATCTACTGGAAGAAACTCGAGAATGGAATAGGATCCGGATGGTCAATTATCAACAAAGAGTAGCTCGGTATTACAATTTCTGAGTTAAAGAAAAGTTATTCTCTATCGGACAATTGGTGTTTCGCCGAGCGGTGGTCTCTCGTCCAACCGAACGGTCGAAGCTATCACCCAACAGGAAAGAACCATACAGAGTGGCCGAGATAGTTCGACCAGAAGTCTATCACCTTTGTCAACTGGATGGAACTCCAATCCCGAGAACATGGAATGTCGACAACCTGCGTAGATATTATCCTTAAATTATAATTTTTATTTTGATTTTTCTTTCAGTAATAAATAGTATTTTTTGCAGCCTCGGGCCTCAAAATTTGCCAATGCGTGCTCCTCAACCACGATCGAGGAGAGGAACACATAAAAATTGGCCACGGCCAAAGAGCGAAACACATAAAAATCATCGATGCGTACTCCTCGGCCATGATCGAGAAGCGGAATGCATAAAAATTGTCAATGTGCATTCCTCAACCATGGCCAAGTAATAGAATGCGTCCCCAAAATCATCGACACGCAATTCTTTGTTATGACCAAGGAATAAAATTTATGTTGGGTTCTCCCTTTTTAGGAGCTCGTCCTCATGTTGGGCGTTCTAAAAGATTTAAGCCTATCCATAAAAAGAAAAATTCAGCAGAATATGCACTAAGCCATGATGATCGACCTCAACCATTTGAAAAAGAAAGCATTGTATTCCTTAATCAAATATTTACAAATATTGGTCGGTCTCATACAAAAATACCTCGATGAATACCGAGGATAAGTAAGAGAGACCGACCTAACAAAAAGTTCGGGCATGCCCAAGCAAAGATCTACATTAAGCTCTATCTGGAACTCCAGATTTGCCGACCTCTGCCTGGTCGGGTAAGACTATGACGGTCGAAGGTGGAGCCGAGGTTACGTCCCCAGCGATCGGGTCATCACGGGTGGGGCTGAAGAGATCCTCCATCTGAACTTCCTGACCTTCAACCTCCTCGGCTTCTTCACCCTCTGATTCCAGGAGATCTAAGTTCAGGTCAGGGAAGTTTCTTCGAATCTTCTCCTTCAGATCTTCAATCCTCTATAGATAGAAGGTCAAGGCAAATTCCGCCTTTATATTATGGAATTCGACCGACAAGTGAAATGCCTCAACTATTTCGATCTTGGCAGCCTTCATCCGTGCCTTCCTGGCTTTCTTCTCCTCTAACAGTCGAGCTTTGGCCTTGGTCAGCTTGGATTTCAGTTGCTTCACCTTCTCCTTGAGTGACCTATGCTCATCCTTGGCCTTCAGCCTGGACAACTAAGCATCGTCTGCCCTTCGGATGGCCTGGACGGCTTTCTCCTTAGCTTTCTTGAAGAGGTGCTGAACCTCTCTAATCACCTCGACAAAATGATCTATATGGTGGATGAGCTATAAAATAAAATAAAGTTAAAAAAAAAGAGAGGAAAGGGGGTTGAATGATGAATGAACAAATGAAGGTCGGTTGATGACCAATACATACCCGAAGAAGGGAATTGTAGGAGTCCTAGATGCGAAAGGCACCTTTGGCCTCCTCGAATGTTTGAGCGTCAGCCGGCAAGATGACTAACTTTAGTAGAGAACGGGCGATCCGATAGTCATCGACACCTTTTCTTTTATCCTCAATTTTTGAGGCAATCTCCATCGAAGACACGTTCGTCGGAGCATCGGGTCCACGACTGACATCCAAATCGAGATTTCTAGCCCACCAAAGCTTCTTCTTGAAGAGAAAGCAGAAGGTTGGGAGGCGGGCTCCACCGAAGCAATCGATTGTAATGACGCCACGGCTTTTGCCAGCACCGAGCTTTCTTTTCTTGGGACCTGTGTTGTCCCCGAGGAATCCCCCATCGTCGGTTGGGCGAGAATGGCTTCAGGCCGACCATGTTTGGGGGCGGGGGCTACACTAGCCTTCCTCTTCTTTGCCGTCCGACGAATAGCTTTCAGATCAGTAGGGTTCATTGCTACATCGAGGAACAAAGATCGGTAAGAGTCAATGATAATAGCAAGAAGGATGAGTTACGTGAGATGACACGAAAATGTCACTTACTCTTTGGATCAGATCAGTGGAAATCATCCGACCTTGAACAAATTCTCCTCGGTAAGGAGCTTGGACAATGAAGGGGAAGCGATGCCAAAGATCCGATCTAAGGTCTCCTCCTTGGTGTTGGACAACGTCGGAGGCCTGACGGCCGACCTAAGAGGTCGACCCCATGATGTGTTGAAATCCCAAGATTGCTCGATTGAAATAAAGAAAAAATGCTCCTTCCAGTTATGAACCGAGGAAGGAGCACCTCGAAAAAGATGATGCCTTTTCTAAGGATAGATGTACCACCATCCAATCTCTGTAGGATGTTCCTTCAGTGTGAAGCAAGCTCGGAGAAAATGGGAGGTAGGCTCAACCCTGAGGAGATAATGTGTAAAAAAGCATAAAATCCATCAGGAGTTCGACGTCAAGCTACAAAAACTGATTCTGTATAAATTTAAAAACTCAATGACTAAGAAGTGGAAGGATAATCTGAGGCTAGCCTTCAGAGATTCCTCATAAATCCCAACCTGGTCGGGATGAGGAAGAGCTATACGCTCCCCAGGACCAGCGACCTCCAGCCTAAAGTCGTTAGGGATTTGGTACTTCAGCCTTATGAGTTCTAAGTCCTTTGAGGCGAGAACAAAATTTATCCTATAGGGGCCATAGTTCGGGATTCCGGGTTCTTCGGACCTACCCAAAGAGCCAGCTACCTCGGACCCATGATCCCCACCTGAATGGTCTCCCAAGCTCCAGGAAGATCAGGACAGATTGGACTAACTCATGAGTGTAGAAAAAACTAACCTAAAGAAGTCAGGAGACCGAGCAACAAGGGGGAGGATGAGGTTGACGATAGCTCGACTTCGTCCAAGCTATTCCATCACACACATGAAGTGGCGAAATTCACCCTTCAAATAACAGCAACAGTAAAAAGCTAGAATGATGCTGACCCCTATTTATAAGAAACTTGGACGACTTCGATCTATCATCGATTCACCAACCCCTCCGGATCTTCACCAAGTGTCAAGCACCGATTGGTCAGGACAGACGGACCCAGATCAAGCTAATGAACGGTCGAATTTGATGGCCATTGGACTTCAACCGGTCTCATCAAGATTCTGATCATCAACATAGCAACATAATTTCATTTAGGAGATCGGCCTCGACTTCGAAAGGATACTCACGTCGATCGATCAATAATGGCTCGACCTCGTGAGTAAGGGGCAACCATTATGGGATAGCCATAGCACGGCCTCGGCACAATATACATCGAGACTAGTTACTATGGAGAAGCTATTCGCTTACTCACGATTCGCTATAGATCGACCTCGAATGAGCAATTTTTAGAACATCCTATCGAAAGTCGGCTAATATCGACCTACTGAAGTTCGCTCCTAGGCGAGCTATTCCAAGGACATTGAAGGTTCGCTATACCTCATCCTCGACCTAGTATTCCTCGATCTTTGCCGATCTATTGAAATAGATCGGCCACGAATGACTGGCCGTTATGATAGGCTACTGGTTCGCTGATGGTTCACTATAGGTCGTATACAGCCGAGCTATCACCAAAGAAGAATTTCATTGGTTGGAGAAAGTTATCCACGTACGATCTATATAACATTGGTCGGTTTTAGTCGACCAATATTCGGATGACCTACTAGTTGTTTGTATATAGCCGATCAATATTGAACGATCTATTATTGGTTATCTTTTATCGAGGTATTACCATCTTCACCAGATCCGTTCTCTCCCCTAATTAGGAAAGTTTGGATAAAGAAGGTATCCCTCGTGATCCCATTTCTTTAAAAAGAAAAAATATCTCCCAAATTAATCCAAAGCAATAAATTTGGAAAGTCATTAGACTCCGAGACGAGCAGGACTCTAATACCTCTCCTATAAATAAAGAGGCTCCAAAATCCTTCAGGTACGCACTCAAATCGACGCTTTTCTTCTCTCGTTGTTCTTCAGTCTCCCAACTTGAATGTCGGAGGATCTTTATCGAACTTTTTTGCTGATGATCGAGTGAAGCTTCGATAGCAATCCTTTCTCAACCACATACCTCGACAACCGACCTCAAATGAAAAGAGTAGGAGCAATAATATAATAATAATAATAATAATAATAATAATAATAATATACTGTGGAGGAGTGCTGTGGTACTGCCAACTCAGAAAATTAAAACCTTCTTCGTATACCACGTATCGAGATGCCGTACGGTAAGGAGGGGCGCCGACGAATCCTTCGATCAAAAAACACATACCTTGCTCGGCCGAGCCATCGACGCTCTCCCGGGCACTCGGGGCCCACCGCCCTGTTCATCGGTGCCATGCCGCACCCTCGCAACCCCGCCGCTGGCGACGGTCGCCTGCCGTATAATATGCTGTGGAGGAGTGCTGTGGTATTGCCAACTCAGAAAATTAAAGGCTTCTTGGTATGCCACGTGTCGAGATGCCATACGGTAAGGAGGGGCGCCGACGAATCCTTTGATCAAAAACCACATACCTCGCTCGGCCGAGCCATCGGCGCTCCTCCCTCCGTCTCTCTGCCCCCGGGCACCCGTGGCCCACTGCCCTATTCACCGGCACCCTACTGCACCCTCGCGACCCCGTCGCCGGCGATGGTCGCCTGCCGTCGATCTCATGAGTCACGCCCTCCACTCAGAACCTTCTTCCGGCATCGCAGCCCCGCTTCTCCCTTCGCGGCGGAGAAGAAGAACTGGTAAGCCGAACGGTGCGCTCCTCCCTCCATCTCTCTGCCCTCGGCCACCCGTGGCCCACCGCCCTATTCACCGGAGCCCTACCGCACCCGCGCGACCCTGCCGCCGGCGATGGTCGTCTGTCGTCGATCTCACGAGTCACGCCCTCCACCCAGACCCCCTTCCGGCATCGCAGCCCCGCTATTCTCTTCGCGGCGGAGAAGAAGAACTGGTAAGCCGAACCCCTGAAGCTCTTGGATATGAAGAAAGAAGGATTAGAGAGCACAGATTACAACTCCTAAAGCATATTGAAAAGGTAATTTCTATTTCTTGAGTCAAAGGAATTAGGATTGATGCCAAGTGGGTTGATGCTTACTCCGTTGTAATTGGGAGGGTGGACTCACTTCTTCCCCAAATTTCAGAGGTAATTTTTAATATTGGAAGGCAAAGTATTTTAATTTCATTTTTTTAAAAAATATCTCTATATCTTGGGTGCTTCTTATCAATAATAAATTGATTTTCTCTCTCTCTTATTTTACATAGTTGCTTCGAGATAAAATACTTTCTTTCTGCTATTAAATGCAGCTCATTTCTTGCTTTTGTTCTAGGGCTCATCAGTAATTATCCTATGCCAGAACATGTTAAATTTGGTAAAATTTTTGACATTATTATCTTTGGTAGGCAAATCGATTGATAAAACAAAGAAACTCCAAAAGACATCATACATATATATATATATATATATATATATATATATATATAATATTTTGTGGAGGAGTATTATAGTATTGCCAACTTAGCTTTTCAAATAATTTTTGTTGAACAATACTTCCTGAAACCTCTCTCTTTCTTGACTCTCTCCTCCGTTACAACTCTATAATCTATTCTATTCCAAAAACCACCACTAATGCCAAAAAAGTCATGTCCGAGCCCTCCAACACCGCCCTTTTAAAACTTCTAGAACACCCCCACCACCCCATCACCACTCATGGCAACACCCCCACCACCCCATCACCACCCATGGCCGCCGTGTACTCTCCGTCTTCCTCCTTCGTCGCCCTAGCCCACGACTATCGGAAGAAAAACCAGATCCTCTATGAGACCCTCATTCTAATGACCACTAAGTGCCTCGATGATGAGTGCTACATTGGCGGTGGTGATTCCTCATCCGGCAGCTAGCGTCGCCCCCCGCTCTACAGAGCATGATGAAAGTGTGTTGAGAACTATTGCTGGAACAATACCTACCTCCAGAATTAGAACCAATGCAATGACAAGTAGGATAACCTCCTTCGCAATTATAAGGTCTTCAACTACAAGGCCCGTGCCACGACTTCCACCGTTGGAAGCACTGTCGGAGACTAGTCCTCCTACTGGGCCATGGAGTAACACGAGCAAAATTTAAAATACAAGCGCACGTGAAGGGGATCGAGCGAAGGGGGATGGCTGAGATGAGAGATGTTGGTGATGACAAAAAAAAGGGGCTGGACAGGAGGCAAGAAAGGAGGGGTAGTGGTGACACCGAGAGCGGCGGTATTGATAGGAGTGTCGGGGGGTGTGATTGGGATCGACGTTTGCCGAGAGCGAAGAGGAGCGATAGTGGGATGGTGGAGGATGGGGCAGCACCGATGGGCATGGAGAAGGTATAAGAAGAAGAGAGGGGTAGCGATATGGTAGAGATCAATATTTGCTGAGAGAGAAGAGAAGCCATGGTGGGGCAGCAAAAGGATGGGATGGCACGGTGTGAAGAAGATATGAGAATAGGAAGTGTTGGTGCAGAAATCCGTCGCCGTCGGAGGTCGCCGCAATCGAGGCCGCTGGAAGCCGCCGGGGACCTGCAAAACGAAGTCCCGTCCGGAGCCGGTGGGGTGGTGGCTCCGGCAGGACCCTCCGACGGTCAAGTTAGTTTCCGGCCAACAGTAATGGAGTGCTCGGAATGAGTTCCGGAGCTTAGAGATGTGGAGGAGAGCTTAGAGAGTCGAGAGTTCAGAGAGCTTAGCCTTAGTATGTCGGGAGGGGTCCTTTTATAGCGGAGCTTAGTCGATGGTGACGGCTGTGCCGTCTGGCAGAGAGTCGTCGGGCAGCATGGAGCTTGGTGGTGACAACTGCAGCCGCGTGCTGGCGGACCGCTCGAGGTTCGGCGGAGTCAGTCCCACTGGTGCCGTGTGCGGCGGATTGAGGGTGACAGCCATCGCCGCCTGGCAGTGGGTCGCTATCGCCCGCGGCGGACTGACCGATGGTACGGCGGACTGACTGATAGTGATGGTTGCAGAGCTTGCCGAATGAAGGGTTGAAGGCCTTCGTCGTGTGCCCATTTCGGGGGAGTTCGAACTCCCGAAGAGGAAGATGGGAGGGAGTTCGGCTCCCATAGGCGTCTGGCAAGAGGTATGCAGCTAAGGCTCGTCCGCAGAAGAGTTCGGCTGCTGAGAAGTCGAAGCTCGGCCGTCTGGGGTTCGGCCGGCTGTTGGGGCTTGGGCTGAGGCTTGGACACTCGAGAGTTCGGTAGGAGCTCGGTCGGCCGAAGTTTGATGAGGGCGACCGCTGAGGAGTTCGGCCCAGTGACGACTGCTAAGGAGTTCGGACTCCTAAGTGACAACTGCTGAGGAGTTCGGCCCAGTGACGACTGCTAAGGAGTTCGGACTCCTAAGTGACGACTGGTGAGGAGTTCGGCCGCTGAGAGGACTTCATTGAAGCTCGGCCGCTTGGAGTCGGTCCGAAGGAGTTCGGCCGCTGAGAGGACTTCATTGAAGCTCGGCCGCTTGGAGTCGGCCCGAAGGAGTTCGGCCGCTGAGAGGTTCGAAGGAGCTCGGCTGGCCAGTTGAAGGACTTCGAATGCTAGTTGGTTCGGCCAGGGCTCGCTGAGGAGTTCGGTCGCCTAAAGTCGGTCCGAAGGAGTTCGACCGTGGGAAGTCCGAAGGAATTCGGCTGCACGGGCTCGCCTGGGGTCGGTCCGAAGGAGTTCGTCTCCCGAAGAAGTCCAGCCGCTTGGAGTCCAAGGAGCTCGGCCCTCAGGAAGTTCGGCTGGCGGTGGGAGTTCGGCCCGGACCTTGGCGCAGGGGAGTTCGGCCTCTAGGCGGTTCGGCCGTGGTAGGGGCTCGGCCTGGCGCCTGGCGCTATAGCTCTTCAGTGGCCTCTGGTTACATTGGGTTGAGCGTCGGGCCGGGCTTCGGCAGGAGCGGGATTTATCCCCAACAGGAAGAAAGAAAAAATAATCAAATATTATTTTATAAAATAATTAAAAATATAATATATCTATATAATAAATAAAATAAAATATTAAAAAGTTAAAAAAAATTTATTAAAAATATTTTTTGCTCTGTGCAATGTGTGGGTCTTCGACTAGTTAGGAGAATTTCTATGCATGCATTAATGATTTAAAGATTGGTGAGTTGGGGATAGGCCTTTTGTCCTAAACCATCTTCTTCAACGGTCATGGTTCGCTTGAGATTGAGCCCAATCGTTTCAATCATAGAAAATGTTTGACATGCTACATGCTAAGCAAATCTAATGTATCAAAAAGGATTAGGTTTGATACTTGATGATCCATTTGATTGCCAATGTAATGTTTGCCCCTATCCAGTCCTAAGAGTAATAAGATACTCGTATATGCTGTGAAACACGCCCAATAGATAAGATGGGCAAACAGTGATGCATGGAACAAGTAAATGGTCCAACGGACATCTGACTCCGTTGCGTTTATCCATCGGGAAGCATCACCCTTTAGCATACCAACAGACGAGGTAACAAAATAATCGGCCAAATCCGTGGCAACATGCTCCTTTAACAATCAAACCGACGTTGAGTTGGATAAAAACGAGTCAGATCTAACTTAAAAAGGCCAGATTTTGCCTGAATCAAGTCTGTATGATAAATCTAGGTCATGGTACATGTCCTCCTCCCTATTAATATCCTATATCAATCTCTCAAAACAACCTTAATCTCGCACGTTACTTCCACAATTCTTGTTTCCGAATTTTCTAACTAGAGTAGCTAAAAGATCTTCCAACCTTGGCACAGACTCGCACAAAACCAACGGTAGATCTACCTCACCAAATCACAAATTTACACATGACAAGCAGCTTTCTTTGGTCTCAGTCATGAAGAGATAGCTGTCTTCCACCTCCAATGAATCAAAGAACTCAACAAACACCATCACGGAAGGCAAACCAGATACCACAACCTACAAGAAGAAACTCCAAGGTTGTGCCATACTTGGTCCAAAGTAAATGCTTCAAGAAAAAAAACAGACCCGCAGGACAAGCAAGCAAAGGTTTCCGGCGAAAAATTGAAATCGACTGCTTAGATTTTCTGACTGGTATCTGTACCTTTCAAGAAAATTATCAGGCATTTCCACAAAGTCATGCAAGCTAATAAATTAAAGGCTTTATTCTCATAGTAACACCCTTAGTGAAATATGACCATAGGATGGCAATCCGTGGAGTTAATGAACGGAATTACGATTCAGTACATCAGTTTTCAACTAGAGACAAACACAGTGAAGGTTCGCATATCAGTTTGACTAAATTAGATGTGCGACCGCGACCATTCCCATGACAATTAAATTGCAGTTACGGTAACAGGCTCGAGAATCGCCAAAAAGAAAGAAATAATCTTTATCTAATACTTTAATAATATGGTACATACATGTATGAAAATATTCTACGCTCTTCAGAAACCATTAGGGGACGAATTCCCCACCACATATTCAACTCTCCTTTCGGGAAGCCCTAATACCAAAAGCACAGGACCACCCATTATGAGTCATGACCATTGGCAGTGATCACAAGGGGTTGTGCAGCCCCTGATTCAGCAGAATTCTGGGGAAGGAAAAAAGTCAGTTCAGATAAAAAAGAAACAGGAAAATCAAACTAATTCAAGAATATAGAATGGGTGATTCTGAACATAGGGAGCATGTCAAACAGAGAAAGGACTACAGAAAAAAGTAAATTTGCTCTCTTATAGTGACAATAAATAGCTCACCCCTTCTTTTGGTTCTGATAAAGCATTTGGAATGGCTGGAGGTGGATTTTTCGAAAGATCCCTCATTGTTCCCTGCAGGTCCCAAAAAGTGCATAACTTATAACATAGTTACAAACAGCCAATGACTCTATACAATGTAGTTTAGTCTAGCATACAGAAAAATTTAGGTGACCCTGCTATGACACTCAAAGTAATGGTGATCC
Source organism: Cocos nucifera (assembly GCA_006176705.1). Lineage (NCBI taxonomy): Eukaryota > Viridiplantae > Streptophyta > Magnoliopsida > Arecales > Arecaceae > Cocos > Cocos nucifera. The sequence goes on along the minus strand of QRFJ01000041.1, from coordinate 785,322 downwards.
TTCATTTAAAAGATTTGAAATTTTGAAAATGGGCTAGCCAGACGTTTGTCAACTGGAAATAGGGAAACTAACCCCAAGCAGGCGAAAAAGGCCTTACACCTACCTATAACAGCATCAATTTATCAAGAACCTGTCAGATGCCAGCTGCTACACAAACTATCCAGAAGGAGAAAGATGTCATAGAATACTTCTGAATCCTTGCAGACGAAGAATCCTGCTTTTATGGGAACAACATCAATCTAAAAAAAAATCTCTAAGATTCTAGTATCACCGAGTAGTCTTCAACTATCAATAACCCACTTAAGTAGCGCATATAAGAAACTGGATATGCATTTTAAGAAACACCGGAGAGACATTTATGAAACATAGATGGACTTGACAGGTTTCTGCAAATTTGAATTTCAAGGGACCAATTAAGCTGTAAGACCTGTTTCTTGTTTTAGTTAAAATATGCCATGTTTGGGCATTATGGTCATGGATTTGACAGATTTGTGCATTTCTTTTTTAAACAATTAATATTATTTCATAAGAAACATCTCCATTCTCAGTTCTCACCTGGTAATATTTGACAAAGCACATACTGACCCTACCATTGCAAGTCTAAATCCAATAAGATATCCATGGATCTCTGAGAAAGTTGCAGCACGATCCATGTGCACCACATATTAATTCTTTTTTTTTTAAAAAAAAAGAAAGAGAACTATGTATCAACTCGAAAAAGATATTTGCCGAATAAGGCTGCCAATACTGCAAAAGCAAAACTAACTAGACACTCATAAACAATGCCAATATAGACGGAAGTAACAGGATGGCTTCTATGCTCAAAATATCAGATGCAGTCATGCAAAAACTGATTGAACAGCACATACAAGCTTCCTAAAAATAATTTTCACATTCACTGTCATAACCTACATGACAAGATTGGAATGGCTTTTTATGTTTTGTCTTAAGTTCCTCCCTTGCCTAAAGCTGTACTAGCCAAGAATTGGTACTTGAGGGTTAATGTTAGGTTGCCACCTGGCCTTGAAGACCTGCTCAATCCTTCCATGGAGCCCTTATAATTTAAAGTTGTGCCCCATAGCTGACCCATTTGATGGAAATGGCTTAGATAATGATGACAATGATAATGAAAATGACAACTCCAAATAATATTATCATACTGAAGACATATTACATCTAACACCAATATGCATGTCTTGCCCATAACTCTGACCATCATATAACTTAATTTATAAGCAAGGAATATATGACAAAAATTTCAACCAACCAACTGAACAACCTGTAAACATCTAAGTCGTGCACCTGTTTTATCCCACATGTAATGCAAGTGATACATGTTAATAACTTATATTTTTCAAAAGGACCACACAAATTCAATAAGCGATAACACATCGGAAATAAGTGATGACCATACATGTTAAAAGCCCTGATCACCTTAACAAGCAATCATGGTATATGCACAGCTAGGAATTACACATCCAAAAATCAAAACAAGTAATATCGTATATCACTGCCTGCTATCTCCACATAAGAGTTAGAAACTTGCTGGGTCAGGTCAGGCCATCACCTTGCTAGCCCAGAATGTGCTCTGTGCCAAGCTTAAGCTCAGGAATACCATACTAGGTCCAACCAAAGCCTGATCAGAGCTCAAATCTGAGCCCAGCTTGAAGCTAATTAGGTTCAACCCAAATCAAGCCTAAGCAAGCCCAAACCTGAATTGAGCCTAATCCAGCTGGAGAGCATGGAAGTGGAGCAAGATAAGTGAGGAAGGTAGAGGAGGGAAGGAAAGGAAGAGGGTTTAGGATTTTAAAAGAGCGGGGGGGATAGGAGTTGGAGGTAGTGGGGAGGTGGTAAAGGCAAGAGGGCGAAGGAGAGAAGGAAGAGGGTTAAGAAGAAGAGGGAGGTAAGGAAAAAGAAGAGGAAGAGGGAGGAGAGTGGAGTGGATAAAGAGGAGAGAGTAACGGGAGAAGTGGGAGAAGAGAAGGAAGGTGGTAGAGGAGTGACAATTCTCGAAGGGGGTGAAGGGGAAGGTAGCGACAGTGGAGGGGGAAGACGGGGTGGAGGAGAAGGCAACAGTGGAGGCGGCAAGGGTGGCAAGGGAAGGAGACCAGAGGCAAGGGATGGGGATGGGTGTGGGAGGAGGGGTCAAGAATAGGCATGGGGGTGTGATGTGAGAAAACTGGGACACGCTACAGAGGTGGGGGATGAGGAAACTACAGTGCATCAAGGGTCAGGGGTTAGGAAACTAGAACATGGGCCTAGGTAAGGGTCTAGGTCAGGCTTTAGGTTGGGGGTGGACTTGGGCTTTGACTTGGGCTTCAGAGTCAAGCGTTAAGCTGGGTTTCCAACTCGGACTTGGGTTTCAAGCCAGCCTCAAGTTGTGCCAAGCTTTGCCTTGAAACCAGCCTTGAAACTCTTTTAGACTTTGGATGCCATGGCTAGCCCCGAACCCATACCTTTTTAGGCCTAGCCCAAAGCACATCCCAAAGCTAACCTAGCCCAGGCCCATTTTTAGCCCTACGTCATATTCTTGTAGTTGGCTTATGATAATATGAAGTCAAAGCAGATCCCAGAAAAATCTTCCCAAAACTGTTCTCCTTCATTTTTTTTTTAAAGATTTACGACACTGCATGCTTTAATAATAAAGATGCCCCAAATAATCTAGTAATGCTCTATCCAAATGAAGCATAAAAATGCTTTATGTAAATTCAGCTGGAACTCTAGTTATAAAAAAACAATACATGGGTTTATAAGTAGAACACTTAGTAACACTATATGCCAATCCAAAAGCTGGTCTTGAAGACGCAATCAAAAGCTCATTCTGCATATTGCAAAAATAAAAAAGATCTAAAGGAAATATGGTAACATTAAACAAAAAGGAAAATAGGAAGCCAACTTTAAAATAATTACACAGCCAAACAAACAGAGGACAAAGTTCAGAATATCAACCTTATTTGCCCACACTAGCCCACATGCATTGCATAAGGTCCTGGGTCCATCAGGCCCGCGGCGCATCATTGGTGTAGATTTTGCAGTAATGCCACAATGATGGCATCTGATTATGTTGAAAAACATCAAGATCAGATCTCAAAAGAATAACACTGTTTTTGATGCACTAAATCAAAAGGAATAGCAATTAAATTATCTCCATGTTCAGAAATCATATCAAAACAATCCATGCACATATAACCCAATGGTAAATATAAGAATTCAGGCACGTAAAACATCTATTTAATTAAACAAATAGAAAAGTCATTAAAAAAGTTCAAAACAGAAGGCACCATAAATCAGGATGGCATTTCATAAGCAGGAGATGAAACATCATCCAATGACAAGATTTACATCAGATGTGCTTGCACAGTCTAGCCTAGCATCCTCAAGCAAACAGATTAGAGTTTAGTTCTCTTCATTGATGGATACTTGCCCAAGGAAGCTCACAGTCACAAAGACAACATAATTCTGGTATCTGTCCAAGTATACAAATATACCTCCTAGTTTTCCTATATCCATGATGCCAAGCACTTTAACAGAAGAACATTCTAGTCAAAGATCCAGGATTTGTCAAAAGCTTACGCTGATGCTGCTGGTGGCTGATTCTCCGGCGAACCCCATTGTTGGGTAGTATCCCAACTGGTAATGCCAGACGATGAATCTTCAGGCTTCAGTTTGGATGATATAAATTGACCCTTGTTTCGTTGCATTCTGTAATAAATTAGAAATAGAAGCTTTCATAATAGCAAACGAATGGTAATATCAAAAGCCATCAAAAGCATGCCCAAGCTTTCACAATAGGAAATGAATACTAATATCAAAGGCCGTCAAAAGCATGCCCAGTGCACTTAGTTATGTAATAGCAAAAAAATGTCAAGCCAAACTATCCCCTAAAATGAGTCAAGATTTTTTGATGTAATAAGTAAGCATGGACAATGGTAGAATATAATTGCTAGCTAAAGAGCAAAAAGAGAACTAAAAAAATAAATCTGTAATATCAACAGGCCTTGTGAAAAAGGGTCAAAATCAGTGCACATTGATCTTTTTAGTGATTTACTTTGATTGTGATGTCAAATGCTGGTAACTATAATGGGACATAAATCATTAGTTTTTGAAGAAGATTAGGCATTAAGTTCAGTGTCCTTTTGGCATTTCTTTTTTCTGCATCTCGCAAAAAAGTTTTAACCATTTTTCTAACAAGCTCTTTTCATCACGTCACGATTAAAAGTTAGATTTCTCTGACAACCATTATTTCTAGCATCATATATACATGATTGCTCAAGAGGTTCCACTTATCAACTTCTTCATGCAAAAATCGAATCCATTGCATAAGATCATAAGATTATCAAAGGTCAACAAACCTAACAACATGAGAAGAAACATGAAGGCATTAACTTATTCGATAAGAACATCACTAGTAAAAAATGACTACGATGAAAAGAAAAGTTTGCACAAGCAGGCATCTTTAACAGAACCTACTGCAACAAAAAGCATGAAACATAGCATACCACATGATCTACTGAATTCAACAATCCAAAGACTTGGATTCATCACACTAGAACAGGAGTATTCCTAAGAAAAGCTTTTTGGGTCATAACATTTCAGAATTTTGTATGATGCAGGATTCTTTTAACTTGCAGTTTTCCTAAGAGTGCTCTCAGGCATACAAAGGTAGATTAGATATTTCATTTTTATTTATTTATCTTTTAGACCTCACAATAGGATTCCTGGTCAAAGAAAGTTTCCTGCTCAAAATCAAATTCCTTGATAAATTAGGACCCATTGATGATTTTTTTTTTTTTGATTCAAATATCTTTAAGCAATCAAGCTTCTAACTTTATTTTTCTTATAATTTTTGGATTTATTTTAATGGCAATCTTTTTAATAAGTTTCCAAATCCCTTTTTAAGGATATTTGTGTCTAGAAAATATACCAATGAAAAGGTTTGGCTTGGGAAGGCTTTGAAGCATACGGGGACATGTTTCAGCTGTATTCATGGCTGTCAATAAAGAGCTTGATAGAAATCAATTTTTAAGAACTAAGATTTGATTATCTTTAGTTAGAAGTGCAAGAATGGTTCTTATCTTGTAATCAAGTTCATATAAGAATGAAATCAGCAATTTAAGAATTTTTTCCCACTCTTAGTTGCGTATTACTGACAAAATGCCAATATTTTTATCTGGCAATGTAAATCCATGAAAGTATTCCCTTTAGAAACTAGCAGAAAGATAATTTCCAAAAGAAACAGGGATAAAACTTCGTGAGTAGGTAAAACTATTGCACTTTATTGGAATTTCAGCATCTTTGGGCAATCATGTTCCAGAACAATATCAACAGCGGTAATTAAGAATGTGAAGCATTGATAAATAAAGGTAGAAAATGACACAGAAAAAGAATGGTGTTCCAGGAAACTATGCAGCCTGTTAGGTGAAGGGTTATGAAAATGGATAACAGGACCAATTAGGACTAAGGTGAAGAGGTGCCCAAAGACACAACATAGAGGTATATGGCTTATCATTGCAGCAAGTGTAATGCAAATAGATTCAGTGATAATTCAAGGCTTAGAGGTATATCTTTACCATGCATTGTACCTTTCTTTTATACCAACCTAACTTAGAATCTGTTGGGGATAAACCCCACTCCCGCTGAAGTCCAGTCTGATACTTAGCCTAATGTAACTGGTAATCACGGAAGAGCTTCGATCGGAAATTCTTCCTCCAACGGCCAAACCCCTCCCAGACTTCTTCAATAGCCGAACTCCTCCAGCGGCCAAACCTCTTCCGGACTCCTCCAGCGGCCAAATCCCTTTCAGACTCCTCCAGCAGCCGAACTCCTTCCGAATTTTTCCTTTAGTCGAATTCCTCTAGGAGCCGAACTCCTACCGGACTTTTCCTTCAGTCGGATTCCTCCAGAAGCCGAACTCCTTCCGGACTTCTCCTTCAGTCGAACTTCTCCACCAGTCGGACTCCTTCTAGACTTCTCCATCAGTCGAACTCCATCTGGATTCCTCCAGCGGATTACTTTCATATTTCAAATAGTATTCCTCCCGGATGATCCTCTCTAGCTGTATTCCCTTTAGGAGTCCGAACTCTTCTGGAATTGACATACGTCAAAGCTCTTCACCAACCAACGTCTGCTTCCTCCGAACTTCGACTATTAAATCTCGACGAACGGGCACATCACGACAACGGACACCTCTCTCCATAACAAACTCCACATGGCTCGGAGCGGCTCAGTACCCGACGACTACGACTGTCACTATCAGTCTGCTACAGGTGGCGCCCTTCTCCGTAACAAACCCCACGCGGCCTCGAGCGGCCAGCTATCGGACGGCTATGGCTGTCACTATCGGTCTGCTCCGGGCTCCATCTGTAAAAAGAACCCTCCAGATACGTTTTCTCTAAGCTCTCTTCTCCTTTTCAAAATTCTGCTGAGTTCTTTCCTGAGCACTCCATTCTTGTTAACCAGAAGAGCTAACTTGATCGTCGGAGGGTCCTGTCGGAGCCACCACCACCGACTCTGGACGGAACTTTATTTTGCAGGTCACCGGCGGCGACCTCTTCTTCCTCAACTCCAGCTCGATCCGGCGTCGACCAGATTTCGCACCAACAAGATTGGCGCTAGAAGAAAGATCCTCTGTTCCTGAGATATCCTTATTCTTAAAGGAGTGCTCAGTCGACCCTGTGGATCTTGTTTTTCAAAATTCATCTCTATCCTCTCCCTCAATCCTAAGAAATGCCTCCAAAGAAAGCGACTATCCAGAGATCTACCGCTTCTGCCGCCAGATCTGAGCCAGATCCATCCGCTCCTGCTCCATCACCGATGCTTCAACCTCCTCCTCCACTGGCGGCCACGGTAGATTCGGAGTAGTTTAACCTGCTGATGCAGCAGATTCAGGGCCTCACCGAAATGGTGCAGGCCATACGGCAACCTCCGGTAGCGATTCCGCTAGGAAACCCACCATCGAGATGTCAGAAACCGATCCCGAGGAGGAGCACTTGGGCTAGCATACCCGTCGCCCCTGGAAAGAAAAAACAGAGAGCAGAGGATCCTTGTTTAGATCGTGATTCTAAGATCTGCAATCGAGATGGCGTCCTCGATCAAAAACTACGAAAGATGGATCGGCGGATTAAGAAACTCCGCTACGTCGCCCCAGCTCACCATGACGACGTCCGCACCGATCTTCCTTTCTCTCTCCGAATTATGCAAGAGCCCGTTCCGCCGAACTTCAAGTTTTCTCTATTTGAAAGCTACGACGGAACCTCTGATCCGATCGATCACCTGGAGGCCTTCCGGACCATGATGGAGCATGATGCTGCTCCATCGTGCACCAGACGCCATGTTATGCTAAGCTTTTCCGTCTATCTTAAAGGGAGTAGCAAGAAACTGGTACTCGACGTTGAAGCCGGATACGATCTTCTCTTTTAACTAGATGAGCCATCAGTTTGCAGCTCACTTCGTCAGCAGCCGACGTCCGTGCCGAGGCTCGAATTCTCTGATGAATATCAAGCAAGAGGGAGAATCTATTCGGACTTACGTTATCCGATTTAATACTGTTGCATTGGAGGTCCGGAATCTGAATCAGTCTGTTGTAATGGCCACACTCAAGGGCGGCCTTCAGAAGAATGATTTGCTGTTCTCCCTGGAAAAGAAATATCCTAACAACTTTGCCGATTTGCTAGCTCGGGCCGAAGGATATGCCCGAGCAGAAGAAGCCTTCAAGTTGAAGGATGAGGAAGCCGCAGGAGAGCGGCGGATGGACGAGTCTTATAGACCCGCCGTTGATGGAGGGCCAAACGAAGTTCGGCCACACTCACGGACTCCCCTTGAGTGCAAGTGAGCCCGAACTCCTCGAGCTCGTCGCCAAAAAAGCCCCGACAGAAGGGTGCGAAGAAGTTCTCCCCCCACAAGGTTCCACAACTATGCCCCCTTAATGCTCCTAAAACTCAAGTTCTGATGAAAATTAAGAATCAGCTACCAAAGCCAGAAGAATTACGATCTCCTCCAAACAAGCGCAATCGAAGCAAGTACTATTTGTATCATCATGATCACGACCATGATACTGAAGAATGCATTCAGCTCCAAGACGAAATCGAGGAATTCATCAGGAGAGACCGACTAGGTCGATTCCTCAAATGCCGGTCTAAAGCAAGAGAAGATCAGCCAAGGACGCTGCCGCAGCCAGAACCGCCGATGAGGGAGAAACAATGAGGAGATCGACTGCCTTTCGGCATCATCAACACTATCTCTAGGAGACTTAGTACTTCGGCGAGCCACCATCTCTTAGTCTCAAAGCCAGGGAAAGCTTGCCCCAAATTGGAAAGGCCCGTATGAAATAGAGGAGATCGTCCGGCCCAGAACTTATCGTCTGAAAGAGCTCGGAGGAACAACGTTCTCATGATCTTGAAATTCAGAAAATCTGAGAATTGGCCATGTTAGGAACAGAAGGAGAACCTCATCCTAACATGAGCAAGTCAAAGACCTCCGGTTATTTAAGACAGGAGGAGAACCTCGTCCTAACGTGAGCAAACTCGAAAGCCTCGTTAATTTAGATGAGGTGAGGGAAGAGGCCCTGACAACGGCCTTAATGTGTCCCTACAGCCCGTTAGGAACAGGAGGAGAACCCCGCCCTAACATGAGCAAAGTCGAAGACCTCGTCGATATAAGACAAGATAGAGAGAGGCCGTATCGACGATCCCAACACTTCAACAGGAGATAAGATCTCCTACAATCTCGGCTGGAGATAAGATCTTTCTCGGGCTTCAACTTCAATAGAAAATGAGATCTCCTACAATCTCGGCTGGAGATAAGATCTCCCCCAAGCTTCAACTTCAATAGGAGATAGAATCTCCTTCAACCTCAACAGGAGATAAAATCTCTTACAACCTCGGCTGGAGATAAGATCTCTTTCGAGCTTTAACTTCAACAAGAGATAAGATCTCCTACAACCTCGGCTGGAGATAAAATCTTCCCCGAGCTTCAACTTCAACAGAAAATGAGATCTCCTAAAACCTCGACTGATCTCCCCCGAACTTCAACTTCAATAGGAGATAAGATCTCCTACAACCTCGACTGGAGATAAGATCTCCCCGGAGCTACAACTTCCATAGGAGATAAGCTCTCCTACAATCTCGGCTGGAGATAAGATATCCTCCGAGCTTCAACAGAAGATAGAATCTCCTTCAATCTCAACAAGAGATAAGATCTCTTACAAACTTCAACTTCAACAGGAGATAAGATCTCCTACAATCTCAGCTGGAGATAAGATCTCCTCCGAGCTTCAACTTTAACAGAAAATGAGATCTCCTACAACCTCGGCTGGAGATAAGATCTCCCCCGAGCTTCAACTTCAAAAGGAGATGAGATCTCCTACAACCTCGAGCTTACAACTTTAAAAGGAGATGAGATCTCCTACAACCTCGACTGGAGCTCCCCCGAGCTTCAACTTCGATAGGAGATAAGATCTCCTACAACCTCGGTTGGAGATAAGATCTCTTCCGAACTTCAACTTTCACAGGAGATAAGATCTCTTACAACCTCGGCTGAAGATAAGATCTCCCCCGAGCTTCAACAGAAGATAAAATCTCTTTCAACCTCAACAGAAGATAAGATCTCCTACAACCTCGGCTAGAGATAAGATCTCCTTTGAGCTTCAACTTCAATAAGAAATAAGATCTTCTATAATCTCGACCGGAGATAAGATCTCTCTCAAGCTTCAACCTCAACAGGAGATACGATCTTCTACGATCTCGGTTGGAGATAAGATCTCCTCCGAGCTTCAACCTCAACAGGAGATAAGATTTTCTACAACCTCGGCTGAAGATAAGATCTCCCCCGAGCTTCAACCTTAACAAGAGATAAAATCTCCTTCAACCTCGGCTGGAGATAAGATCTCCCCTGAGCTTCAACTTCAAAAAAAGATAAGATCTCTCTCAACTTCAACCGAAGATAAGATTTTTCCCGAGCTTCAACTTCAGCAGAAGATAAGAACTCCCTCGAGCTTTAACTTCAACGGGTGCAGAGTCCGAAAAAGAACATCGGCAATCATCTTTTTTATACTTCCTTCCTTCGAATTTCGAACTTGGAAGTGGGGAGATTAGTGTTGGGGATAAATCCCGCTCCCGCCGAAGTCCAGTCTGATGCTTAGCCTAATGTAACTGATAATCACGAAAGAGCTTCGATCGAGAATTCTTCCTCCAACGGCCAAACCCCTCCCAGACTTCTTTAGCAGCCGAACTCCTTCAACGGCCAAACCTCTTCCGGACTCCTCCAGCGGTCGAACTCCTTTCGAACTTTTCCTTCAGTCGGATTCCTTCAGGAGCCAAATTCCTACTGGACTTCTCCTTCGGTCGGATTCCTCCGGGAGCCGAACTTCTCCTTCAGCCGAACTTCTCCACCAGTCGAACTCCTTCTGGACTTCTCCATCAGTCGAACTCCATCCGGATTTCTTTCATATTTTTAGTATTCCTCTCCGATGATCCCCTCTAGCTGTATTTTCTTTAGAAGTCCGAACTCCTCTAGAATTGACATACGTCAAAGCTCTTCACCAACCAACGTCTGCTTCCTCCGAACTTCGATTATTAAATCTCGACGAACGGACACATCACGACAACGAACACCTCTCTCCGTAACAAACTCCACGTGGTCCGGAGCGGCTCAATACCGGACGGTTACGATTGTCACTATTAGTCTGCTACAGACGGCGCCCCTTTCCATAACAAACCCCACACAATCCCGAACGGCCAGCTACCAGACGGCTACGACTGTCGCTATCAGTCTGCTTCAAGCTCCATCTATAAAAGGAACCCTCCAAATACGTTTTCTCTAAGCTCTCTTCTCCTTCCCAAAACTCTATTGAGTTCTTTCCTGAGACTCCATTTTTGTTGGCCAAAAAAGCTAACTTGATCGTTGGAGGGTCCTACCGAAGCTACCACTATCGACTTCGGACGGAACTTTATTTTGCAGGTCATCGACGGCGACCTCTTCTTCCTCAACTCCAGCTCGATCCGACGTCGACCAGATTTTGCACCAACAAAATCCAAGGCTCCAAGGCCGCAAACAAGGCCATCCAACCTTGGCTATTTGGCCATGGCTCAATTATATGAGAACTATTTACAAATCTTGGTTCAGGCTTCAGCTAACTCACCTGTAGCGATTCCCAGATCAGTGGGGCAAGCAAACCAGACAAATCTAGGTTGTGCTTTGCAAGCCAACCATTTCTTGGTTGAAGTTGTTTATACACCAAGCCTAAAATGTCACTAGAGCTTCACATATTTTCCACTCAGCGAAGTATGAAACGGATACCTATCAAGCCTAACAACTTCATGAACATCTTAGTGCATTTGCAGCCCTAGGTCCAAATCTTATATGAAATGGCTAGTGTCTCTAGCAAAGAATTCCATACCGGCCCGAATCAGCTGGTACACCCCATATCGAGCTGGACTGGTGGGGAATCAAGACAGTTCGGCCGAGGAAACTGGTACACCAGAGGAGAGAGAGGGAAACAAAGGAAGAGAGAGAGAAGGGGAGGGAGACATGAAATGATGCCGCTAGAGGTCGGCGGCGGTCCGTTGAGACTGTCGGAGGACCACGGAGGCATCGCCCGATAGGGCACTTAATCGAGCGTGAAAGAGAAAGAGAGAGGAGCGACGTATCGAAGGAAGGTACAGCCAACAAAGGGGCTGCCAGAGTTTATTGGATGGCCGCCATGGCCACCGGGTGGCGGAAACTGCACAGATGGAGCTGCGGCTGTGGAACAGGACGACCGCCCCTATTCATGCATTAGCTTTTTTTTTAAAAGGAAGCTGAATAGTGAAGCCGACGAACCCATTGCCGATCGGGTTTGCCGGCTTCACTGTTTCTTAGCTTTTTAAAATGAAGCCGGCAAACTCATTGATAGTTTCACTATAATTGGGCTTTAAAAAAAAAAACATGAAACAAGAGCGATCGCTCCTATTTCACGCTCATGGCGCCAGAGGCCACGATTGCACTGTCCGACGGCCAACTGAAGGCCCTTCGATGGCCTCTCCGACAGCTTCCCCTCCCTCCTTTTCTCTCTCCCCCCTTCTCTCTCTATCTCTCTCTCTCGGCTGAGGAAGGGTGGATGAAGCGAAGCCTTGGCAGCCCTCTGAGCGCACTAGCGGCCTACATGTGGCCACTATCGGCGGCTCCTTCGGCCGCACTCTCCCTCCCTCCTCCCCTCTTTCTCTCTTATCCTCTTGGATCGCTTCCTTTGCTCTGTGTTGGTTCGCGCCAGTCCGATCTAGTACGAACCTGTACCAATCTGCACCGCCGGCCGGTCGGTATGCATTCCGATATTGAGTCCATGAACCTTGATCTCTAGTATTTAGAAAGGAAAGGCCGGTTGTTAAGAGAAGTTTATTTTTGCTCAACTAACCCTTCTTTTAATCTCACCACTGTTTGTCAGAGCTTCATGTGCAATTAGAACTTGCATATGCAAATCTATCAGCAGATCCCTCCAAATCCTACCAATAGACTCGATGAACATCAACCAACCTAATGTAACCTAATTATTTTCCATGTTAACCTTGGCCAAGTATACAATTTATAATTTTGGAATTACGATATACTCTCATGAAACAAAGAAATCCCAAAGATAATTTCCATCTAACTGAAAAGTCAAATCCACTCAATTCCTAAATACTCCTTGTTTGTCCCTAATTTCTCATATTTTTCTTGAAAAACTTTGACAGTATCACCTAAAACTCTTAAAAAACATAAAATATTTTTATAAACCATTGTCCTATAAACCCTCCCAAATGTTAGAAGCCTCAATACCTCCATGCTATCAAGACCATAGATCTGCTAAACCATCCATCCAAAGATATGATATAATATAAATAAGAAATTTGGATACATCTTATAATTTTTTAACATGTTTTTTTACACCTAATTGCACATCAACCCACATCCTTCTCTGTCCTTTTTTTTTTTGGAGGGGGTGTGCTGGCATGCATGGGTGCACGTGTTTTCTTCCTTCAATATTGTCAAAAATTATATCAGGTCTCCTAATGAAGACATGGAAGATCGAGATAAACATGTGGAGTATTGGGTCTTGCAATTTTTTTCCTCACAAAGTTGAGGGTTTGCATCAAAGTGCTACTTTGACACTTTATCAAAATTTTTGGGACCTAAATTCTAGCTTAACCACAAGATGAATGTGATGGTGATTTAAAAGACAATGCCCAACAATCTTTATCTCGCATCAATCTGAAGTCAGACATGTAAAAGTATGAGATTCCCAACAACTAGCAAAAAGTTTTAAAAGCACTGACAATCACTTGTTCAGCAAATGCCACCATCATTCTCCTCCATCAAAGCTCCAAACAGGATATATGTTTATATATGACATCATTGTATTGAGACATGTTCTTCAAAATAAAAAAAATGCTACTAGCTGTTTAACATATTTATTGACAGCTATTGCTGATAGATGCCTTCTCATAATTTTATTTCATAATCAAATTGTTAGTCACTCACTTACAAGTAAATGATGGGTAAACCAAATATTATATCACAGGATCGGTATCAATAGGTACCTTATTGCAGATGAGAATTTTTCATTCACAAGTGTAAATCTCAGCTTATGAAGATCATACATGATTGACAAATACCTACAAAATGAAAGCAGTGCTGATATCAGATGATACTTCCTCATACCTTTGGGCAACCTCTTTGCGAACATTGTATCGTATTCTCTTGTCAAAGTTCCGCTCTTTCCTCTTCTCACGAAACCTCATCAATGATGCAACTCTGTGAGGAAAGTTTATGCGCTGGGAAACATGGAAAGCAAAAACTGGCAATCAAGAACTCCGAAAGGATTGGCAGTATAACAAATGATAAGCTTGTCGAAGAAATGAATACCCTGTTATGTATATGGGACGATGATGGAAAAGAATTTAAAGCAGTGTTCATCTCACGGCCCCCAAGTAACAGGAGCACGGCCTGAACCTGAATTTTTTATACAAACAGGAAGTCAGTACATAGCGTGGGATACCAGAAGTGTACCCAATTTGGAAATGCCTGACGTTTAGAAACAAAAATGATGAGTTTAGAACATCAAATGTTGCGAAAATGTCACCTTTTCGGGGGAGACGGAGTCGAAGACATAGACCTCGCCCTGGAACGAGAGTGTAAGCTGGTTGCCACCGACTTGAGGGGCGATCACCGCTTGAGGATCCCCTAGATTGCCTGGATCGGCCTGTCCATCCGCCTCCATCGCCTCGCCGTCCACGGCCACATCCCCATCCTCCTCCATCCCATGTCCGCCTCCGACGCCACCGCCGTGGTGCTCCGCCTCCTCGTACTGCTGAAAAGCCTGCGCGTCGGCGGCGGCGATTAAATGCGACTCTTCACCGACCCCACGGCCACCGTCGATCTGCACCGGCATCGCCACCACCGGGAGGACCTGGTGGGCGACCACCGGCTTATGGATGTGGTAGCCCGAGAGGCGGCCGTAGGCCGCCGGCTTCACGTCCACTGGTGGATTAGGGTTTTCGCTCATCCCTAAATCTCTCTATCTTCCCTCTCGATGCCTCCCACAATTTAGAAACTATTATAGAAAAAATGCACAAAAAATCGATAAAAAGACAGAAGACTGATTCAAAAAAGTAGGACCATCGGTGGACCTTTTTGTATATTTGGAGATGGATTGATTCCTTGGAAACCAAAAGACCGAAGCAATTCTTCTCCAAATTGCATCCGATCGAAGGATTCCGGATAGGGTTTAAAGAAAAAGACGATGTAGAAACCCTAGATTCGGCGATGCGCGATCGGTTCCCGTAATCGGCGATCAGGGAACCCAATGATTAGAGAGGGAGGAGGGGCATGAGAATATCCTATGAAGATGTGCTTATAAAAATTTGTATGCGGTCGATATGATCCGCCGTTCCGTTTCCTGAAACCAGATCTTGCCCACTTGTAGGAAATATCAAATAGCTCAGATAAGATAGACGCATAGAAATTTATCCGCGTAGTAGCAGATCTGCCGTCCATGGATTTGATACAATGATCTAAACCGATCATTTTGGTGTGGGTCCTACTCTCGTTGATTTAAGCGAACATTCGAGATCTAGATAACCATGGACGGCAGATCCGATGTTCCGCATAAAACTATATTAGCGATCTATAGGGACGTCCTCATATAAGTTTTGACACGAAGCGTCATGACGTCACCGTTCGTAATCGTAGAATCTGGCCTGGAGCCATGTGTGGTTGCCAGCGTTAGAAATTTAAATACGGATCATCTCGTCAGCTGTGAAATTTTTGGATAGAATAGGACTACGGGACCAACCAAAAAAAAAATGCTACATCATCATTTCAACCATTTCGGCCGTCGGTTCGTCTGCTCGAGTTAATTTTTCACTTAAAATTTGAAAATTTTTCTTTCATTCCCGCACCGTTTGTTCCCAGCGAAGGAGAAAAAAAGAACAAAAAGACATGCTGATTCCCATAAGACCCAAGAATTTGTTCGATCTTCCTCCCATCCAAAAGCTCGCTATCCCATGCTTGATCGCCTCTTTCGCGGTGGCCTCCTTCTTGGCTCTGTCACTGATGAGAGAACGGCTCGAGTAAGACCCAACGCTGCCTCCAACTCTTCTCGTCGGTCAAGTCCCCCGCCCTTGGACTCCCCGCTGCCTCCCTTCATATCCAATCCAAGTTCCCCTTCCCCCTCCACCCTCCACCGCAGCTTCCGGTTCCTCCCCTTCTCCACTGGCCCCAAAACCCTCGACCACGTCTTCGTCTGCCCCGCTCACTCCCCTGACGGCCTCCTCTCCCTGCTAGCCATTGAAGGCCTCCTCTCCTAGCCCCCTTCAACCCTCCCCATCCGCCTCCTCATCGTCCACTTGATCATTGTGCTCCTTCGCTTCGAGTTCAACAACACCCCAACCGACCTCAAGCGTCGATCCTCACTCTTCTTCTGTCAAGTTCGAGGAACAAGCAAGGTGGTTTGGGGCACTGATGGTTGTCACAAACCAAGTGATCAACATGATGGGGGGCGCGAAGTTGGAGGGGGTGAATGGCAATGCCATCCGAGGGGGGAAATATGGGTCCTTCTGGGATCATCATGGAGGCGGGTTTGCTCTGTGCTTGAGGTCGGCTAAGGTGTTGTTGATCAACTCCAATGCGGAGGTGGACGGGGAGGGTTAGAGGGGACCAAGCGAGAATGGCGTCAGTAAGGAGGGTGAGGAGGTTATTGAGGGGGTGGTTGGGGCGGATGAATTAAGATACGATCGACGTTGCAGGCAGAGGTAGGAAGGAGACACGGAAGGAGAGAGAGAGAGGGAAGGGGAACTCGGAGCACGCATGGAAGGGGCGGTGGAGAGGCTGCCTTCGACAAGGGATCGATCTTATCTTCAACAGTCGAGATTCATACGGGCGCTCAGAAAAGATCTTATCTCCTATAATCGAGGTTGGCCCGGTCTCTCATCTTCTGCGGTCGGGGTTGCTTCGGAAGAGATCTGATCTCCTACGGTCGGGATCACCTCGGGAGAGATCTTATCTTCTGTGATTGAAGTCACCTCGGAGGAGATTTTATCTCCTACGGTCGAGGTTGATACGGAATCTCGGAAGAGATCTTATCTTCTACAATCGAAGTTGGTCCGCTTGCTTAGGGGAGATCTTATCTCCTACGGTCGAGGTCACCTCGGAGGAGATCTTATCTCTCGCGGCCGAGGTCACCTCGGACGAGATCTTATCTTCCGCGATCGAGATTGAAGGTTGAACTCCTCGGATCCCTGCTGGCGAAGACCTCGAAGCTCGGTCTCCGACTCTACTCGTGTTTAGGATGGGATTCTCCTTCTATTCCTAACGCGGCCACTTTCGGTCGTTTCTTTTCTGTCGTCACGTAATTCTTGCATCAGAAAATAATAATGTTGAAATGACGCAGTTTTATTGAAGGAAGATTACTGGTAATACATCCTCAGATTTTCTAAGTTCCAAGGTCGTAAAAGCATCATCCCTCCAAGCTCTTTCAGGCGATAAGTATCGGGTTGGATGACCTCTACCACTTCATATGGGCCTTCTCAATTATGGGCAAGCTTTCCCTAGTTCTGAGGCTGAGAGACAGTGACTCGTTGGAGCACTAAGTCTTCCACTCTGAACATCTTACTTCTAACTCTCGAGTTGTAGTACTGAGCCACCTTCCGTCCATAGGCTGCCATCCAGATGCGGGCTTCATCCCTTTTTTCTTTCAGAGGTCGAGGTTAACTCTGAGATTTTGTGGGTTGTGCTGCTCATTGAAACCCATGACTTGTGCAGATGGAAGCTTAAGTTCGATCGAGATGACTGCCTCCGTGTCGAAGGTCAAGGCGAATGGTGTTTCTTCGATCGGCATCCTTTGTGTAGTTCGGTACGCCCAGAGGACGTGGTAGAGTTCGTCTACCCAGGCCTCCTTTGCTCTGTCGAGTCTCATCTTGATGCCTTGCAGAAGAATTCGGTTGGTCACCTCAGCTTCCTCATTGATCTGTGGGTGAGCCACCGATATGAAGCGGTGGGAGATGTTTAGTTCTTCGCAGAACTCGGTGAACCTCATTCCAGCAAACTATCGTCCATTATCGATTATAAGAATTTGGGACAGACCGAACCGACAGACTAGTGACTTTCAGATGAAGTCATGCACCTTGGCTTCGGTAATCTTCACTAGTGGTTTGGCTTCGACCCACTTGGTGAAATAGTCGATCGCGACCAAGAGGAACTTTCACTGTTCGAATGCCGTAGGAAAGGGGCCAAGTATGTCCATTCTTCATTGCGCAAATAGCCAAGGTGCACTTAGCGGAGCAAGCTCGGATATCGACTGTCTTTGTACGCTGGCGTTCTTCTGACAGCGGTCGTACTTCTTCACATACTCCACGAAATCGTGAAATAAGGTCGACCAATAGTACCCTTATCGAAGTAATTTTTGTGACAGGGACCTGGCTCCTATGTAACTTCGTCCTTCGTGCACCTTCCATAATGCGAGGTCGGCCTCTGAAGGTCGGAGACATCTCAGCAGCGGGAGCAAGTATGACCTCCTATATAATCTGCCTTCATGCAAAACGTAGTGGGAGACATAATTCTTGAGTTTTCGAGCTTCTTTTGGATCATGATTAAGGACCTCCTCCTTGAGGTAGGCGACCAACGGGTCGATGCAGCTTGACTCAAATTTTGTCTGTAGAATGACTTAAGATTTCTTTGAGGTTGGGCACTTCAGAGTCTCCAAAAATACTTCTTTGGGCAGTTCGGCTGGGGCTGAAGTGACAACTTGGAGAGAAGATCGACTCTTGCATTTTTCGCCCTCGGAATCTATTGAATGTCGAAACTGTCGAAGGCCAAAGTCAAATCCCTCACTTTCCTAAGGTATCTCACCATGCTTTCTTTCCGTGCTTTATAGCTATCATTAACTTGGCCGACCATCAGCTGCAAATTGTTATAGACTTGAAATCGATCTACTTTTAATTTTCTTGCTATTTTTAATCCGACGATCAGCGCTTCATATTTAGCCTCATTGTTGGTCGTAGGAAACTCAAAGCGTAGTGTGTACTCGACGACGACTCCCTCGGGACTGACTAAGACCAGCCCCGTACCAGCTCTAGCAAAGTTGGACGAACCATCCACGTGCAGAGTCCAAAAACCTTCGGAGGGGTTCGACTGTGATAGCAGGGCGTCGGTCTCATTCTGTTCAAGCTTGGCTTCTACTGGAATGGTGCATTCTAACATAAAATCTACCAGTATCTGGGCCTTGATTGATGGTCGGGATCGATAGTTGATGTCGAACTCTGTGAGCTCGATTGTTCATTTTGCGATTCTTCCGGAAGCGTCCACTCGGTGAAGGACTACTTTTATTGGTTGGTCCGTGAGGACCGTTATGGTGTGCTCCTGAAAATAAGGTCGGAGCCTCCTGATAGCAATTAGAAGAGAGTAAGTTAGTTTTTCTAACCTAGAGTACCTGATCTCCACATTCCTTAGGATCCGGCTCACGTAGTAGATCGATCGCTACATCTTCGCTTCTTCCAAGACTGCCGCCAGGGCCACCAAGGAGACAATCAGGTACAGGAACAATTCCTCTTTGGGTTTGGGCTTTGCCAGCAGTAGGGGTGAGTCGAGGTGGTTTTTAAGCTCCTCGAATGCCTGTTGGCACTCCACCGTCCAGCAAAAGTTCTTTGGTTGCCTGATAACTTGGAAAAAGAGCACACATCATTCAGCTGACCTTGAGACAAAACGATTTAGGGACGCCACCTTTCCGGTCAGGTGCTGAACTTTCTTGATCATCTTCGGAGCGGTCATCTTCTGAATGGCTCGAATTTTCTCGAGGTTTGCTTCGATTTCGCATCTCGACACCATGAACCCCAGAAATTTTTTGAAGGTCATGCTAAAGGCGTACTTGGTCGGATTCAGTTTCATCTTGTGCTTTCTGAGTGCACCGAAGGTCTCTTTAAGGTCGACGAGGTGGTCTATTGAAGCTTGGCTTTTGACGAGCATATCATCCACGTACACCTCCATGTTCCGACCGATCTACTTCTTGAAGATCTTATTGATCAAAGCTGGTACATTGCCTTTGCATTTTTGAGTTCAAAGGGCATGATCCTATAACAATAAAGACCATAGTCAGTAACGAAAGCGGTCTTCTCTTCGTCCTCGGGCACCATCTGTATCTGATTATAACTAGAAAAGGCATCCATGAAGGTGAGGAGCTCATGGCCCAAGGTCACATCCACCAGTTGATCAATCCTGAGTAGAGGGTAGCTATCTTTCGGACAGATCTTATTCAGCTTTTTGAAGTCAATGCACATCCTCCACTTGTTGTTCGTCTTTTTGACGAGGACCATATTTGAGACTCAGGTCGGATAATTAACCTCCCAGATGAATTCGATTTTGAGAAGCTTATCTACTTCTTCGACGATTGCTTTCTGTCTCTTTGGGGCGTAGTGGCGCATCTTTTCTTTTCTCGGTCGATGCCTCGGATCGATGGCCAGCCAATGTTCCATGACCTCGGCGTCAATCCCCGACATGTCTGCTGGGGTCCAGGCGAAGACATCCGCATTTTTCTGAGGAAGGCAATGAATTACTCCCGAACCTCGCCTGCCAAGTTAGAGTCGATCTGCACCGCGTGCTCCATGTTTTCATCATTTAAGGGCACAGAGACGAGGTCCTCCATAGGCTCGCTCCGCTCCTCAGTGAGGTCATCGCGGACATCCAGTCCGTCAACAAGATAAGGGTCGGACCGTTCTTCCTTATGTAGGGCGATTGAGTAGCAGTGCCTCGTCAGAGCCTGATCTTCTCTGATCTCTCCGATCCCGTGATTTATTGAAAACTTCATCTTCAAATAATAGGTTGACACCACCGTCCGAAGTGCATTTAGACTAGGTCGATCGAGAATGGCATTGTAGGCGGACGAAGTCCTCACGACTAGAAAATTGACCTACGCTTTGGCCAGTTTTGGGCACAGCCAAAGTTATTATGCCTTCAACTGGTACGGTATTGTCAGTGAATCCTATCAGTGAGGAGTTCATAGATCCTAAGCGGTCATCGGATAAGGATATTTTTGAGAAGACATCGTAAAATAATACGTCAGCCGAGCTTTCATTATCCACCAAAATGTGGCATACATTATAGTCGACAATGTTCAAAAAAATTACAACCGCATTATTATGCGAAAATTGGACTCTCTGGGCGTCCATCTCTATAAAGGTCATGGGTTCCTTGGTCCTCCATCACTTCACCGATCCCACGGATCCGCTGGCCTCTTCTTGTTGAAATCCTCCCGAGATAGTATTGATGACGTCGAGAGGCAGTCGATTTTCTTGTTAGTCCTCCTTACTTGGTTGTAACGCCCTCAGCCAACCCTCCTGCTCTTCAAGCCATCTCCATAGGAATCAGCCAAGTTTACCTCGCCTGACGAGCTCTTCGATGTCGTCCTGGAGTTGGATGCACTCTTCAGTGTCATGACCGTGGTCACGATGATAAAAATGGAACTTATTGGGATTGCACTTGCTGGGATGGGAATGCATCCTCTCCAGTCTCGGAAGTTATTTTCTGATTTTCATCAACACTTGGGTCTTCGGAGCGTTAAGGAGGGCGTAGTTGTGAAATCTTCATTGGGGAGAACCTCGGCGTGCCCTTCCATCAGGGCTTCCTCACCTTCGGGTCCGAAGGGGAGTTTGGGCTTGCTTGTGCCCAGATTGAGTTCGAAAATGTGGTCGAGCTTCACTCCGCTTTTCTTCTTCGGCGGGCCTATCCGGTCCGTCGATTC
This sequence comes from Cocos nucifera, assembly GCA_006176705.1. NCBI lineage: Eukaryota > Viridiplantae > Streptophyta > Magnoliopsida > Arecales > Arecaceae > Cocos > Cocos nucifera. Next base: position 764,081 of record QRFJ01000041.1, on the reverse strand, counting down.
GCTGCTTGCCGCTGGCTTCATCGTCCTTGGCCTTGAAGGCCTCCTTAGCTCGGGCATAACCTTCGGTCCGAGCTAGCATGTTAGCAAAGTCTCGGGGATACTTCTTTTCTAGGAAGAACAGTAAGTCATTCTTCTAAAGACCACCCTTGAGGGCAGCCATGGCAACTGATTGGTTCAGGTTCCGGACCTCCAATGCGGCAACATTAAATCGGGTGACATAAGTCCGGATGGGTTCTCCCTCCTTCTGCCTAATGGTCATCAAGGAATCCAAAACTCGATGCGGATGCCGGCTACTGACGAAATGGCCTGCGAACTGTTAGCTCATCTGATCAAACGATAAGATGGTACTCGGCTTAAGCACCGAGTACCAGTTCCTGATGGCTCCCTTAAGGATAGAGAGGAAAGCCCGGCATAAGATAGCGTCTGGCGCGCCATGGAGCAACATCATTATCTAGAAGGCTTTCAGATGGTCGATCGGATCGATGGTCCCATCATAACTCTCGAACTGTGAGAGCTTGAAGTTCGGCGGGATCAGTTCCTGCATAATTTTCTATGAAAAAGGAGGGTTAGTACAAATATCATTACCACGTGAGGAGAGAGTGTGATGGAGTTCTTCGATTCGTCGGCTCATTTCTAAGAGCCTTTGATCCAGGAGATTTTCACGATCTTTGATCTCTAATATTTTTTGGTAGAATGGGTGTGAAGCTTCCCCCTGGGTCGAGTCGTGGTCCGAGCAGGGGGCCTCCATCCTCTACTTTCCTCTTCCGGGGATTGAAGGTCGGGTAGCCCAAGTCAGTCATTCCTGAATCGGACCACAGGGCTCTGAAGAATCCCGCACCGATTGAGCCAATGTCGAAGCCTATCGGTGCATGATCTGCACCGCCTGCATTGCCTCCATGAGACCATGAACCTGTTGGACGAGTAGGTCGAACTGCTCCGCATCCACCATAGCTACAGGCGGAACCTGGGTTGTCGGGGCTAGAGCGGGAGCAGATGAATCTGAACGGGATCGGGCCGCGGAGGCCATCAATCGTCGGATCGAAGCTCTTCTGGAGGGCATTTTCTCTCAAAAAAGAGTTCTAGAGAGGAAGAAAGGAGATCTCTAGAGAAGGAAGAGAGAGGTCGTCGCTGAACACTTCTTTAAGAACAAGAAAATCTCAGAAGTAGAGGGGGCCCTTCCTCTAGCGCCAAATCTATTGATGCAGAATTTGATTGATGCCGGATCAAGCTGGAGCAGAGGAGGACGAGGTCTCCATCGGTGACTTGCAAAATAAAGTTCCATCCGGGATCGATGGTGATAGCTCCAATAGAACCCTCCGACGATCAACTCAGCTCTTCTGGCCAACAGAAATGGAGTGCTCAAGAATGAGTTCGACAGAGTTTAGAGGAGAAGAGGAGAGCTTAGAGCTTGGAGAAAACGTATCTGGAGAGTCCTTTTTATAAGCGGAGCTTGTAGCGGATTGATGGTAATGGCTGCAGTTGTCAGATAGCAGATCGCTCGAAGTCTGGTAGAGTCAGTCACGGAGGGAGGCACCGCCTGTAACGCCGTCTGCAGCTGATTGATGGCGACAGTCATCGCCACCTAGCAGCAGGTTGCTGTCGCGTGCGGCGGACCGATAGTGACGATCGCAGCCGTCCAATACTGAACCGCTCGGGGCCGTATGAAGGATTGAAGAGCTTTGACGTATACTCATTTCGAAGAAGTTCAGACTTTCGAAGGGAATACGGCTAGAGAGGGTCACCCGGGAGGAACGCTAGTTGAGGGAGCCCAGAAGGAGTTTGACTAAAGGAGGGATCCAGAAGTCCGGCTTTCCTAGAAGTCCGACCGAAGGAGATGTCTGGGAGGAGTCCGGCTCTTAGAGAAGCCCGGCCGAAAGAGATGTCTGGGAGGAGTCCGGCTGTTGGAGGAGTTCGGTCAGGACTCGGCTGCTAATGAGTTCGGCCGGCTGAAGGAGTTCGAAAGGGGCTCGGCCGCTAAGGAGCTCGGCTAAGGCTCGTCCGTTGAAGCTTTTCCGTGGCTACCGGTTGTATTAGGCTGAGCATCGAACTGGACTTCGGCAGGAGCGGGATTTATCCGCAATAATAGTGTTATCTGGAAAGAACATCTTTTCAGCATACATTCAGCCTCACGTAATGTGCCGGTCTTCAACTAGTTTTTACTTAAAAATAAAACTCGATATAACTAAATTAAATAATTATAAATATATACAAATATATCTCTCGACTCATTAGTAACAAAATGATCATCTCGATGAACACGAGTCATCATGTAAAACTCCACCCGACCAGGCTCCCTCCCATGCTCATCTAAATATTTCATCCATAGATTTTAGTCGATAAATTCTAATAGTTTCAATAAAAGCATCATGATACATGATAATAACCAATAAAATCATTGACAATTATCAAGATTTCATATACATTATTTTTTATACCGCTATTTTTGACCAATTTATCCTCCATCCATTGCCCAATTAATGAGCTCGGAGATTGATGGCAGTGCTCATCGTTCAAAAGCTTAGCTGAATGATGCTGATTCTCCTTCATATGTGCCGTATCATGTTGGTTTCTGCTGTTTGACCGTTGCTGATCCCATGGATGCCATGGTTGATTACTGCCATGCTGAAGATCTTTGCTACTCAGTTGAGGTCCAAGTTTAAGAAAACTCATGCTCTAACGACTTCTCTACAGCTTTTGGATGAAGAGTTACAATTTCTACAGTTACTCCGTTGTCCTAATTTCCCCATTCGATACCTTCAAACAGAGCACTGCTGCTTATTTGGCGGCGTCAGTTTGTAGGGCCATGAAATCAGCTCTTTTGAAAGGGCTGATCAGATCCTATCTTCTTCCCTTCGATAACATCCAGGTGGCTCGGTGCTTCCCATTATCACAACCGTGAGTCAGATGGGATGGAGTCTGATAGGGGGTGACAGCGAGTCATCGAAGACACGCAAATCAAATAAAGTTTTACCATCGACACTTAATATACAGGGGCATCCAGACACAGCTCAAGGATCAGATAAAACCATATTTGCAAGAAAATAGCAGTAAAGAAAGTCTAAAGGATTCATAGGGAAATCAAAGTCATTGATAGAACAGCATGCACGACAGCATTACCAATTTCTGCATCTACTCAAAAATAAAAATTACAGATGCATAATATGAAGTAAATAGTGCTCATATGATATAATACATGGCCTAAAAAACTCGAACCAAGTATGAGAAATACAAACCGTTGGACATGCCTCACTAGAAGATATCATGGAAGTTTTGCTACAGTATGAAAAACTTTCAGCTGAGCATGCACTACTTCATAATGTCGATTCACCAAACTTTAACACATTACAATATGCTATACAGGTATTTGACACTCTTGAAGCATATATTAAGTGATCTAGTTCTATAGAACCATCCATCTTCAAATTCCATAGACCAAATCCATAAGGAAATTCTAACACTTGCATAACTAGTAATCCATTGTTTTCCTGGGTCCCATGCTGGATCTTTAACTCAAGCACTAGCATTTTGTGATGACATCAAAATAATCAACATCCAAGCATAGGCCAAGAATTATGCTAACAGAGTTGAATGTTTTACAATCTTAGAAAACTGATTTCAGTCACAGTGCAAATGGAGACACTCATGAAGGAAAAAGCACCTTTGGATGATTGGGGGTCTCTTCCATAACCTCCTATGCACCTTCTCTTCCATGCATTGTTTACCACAAGAAAATATGAACATCCTACAGTCGGTTTACAACGCATTGCTACCCTAAAACTCCAATTCTCTTCTTTTTTTTTTTTCAAAATAAGCTAACAAAACAATATCTCTTCCAGTCCATGACAAGACATTCTTGAGCTCTCTCTAAGGACATGCCTCTTGGGTGCACTAAACAGACAAACTAATGCACATAAGAGGAGGAAGAAAGCAAGCATGTGGAGTTGCAGTGGCAAATAGGCAATATATTGGTCCAGTTTAATTCACTTGGAAAACAGACATAGAATTTGAAGGTATAAATGGAAGGATCGAATATTTGATTCTGCAATTACTTTTTTGGGGGAAAATATATATATATATATATATATTTTTTCACATTTTAAACCACAATCCACAGGAAAACAAAATGTAAATAAGAAATGCGAACAAGATATGATGATGAATCTTAAATTTGAATATTTTCACTGTCCTGCAAAAAAAGAGGTAGACAGCAAAAGCTAACCAAGAACTACAAAACTTAAACCTAAGTCATTACACCATAAATGTTTTAATTGATCTCAAGTATAAGAGACATGCTACCTAAGATGGTGTAGATCTTGTCACCATGGATCAAAAGAAACTTTCAGAAACCAGCCAAGAGCTCTGTCAGAGCCTACTATCAGCACCTACGGCCCCTATAACCTCTCGCTCTCCCTACCAAAGGATAGCATTGGCGCTAACAAAAAGCAAGGTTTCTCCTTTTGTCTCTGACAAATACCTAGCCCAGCTACAAGAAAATCGATATTGGCAGGATCCGTTTACAGCATCGATCCTATTTGCTATCACACTAAACCCGTCCAACGGGATCCTCTCAGTGGCGGTTTCAAATTTAAACTCTCGACCGTTGGCTCATCTCAACTGCACCACTACAGGATGTTCAAAAAGCCATCTCTTCTTATGTTTTCAAAATGCAGGCCCTCACAGAAGCCAAGAATATCGCGCCAGGCAATTCGTACACTATCTCAACTGCTGACCACACGGTTCCAGTTGCTCGAGTCTTCAACAGAATTTTACTTGAGTGCAAGCCAAGAGACTCGACAAAATCGCCCTCTCCCAAGAACCTTTCGAATGCGCAGACAAGACAGCAAGTAGCTGCCTCCCCCCCCTCCAACCCCAAATGCAGTGCTAGGCTTCGATCAAAGAAGATAAAATCAATGGGCTTGGTAGAGGATGCACTCACAGCAACGGACATGCATTTCATCAACTCCTTAACTCCTTCTCAAATCATTGCTATGGGGAAGAAATGTGGAATGCTCTTTGAGATAAGTGAAGTCCTAAATCCAGTTCAAGTCCTGAAGACGTTGGAAAATCAGAGATTAGAGATGGGGACTAACAAGGTCCCAGTAGAGACACCATGATCGTCGGTGTATATTATCTTTCCTTGCTTGCCCCTTTTGGGACTACAGTCGACAACTAGCCATTTCAGACTCTTGTTTTACCACCCCGTTCGTACCACCACCTTTCTATGTGCTGCCTCGAGGCATTTTTGGTAGGTTTCTTGCCTCCACAAATCATGTTGAAAGCAATACTATTCCTAGTCCTGAAATTATGCAAGGGTGGTTATCACTTTTCTTCCAATATATTCCTGTCATGTTGCCTCGTACCCATTCATGATACTTCGCTGGAATGTCCGAGGGTCTGGTAGGCCACAAAAACTATCAGAGAAACAATCAAGCAATCTAGATGTCATGTGATCTGCCTGCAGGAGACAAAGCAAAGGAACATCACTCCAAGATTACAAAGCTCCATCTGTGGCAACGGATTTGCTGGTTGGGTCTCAACGGATGCTAACGGATCAGCTGGTGAATTGCTCACTTGCTGGAATGACCAGTTTTACGAGGGCAGTTTTATACACTCTAGTGCTTCCTCTCTGACCATAAAACTAGTAAACAAGCAAAATGGGTTTGGCTGGGTGCTCTCTAATATTTATGGCCCACACAACGAACACGATCGAAAATGCCTGTTTGATGAACTCAGTGGCCTCAGAATTTCATTTTCACTGCCTTGGGTACTCATAGGTGACTTCAACGCTACTAGACTGCAATCCGATCGGAAGGGTGCAGCTCTCTCACAAAAACCATCGAGGCTATTTAATGCATTCATCGATCAACAGCAATTGATGGAAATCAAACCATCTAACAAGCGTTTTACCTAGTCTAATCTAAGAGAGGACCCAACGCTGGCAATTCTTGACAGATGCTTCATCTCCTTAGATTGGTTCAGCTGATTCCCGCTAGCCTTCCTCTAAGTGATGACCCGCACTACTTCTGATCATGCACCACTCCTCCTACAGCTGCAACCACAGCAAGGTACGATTTCTACACAAAAACCTTTTCGATTCGAAAATTTCTGGTTCTTGATCGACGGGTTCGAAAGTAATGTCCAACAATGGTGGAATCCGACATCCAAATCTGGTAATACAATCACGGTTATAGCGACCAAGCTCAAATTCCTTCGAGCAAAACTGAAAACTTGGAACCACTCAGTGGTCGGTAATTTAAATATACAGAAAACCAATCTTTTAGCCAAAATTGACCGTCTAGATCGGCAGGAGGAAGACCACGCCCTCCTGCCCACTGAACTTCGAGAATGTTCCAGAATGAAACTTGAACCTGAGCAGCTCCTACTACGGGAAGAAATGATGTGGAAACGGCGAACCCAAACTCAATGGCTCAAACATGGGGATCGTAATACTCAATTTTTCCATGCCTGGGCCGGTAATAGATGCCGGAAAAATACAATCCTTGAACTGCACTCCAACGGAGAGCGCCTTACGGACAACCGAAAGTTTCACCAGACCTTCAGAAGTTACTACACGGGACTCTTAGGCACAACATCAAATCCGAGTATTAAAGCAGATTGGCAAGTATTGTATCCTGGAGAACAACCATCTCTATAAGATTTAGAACGGCCTTTTACAATCGATGAAGTGAAAAAAGCGGTATTTTCTCTAGACTCTAAGAAATCTCCAGGGCCGGATGACTCTTCCTTTGCATTTTATAAGAGATTTTGGAACACAATTGAGACAGACCTGATAGCTGTAATGGAAGGATTCTACACTCATCGGCTATCACTGGACCAGATTAACTATTCCTACATAACCCTTATTCCTAAGAAAGAACACAACTGCACTGTACGTGATTACCGTCCAATATCTCTCATCCATGGCATCACCAAAATCGTATCTAAAGTGCTTGCTACTAGACTTGGAGAGAAAATGAGTGCCCTAACATCGCCAACTCAGACAGCTTTTATCCAAGGTCGTTCTTTGCCCGAGAGTTTTGCTGCAGCAAGAGAAGTGCTCTTCCAAGCACATAAACATAGGCACAGAGGAATCCTATATAAGCTCGACTTTGAAAAGGCCTTCGACTCCCTAGCATGGCCATTCTTGATCGATATGTTGAGATCCAGAGGCTTTGGCAGCAGCTGGTGCAAGTGGATCCTGGACGTTATCTCAACTGCCAAATCATCAACCTTAATAAATGGCACTCTCGGACAGCCAATTCATCATCGCCGTGGACTTCATCAAGGTGACCCGCTATCCCCACTACTTTTTATTCTCGCTACTGATGCCTTAGACCGAATCTTTCAAACAGCAGTTAATAACCACATTTTGGAAGGATTGGAAAGCAGTACAGCACTTTTCCATAGCCTCTAATATGTAGATGATACACTCATATTTTGTGGGGCATCAAAACACTGAAATTCATCCTATACTCGTTCGAATTATTATCAGGGCTATGCATCAACTATCACAAATCTTTGGTGCTGGGTATTGGCTTATCACAAACACATATCACTCAGATAGCAACACTCCTTGGAAGCAAACACTATGAATTTTCCCTCACCTACCTGGGAATGCCACTACGATACACAAAGCTCAAATCAGGAGATTGGGCACCACTTACAGAAAAGATCTCGAAAAAATTAGCAGCATGGAAGGGTAAATTATTATCGACCATGTGACACTTCTCAATGTAGTATTCTCACCACTTGTGTCTTTCTAGATGACAAGCTTCACAATACCATCACACATCGACAGAAGTAGGCGCTCCTTCTTTTGGTGTGCTAACAATCAATGGAAAAAATGGAAAAAGCTTGCTCAGTTGGGAACATTACCGTAGACCAAAACGGTTTGGAGGTCTAGGTGTTACTAACATTAAAACTCTCAACTTGGTTTTGTCTATTCGATGATGGTGGAGCATGTTTTGCTTAGAAAATAAAACTTGGAAGTTACTAATCTAGCAAGCCTATTTCAAAAACCAACCTCTCTCACTTGAAGAGATCAATCCTCGTAATCTTTCAGATTTCTGAAAATGTGTTCAACGAAATAAGGTGGCCTTCAGAAATTTGGTCGGATTCAAAGTAGGCACTGGAACACAAATATCCTTCTGGAAAGATATTTGGGCTCTTGACTGCCCTCTAAAAGACCCATTTCCTAATCTATTTGAATTAACACAAAGCCAGAGGTCTTCGATTGCTGAGGCTATTAACTATTTCTATAACTCAACAAACTGGCCAATTTCGGATAGGTTGGCTTTGCACCCAGACGCCCTCAAGCTTAATCAAATCATCGCTGCAACAAACCTCTCAACAGCTCCGGATAAGGCAGAATGGAAATGGTTCTCCAGCAATAAATTCTCAGTTAAGAGCTGCTACGACTTCTTACATGATGGAGGTATCCAACCATTCTTCAGCACCAAAGTTTGGAAATTTAAAATTCCACCAAGAGTTCGTTATTTTTTATGCCTTTGTTATCTAGACAAAATTCTCATAAAAGTAAACTTGGTAAAGCGAGGCTGGAGGGGCAATGTTAATTGTATTCTCTGTGATGAAACTGCTGAATCAATAGATCACCTATTCCTTCAATGTTCATGGTCTCTTTTCCAAAACATATTGGGACTCCCAACACTACCAAGAACTCAAGAACTACTCTGGAAGGTGTGGAGAATGCAGCAGCCAACAGTCTCGTTAACTCCAAGCTTAGATACTCTAGTGGCAGCAGTATTTTGGTGCTTATGGAAGGAACGTGATGAAAGATGTTTTGAGTTTCACGCTTTTCTCCCTCGAATAATCCTTTTACGAGTCAGTAAGCTATACTTGTTCTGGACAAGACACCTCTCCAAAGATGGCAATAACAAGTCCGATCCCGTTGGTTCAATGATTCGAGGTTTTTTAAACAGCATACCAGCTCAGGATCTCTCACTATTCTGACAGCACTGGATGCATAGTTCGGTGATTATGAACGTGCCATCACTTCTCAACCAAAGCAAACAAACGAAAACGAGAGGACAGATCCTCGTCTTCGAGCCATGGGGCGGCCGTCTTCTGAATTCAAGAAATCTTTTGAGTCAGCTTTAGACCTCAATCACTGCTAGAGCCTGTAACTCTTGAAGAAATTTTGGAACCAAGAAAACTTCAGATGAACCAACTTTTTTGTCAGTGGCCTGGCAGTTCCAAATCCACTACCTTCCAACCATTCTCTACCTCTGTAACTATTACTTAAAATGCTACTTTGTAATTACTATCTACTTACTATTTAATATAAGCATTCTTGACTTAGGACATTCTAACTCAATTACATCAAAAAAAAAAAACGTGAGGACTGAAAGAAACACAGTGTGATTGCAATATAAACAAGAATCCAGTGATGCAACAACCTGCACTGGTTGCCCAATGTACAATACACTTTGTCATTTCATGCTGAAACTACTACAATTGTTGAAGTAGTGCATGCTCAGCTAAAGCTAAATTACTGTAACAATAAAATCAGGATCAACGGTTTTGCTGCAGGACCAGTGGCCTGAAAAACAAGTACGAAAGATATCATGCACTGGTTTCCTTTAGGTTATCATATTTTTTTCTTTTTAGTTTTATTGCTGATCGTATCTGCAAACATTCTAGTTATATAAAAAATTTCTAAAAAAATTCTAAATATGTGATATACTAAAGATTTTGAAAGAAACATACGAATTTCTATTTACGTCGCACATAGCTTTTCGATCTTGATATATGAAGAAAAGATAGAGATACTCATGTAGCTCTACCAATAGCAAAATATACCTGCAAAATAAAATAAAAAATATAATATATCTTGTATATATGACCAATCTACGTTAGTAACAAATGTAAGTTATATGATGAGTGTGTACAAATATTTATCCCCTCTCGGAGAACTAATGATAAACAAGATCCCTCTATTGATGAGGATCTATATCAGGAGGACAAATATGAGCAATATCATCCTCCACCAATTCCTCTCTCATATAGTCCCTCTTTAGTATTGACTTGAATTCTTTCCATTTTCGATTGAGGGACTTCAATAGCCATTCATAGCTTTCAAGAGGGAGTACAAATTTATTCTTAAAAAAAAGAGCAACAAAAGATATTTGATCATTAAATAACATAATTAATTTATTATAAACAAATTAACATGAAATATAAAGTCATCTTATTATCTCTACTACTCGTAGAATCTCAAGTTTATATATAGGAAGCATATCATTCCATTTTGTATAGCTCAATGGACAAAGCTGACCCTTTAGTACAACGGTCCCTAAAAAGCTCATCAATAAACTGGCAGTTTTATCGATAAGCTATCCTATCTGGTTGCACCGGATGACAACCCTCTCATCCTTAGCTAAAATGTCAAATATCTCTGGCCCGTATGGATCCATGCCTAGTCCATGCTCTCCTAGATGCATCTGCAACAAATATAAAATAAAAAAAAATATATTATGAATCAATCCACATAAATTAAAATATCCTTTATAATACTGAAGTTTATTAAAATACCTTGGATATGTAGTTCATCTATAGGTACATCCTCATCAGTAAGAGGATCATGCTCGGACTCGGATTGCTGTGCAGATAAAGTAGCAGCCTTAGGCTGCTATGCATATAATGAAGAATCGGCCTTAGACTGTTGCAGCTGCCTCGACCATCAAGGCTGATCAGAACATGATCCATCATGTAAAATATGCAACTGAATATCATCAAATAGTCTGCATCGTGGCATGATAACACCTAGCATTCACAAATAGAAATATAAATCAGTGAACATACATTATCAAATAATAAATAAATTTATGATTAAATTGCTAAAAAGAATCAAGATCTATTAAATGAACATGATGACATAATACAAAATTTCATACATAATATATATAATATTAAATGTCTCTTGCTAATTAAGAATCAATCAAGATTTTCTTCTTCAATATCCGTCTTAACCAAGCTTGTAGCATTTAGATTATCGGTCGAGGCAAGATTATAAGGCATACATTATGTATAAGTCTTATCATCCTCTACTTGCAACCCATTTTCTATATTATATAAGTCATTGGGTTTCGTTCTCACAATAATAGCCCAATCCTCATCTTTCAAATCTTATACAAAAAATACTTGATGTGCTTAAGATGAAGAAACGAATGAATCATCCTTTAATACTATACCAGTATATATCAATCTTAAAAAATTTACAAGTATAAATTCATTCGTATCTTGCTTCAAGCCTCTTGACGAGTTTATATCCATCCAATTATCAAAATAATATGATTTTAAATCTTTTATAATAATCCAACTGAAAAACATCCATAAGTATACTATAATAAATCTTTCCATCTGCTTCTACCATGACTCCACTATTCTAGATTTTTTTTTGATTTTTTATATTTTTGTATAAAATTTAAATCTATTAATGATGAAACCATTAAATCTATTGACAATATTGTTAGGACCTCGAACAATGATAATTAATTCATCTGAATAGTTACTCTCCATCATAATTGGTACCTAAAAATGATGATATAATTGTTAATGTATTATTTAATATTAATAACTATATTACAAAACCCATCCTTTTCTTAATATATATGACTAACCTATTTGGAAAGCCATTCAGGAAATAACTTGATCAACTATCGTTGCTCAATCCTTGAATTAGGTCGAATACTATGGGTTCCTCATCTCTAAGCAACGAAAAATTCGCTACAAAAAAATTAACTCATTGATTAAGAATATTATATATTATGTCAACAATAGAAATTATGATATATGACTATACTAACCTGCGATACTAAATTATTATATCACTATGAAATAATACATAATGATGAGCTTGTGTCAAAAATTTTTTTATTAAGAACCATACTTTCAACATTCCCCAAAGCCCTTCCAGCAGTTAAGAACTTATAAATTTTTGAGTTATCAATAATGTTATAATTTTTTTGAGGTCGATTAAAAATAGTCTCTATACTTTCAAGATATCTTAGAATAAAATGTCAAATACTCTTTAGCAATATATCCTTCCATAATTGAGCCTTCAGGATAAGCTCTATTTCATACATAATTCTTTAAATATATAAGATATCTTCAAAAATTAAAAATTCATTAAACATCAATACAAGTATGACATTACTTATACTAAAGATTTTTAAATTATAACTATAAAATTTTGCTATTTCACCTCTTAATAGGATATATTCATCTATAGTGTACCGGTCTACCAAATTTTGCTTTCACTGCTATGTGAACAAGTAGATGAACCATGATGGTAAAAAATCTAGGAGGAAAAATTTTCTCTATATGATAAAGTATAAGTACAACATTAGATTCTAATTGATCAAGCTCCTTTGAATCAAGAACTTTAAAACATAATGACTTAAAAAATGATGACAACTGAGCAACAATAATAACTACTTGTTTTGACATTGATGATCTTAAAGCCAGTAAAAAAATATCTTGCATCAAAATATGACCGTCATGACTTTTAAGATTTGATAGTTTTTGCTTTTTGAGATTTACACATTGAAATATTTGATACATAGTCATGAAGAACCTTGATATTATTTAGAAATATCATGACAAGATCTTTCTCTTGAATTGACATTGAGATATATAAACTTTATCATTAATAAGCTCTTTGGGATTTATGCCCATCTCTTTCAAATCTAAACATGCCTTTAAGTTATTTTTACTCTTTCCATCAAGATTTAATAATATGATAATTAAATTATCATAAATATTTTTCTCTATATGCATAACATCAAGATTATGTCTAAGAAGATTGTACTCCCAATAAGATAAATAAAAAAAAAACTCTTTTTCTTCCATAACTGCTTAATGATGACTTGTTAAGGAGTATCAACACACTTTCATCCATTATGTCATCATCATTTTGACTTTCATCTATATGATCATCATCATCGAAATCAGCATATCCTAAAAAATTTTTGAATCAAGATTGTAAATAATGACTGTTGGGAGTATCAACACGTTTTCATACCACTTGTTAAGGATCTATTACCAGTGGATTGCGATAAAAAGAAAGAAAAAAATCAAAACAAAAATAAACGAGTACGTGGATCAGCCTAAAGACTCACCTCCACGGGGCATGTAGAACTTTACTATGAAAAAGAAAGAGATATAAGAGAAGATTATCCACTCTCAACTCACGTATACAATTCTCTCAATAAGAAGTTATCCTTACCAAACTCTCTCTTTGAGATCTTCTGAAACGATCGCAGTTCATTGCCTAGCTATTTGCTCGAAGCCCATGCTCCTGCTGTCGCTAGCATCCTTCTCTCTGCTCCAATCATCTCAGGCTCTCTTAAATTCACCAAGCCACATCTTCTATCTCAAGTCACGGCCCTTTTGCCAAGCCACATTTTTTACTTTTCTCGGTCTGCTGCTTAAATAGCCACGATCACAACCCAAAATCCAAGCAAAAATGGAGAAGGACCGTGCAGTCTGCATGGAGAAAGGACACCCCCGTGCATCCACGAGGCCGCCTGGGCCCAGGCCGTGCCCGCATGAGCCTAACCTGGGTCGTGCGCCTGTGCGCTGGCTGGCCCACATGCCAGTGCACGCCTTGGCCGACCCTAGCAGGCCCGTGCGCTTGGGTCGCACGTCCGTGGGCCTACCGACCATGGGCCCCATTTTGGTGATCCGTCCGATACTCCGCGTGCTTCTTTCGTACGTATCTTCATCATCCGGACTTCGATTGAGGTATTCTTGGGCTCATTAGACTCCGTTCGTCATTCTGGACCTTATTATAGGCTTAATATAAAAGAATTTAAAATATTTTTCTCAATAATCTCCATCTCGACTCGATATTCGATCTCTATCTATTCGAGAGTTCGTCTAGCGCCCCATGCCCTTGGGCAATTGCATACTGATCATGGATGGACATACATGGGAGTCAAGCCAGGCCGCTCGATCCCACCTCCGCCAACTGCTGCGATTCGATTGATCTGAGATCTGCTCGGGATAGCCTCCTATTGTAATAGAAACTTCACCTTACGATGTCGTATGTCGTCCTCCTGAGTCTCTCGTCCTATGCCCGATCCTTCTCCACCTGGAGCTCCAACTCACACCGAGCTTCCTGATATGAGGTAATGCTTTGCATACTTTTTTTCTCTAAGCACCATCCTACTGCCATGCATGACCTTCAGAATTTCTCCATTGACTTTCCATCTGAAGTCGATCGAATCCAATCTGCTTAGTGAGATTAGATTCTTCTTAAAGCTGGATATGTATCGGATCCCATGCAATTTTTTTATTATTCCATCATGGAGCTTCATGCTAACCGTTCCGCTGTCCTTGATCTCACAACTCAATTCATCTGGCAGGAACACAGTGCCGTCACCGATCTTCAGGAAGTCAAACATCTCTTCTCTGCAACATACATGATGGAAACAAGCAGAATTCATAATCCACTAAGAGAAAGAAGTAGATATCTCATCAAAAATCAGAAGAATATTATCACTGCCTTTTGTATAGCTATTAGCCACCACCACAGTAGCTCTTGTCTGATCCTTGAGTTATAGGCAATTCTTGACTCCATGCCCCAACTCGTTGCACCTGTAGCATCTAATCTTACTTTGGTCCCTCATTTTGGATCTAGATTATCCTCCTCACGATCCTCTGCCACTCTATCTACTGTCTCCTGCTCCTTCAAAAATTATCAAAGCTGAGCTATCGCCATTTGAGCTTAAAGCTAGATTCTCCCTTCTAAGAAATTCATTCTGGAGTATCGTTGCAGCGACCTCATCCATCTTGATGGTGCTCTTCCCCACTAGAAGAGCAGTTACCAAGGACTCATATGAAGAAGAAAGCGATGCTAGCAAGACCAACGCCCTGATCTTCTTCTCAACTTTTTCACCAACGCTGAGGAGGTCGGTGAGGATCTTTTGAAAGTTAGATAGATACTTCCACACGCTCTGGCCTTCGTCCATCCGCAGTCGATAGAATTGCCTCCAAAGAAAGAGGGTATTGATGAGGGACTTCATCATGTACAACTTTTTGAGCTTCGACCACAGCACCATCGAAGAAGTTTCGTCAAGTACATGGATCATCACATCATCCGCTAAGTATAAGCGGATCGTACTTGCCACTTGCATCTGGATTCGCTTTCAATTCTTTACCTCTATGGTGGATAGCATCTCGTCGTACAAGAGAGCGTTGATCAAACCATATTGGATGAGGACATCCTTTACCCTTGCTTGCCACAAGGAGAAATTACACTTTCCAACAAACCTATTGATCTCTATCTTGATTGCGCTTGTCTTCTCCATATTCTTCAATCTCTATCACTACTATTGCAATCTATACTCCGATACTATCTAGGCTCTGATATCAATTATTGAAAGTATCAACATGCTTTGATACCACTTGTTAAGGATCTAATACCAGCAGATTGCGACAGAAAGAAAGAAGAAAATCAAAATGAGAACAATCAAATACGTGGATCAGCCTAAAGGCTCACATCCATGGGGCATGTAGAACTTTACCATGAAAAAGAAAGAGATATAAGAGAAGATTACCCACTCTCAACTCATGTATACAATCCTCTCAACAAGAAGTTATTATTACCAAACTATCTCTTGAAGATCTTCTGAAACGATCGCAATTCGTTGTCTAGCTATCTGCTCGAAGCTCATGCTCCTACTGTCGCTAGCGTCCTTCTCTCTGCTCCAATCATCTCAGGCTCTCTCAAATTCACCAAGCCACATCTTCTACCTCAAGTCACGGCCCTTCTGCCAAGCCACACCTTCTACTTTTCTCGGTCTGCTGCTTAAATAGCCATGGTCACAACCCAAAATCCAAACAAAAATGAAGAAGGACCGCGCAGTCTGCATGGAGAAAGGACTCCCTCACACATTCGCGAGGCCGCCTAGGCTTGGGTTGCGCCCATGCGCGCCTAGCCTGGGCCGCGCGTGGTGCTAGGCCGTGCGCCTGTGCCTGGGCCACACGCCCATGCTAGGTCGTTGGGCCGCGCCCGCATGCCAGTGCGCACCTGGGCCGGCCCCAGCGGGCCCATGCGCTTGGATCACACGTCCGTGGGCCTGTCGGCCGTAGGCCCCACTTTGGTGATCCATCGGATGCTCCGCATGCTTCTTTCACGCGTATCTTCGCCATCCAAACTTTGATTGAGGTATTCTTGGGCTCGTTGGACTCTGTTCGTCGTTTTGGACCTCGTCGTGGACTTAATGTGGAAGAATTAGAGACATTTTTCTCAACAATGACATCCTCTATCAACTCTTCATTTATTGAGCTTTCAATATCTTCTCTTCCTCTTTTCTTAGAATACTTGGAAACTTTACCATATTTATAATTCATGCCATGTATTTGTATAAGAACCTTAGTTTCAGATGGTGGTATAGGAGCAGATCGTAATTCTATAGTACCATTAAATATATCTTATTGAAATCAAAATGAATGGTCAGCTTCCAACCATTGACGATGGCCTATATAGCAAAATTTTTCTCTATATTTTAACCAGTGTGAATGGGTAGAATCTCCATAAGAAGAACATACAATACACCTTTTTGTATTCCATTTAGATAAATTGGCATATGTAGGAAAATCATTGATAGTTCACATAAGAACTGCGCTTAATTTAAATGTCCGACCACTACAAGCATCAAATTAATGCATCAATATCCTTCCATAACTGTTTCAATTCTTTTATTAAAGGTTACAAAAAAACATCAATATCATTATTCGGACTCTTATCACCAGAAATAACCATTGATAGGATAAGTGAAGACTGTTTTATACATATTTATTGTAGCAAATTATATGAAATCAGAATGACCAGCCAAGTACTATAAGTAAAACTTAGTGTTTGAAATGGATTGAAACCATCAATAGCTAAATCCAACCTAACGCTTCGAATATCTGAGGTAAAATCAGGATGCCTATCATTAAATACTTTCCATACCAAACTATCAGATGTCTTAGCATTCCATATTTTGTATGATCTTCTTCATGCCATCTCATTGATAAAACTATTTTCGGTGATGCATATATCCTTTTCAACCTAAATATCAAAGAAAAATAATGCAACACTTTAGTCAATTTTTTTTTACCATGAGTAGCATCCATTACGTTCAATATATCCTTATCTTCTTTGTGTGATGGCCATCGTGAAGATCCACAGACATTGCATAACTTTTGGTTAGTATTTTCCTTCCAATACAATATACAGTCATTTGGATAACTACGAATCTTCTCATATCTAAGATCTAATTTCTTTACTAATTTTTTGGCTTCATATGAAAAAGTTGGCAGAGTAATGCCTTTAGAAAATGCATCATTTAATAATTAAAGCAGCATAGTAAAATTTTTACCAAACTATCTGTTCAAAATTTTCAAATGACATAGATGCACAAGAAATGAAATTTTTGAAAAGTTCCTACAACCTGGATATAATTCTTAATGACAATCTTTCAGCAAATTATGATACCGATGTTCTGTCTCATCATTAGATGAATGCTCATCTCAACATGCACAGGATCAATGGATGTAGACCTATCGGGCATCACACATGTTTTTTGTCCTTCACTAAAATCTTTTAAATTTTAAACACCAAATCCCTAAGCATCTTTGAGCAAATCCCTTATATCATCTTTTTTTGCAGTATTTCTTTGTAGATTACTAGTTCCAATATCATATCTATGTTCCATATGTGAGGATTGATTATATCGAGATAGCAATATAGATTCTCTATGAAATACTCATTCAATATATCTTCTAACAAAACCATTCCATACCAAATATTCTTCAATAATTTGTGGATCAAGAGAAGTATTATTTACATATTTTTTGTCATAGATAAAAAATCTTTTTATTCATTAATCCTTTCTTAATGGCAAATTTAATAAAATTTTGAACTCCTTGAAAATAATCTATATGAGCATGGTTATCCAACTTTTATCCATTGTATGAGAATAAGAACTGAATTAAAATTTATCTAAAAAAATTATATAATTAACATATTAGAAGTCCATCCAGCTGAGTTATCGTATGGTAGCACATGCTCTTGGCTGCAAAATAGAAGCAACTTAACATGTTTCAGATATACCACATGACAGCTACTAAGATAGAATATTCTAATAATTAAATTTATTTAATCAATTACATAATTAAGTTGATTACCAAAATCAACTTAATTATATAATAACTCATAAAATGTCACTAGTGAGACAAACATATAGAAGTATCCTGGATACAAGTTAATCCCAAGGTAACTCCATACAGATAACATTTCTTGACTGAATCAAGGCACATTCATGGCCACAACGTAACGTGGATTTTAGCGAATCATACAAGTAGTCATAAATAGAACCAAAATTTACACACTTGTAGCACCTCTGCATACATTGTCTTCAACAATTTCATTATACCCTTGATTCTTCTTAAATGCTCGTAGAATTACAAGAATAAACCTTAAAAGAATAAGAATTCGAGGATTGCCGTATGAAAATTATAGAAATCTAGAAAAAGGGAGGAGATAAGAAGAAAGATAATTTCTCTTAAGCTTTTCTTTTTCCTATTCTATTCATTAAAAAGATTGACTAATCTGGACATCAGAGAGCTAAGGAGAGATGTGCGATATAGAAAGATTCTGGCATTCTTTTCCATAAAATTCTAATAAATATCATTATTTTTTAAAAAAGAGGCCTTGTTAATCACCAAAATTCTTTACCAACAAAATAACCAAATTTAAAAATGAAAAGAACCGAAAGAGCCGCTAGGTTTCAGTATAATAAAATTTCTGGAATAAATTTCATTCTTTTGTTAATGTTATGAAATTATTATTTGGATATAAGATTATATTACTTAAACTATTATAGATAATCCAAGCTATTATATGCCGTTATTGCAGATTCTAACATCTTTGTGCCATAATAGTAGAATAGATCAAAACGTAAGTCCCTATTTTTCCTAATGAAATTAATAATCAGATGAAGGGAGCTACGGAAAACCATACTCAGAGTCATCCTATAACACACCTTGAAAGCATTGCAAGATCAGGAAGAGAGCCTAAACTTCAATTGCAGAGTGTGATAGTGAGAATATCCTGTTACATATGGAATGATCTGGTAATTTAAATAAGCAGCCACGGTTAGGACCCATTCTCCATGCATAATAAAATTGAGAGGCTGAGAAGTGAAATAATTTATCCTTGGACCACTCCAATTCACTGTACACTGAAATAAAAACGGGAGCATAAAAAAATGTTATTTGAGTAGCTCCCAATATTTGAAGATTAACCGACTGATAAACCCCCTGCAACAAGTTGTTGATAGAAGGACCATCACCATCCGACATTACAATTACAGTAACATCTAAACATCCTTGAATATGCCTGCAAGCAATCAAAAATTTGACGGTTGTCCTTTCTCCACGCAACAAATTAGCTTGTTTAGTCCATGCATCTGTTGAGGGACAGGATCAAATATATTTGAAAAGATAAGCATGCTGCAGCTTCAGGGGCAAGCCCAGACATGGACTCCAAAAAAACCATGTAGCTCAAGTTTAAAGTAGAAGGCTGAAGATTTGATAAATGAAAAGATGTATAACTAATAAAATCATGAGTAAAGCTGACACAAACGAGAATAACACTGGACCATTAATCTTCACCAACTTATAACTCTAATCTGATTTTTTTTTTAAGAACCTAGATTTGATCATTATGCACTATAAAAGAAATAATGTTTAGTTGATAAAATATTTTACGGCTTCAAAAAATTTATCATAAAAAATTAATATTTTTTAGTGATTTTAAATATCATCATAAAAGGTGTATGAATAATTTCTTTTACGATGATTTTATTTTTTTATTATAAAATATCACCGTAAAATATTTTTCGTCATTTTTTCTGTGCCAATTTTTTTTGATAAAAAATTTCAGCATAAAAAAAATTTTATTTTTTATGGTGAAATTTTAATCACCGCAAAAAAATTTATGAGTCTGCTGTTTTTATTGGGCAAAATATATACTTTTTTTTGGTGATTAAAAATTTTGTCACAAAATTTCTTAGAAAAATATTTAGAAATTTATTTTCCCTCCATCTTTTTACCTTTCCCTCTTCCTTTTTTTTTTCTGTCGCTTTTTTCTTTTCCCTCTTCCATTTTCCCCTTCCCCTCTCCCGTTCTCCCCTTCCGTCCTTCTCTCCCGAACCGATCTCCATCGGCCTCCTTCTTCCATCGGCAGACCAGGGCTCGCCTCACCGGCCTCCGCAAGAAGCTCGTTGGCGGCAAGGTCCACCGGTGATACCCCTACGAACGACGACAAGCTTGTCCTCGTCCTCGTCATCCGACAAGGTAGGTATGTTTCTTCTACGCCTCTCTCTCTCTCTGTCTGTCTTCTCTCTGCTCTGCATCGGTTTATTATTGTTTCCTATTCTCATGCTTGTTAAACGCACCATGTGTTTGATTTTATGCCTAAATGAAAACCGCTGAAGTTGTTTAATGATATTTGTGATGATACTTCAGGTAATTAAATAAAACCTTTGCCACAATCAAAGTACTTCACCTCTATGTATCACTCATTTCTAAATTGGGAATGAAAGTCATATATTTCTGCTTGACAATAAAACCTTTGCTATAGTTGGCTGATGGTGAACCTCATTCATCATCATGTGTTAGGCTATTTCACTCTTCCGATTTCATCCCTGCAAGCATTTAGTTATTAAACTACTTCAAATGGATGGGAGGAGTGTTATGAGGTCTTGTTTCTTTGGTAAAACTAGGAAAAATGAAGGGAGGAAACCATTTATGGGAGGAAGATTGGGGTCTTCAGGGCTAGTGAATGAAATGACAGGGGATCTCAAGCGGCAAGCAGCTGAGTAGGTTGGTAAATGTCAGAAAGAATGGAGGAGTGTTTGTTGGTTACATTTGTGATTAATAACATATTAGAACCACACACATACTCAAAATAAACAGATAAATAAAAAGATTCTGCACCAGAGTATATGCAGTTTTTTCTCGCGCTATTGTTTTACTAGTCCATAATAATGTAGGTTTTGATGAGACCAGTTAACATATTGCAGTGTCAAATATGCACATCAATATGTGATAGCTTCTTCATGTTATCATTGCATTGGAATGTACTATACAGCTTCCATGAGAAAGAATACAACGATGACATGATGATCATATGACAACCACATTTTAGGATATCAATTCTTGTGCACTGCATTATAAATACTAGTTATAATCCTATCAATAAATATTTTTAATTCACATTCATGGGAAGACGAAGTTGGCATGCCCACATCAACATTGGAGATTACAGTTGAATTAAAAAGGTTACTTGTGATGCTTTCCATCCCCTGCATTTCTTTTTTTATTTTTTTAACCTCTGACCCCCATATCTCTGCAGGTCTCGTGCAAGTTCTCTAAATTATTTTACGATTCAGGTGCACAATTTTCCAGAATAACAAATATGAGTGCACTAAACTTACTTTAAAAAAAAAATCCTATTGAGTACACTAAACAGAATGGTGTGGCTTTAATTCATGTTTCTTTGGTCAAAGAGGGGTAGGATTAATCTCATCTTCTCACCATTATGAGCAACAATGATCTGTGCACCTTGGCAAACACTTAGGATTCCATTGCCTTTTGCTTAGAAAGTAGAGCAACTATTTTGGATAATATAATCTCACAAGACCACATGATTGATTTGGACTCTTTTCTCAATCTACCTCATTTTTGGCAAGCTCTATAAAGTTTAAATGAATTTGAATCTGGTAGAAAGGACCACAAGCATTTTGCTGGACCACCAACATGACCCCTGACAACATCTTGATCCAGGCCATTCACTTGATGGCCCAAGTCATGAAGGGCCAGCAGTAAAAGGCTTCATTGAAGGTGGAGAGCTTTCATCTATGTAAGCAGAAATATATTTTATTCTGGGTAACCACCTACCATCAAAGTACTTCATCTCTATATAGCTTTTGGGACATTTTGACCATTCACTTGTAGTACATTTATATTTTCAATTGTTGAGCTAGATATATGCTAATGTAAGAATCTTCAATCATTTCATTTCATTCTATCACTATTTACAATTTGACTTTATTTGGCGGGCATTAAAAATGGATAGGAGTTGGATGAAATTAAGACATAGATGGTGTAAAGAGTATGTTAATGGAGTTAAGAAGTTTACTGAGTTTGCGAAGAATCATATGGGTCAAGATAATATGGTCTGGTGTCCTTGTTTGAAGTGCATGAATGCATATTACAAGCATTTGGATGAAGTGGAAGATGATTTGTACATAAATGGAATTCAAGGTACTTATACATGGTAGATATTTCATGGGGAAAATTTGTCTTCCCATGGTACCTATCCCATTGATAATAGTACCAATAATGATGCATGGGATAATGATGGAATGATAAATAATGAAGGAAGAAAATGAAATATTGGACATGTTTGATGACTTTCAAGGGGGGACTTTTACCTGTATTAGGGATACAGACATAACTAATAGCCATCAATCTCTTGAAAAGGATGTCCAAAAATTTGATAGATTGTTGAGGGAAGCACAACACGACTTGTATCCAGGTTGCAAGAATTTTTCGATATTATCCTTTATTGTAAAGTTGCTTCATATAAAGGTGCATAATCATTGAAGTAATAAATCATTTGATATGTTACTTGAGTTATTGAACGATGCTTTTCCTGAAGGCACAGTGCTTCCAAAGTCACATTATGGTACAAGACTTGGGATTGGGGTATGAGTGCATTCATACTTGCAAATATGATTGTGCATTATTTTGGAAGGAGCATAAAGATAAAGATGAAAGTCTGGTGTGCAAAACATCTAGATGGAAAATAAATGATGGCAAAGGTAAGAAGATCCCTCATAAGATCCTACGCTACTTCCCATTGAAGTCAAGATTGCAGAGATTATTTATGTCAAGGCATACAGCTTTAGATATGAGATAGCATGCTGAAAAATGTGTCAATACAGAAGGGATTTTAAGGCATCCGGCCAATGCTGAAGCTTGGAAACATTCTGATAGACAATATCCTATGTTTGCAAATGATCCTCGAAATGTCAAACTTGGTCTTGCATCTGATGGTTTTAATCCATTTGGTAATATAAGCAATTCTTGTAGTATGTGGCCAGTGATAATTATGCCATATAATTTACCACCTTGGAAAACCATGAAAGAGCCATTTCTTATGTTATCATTGCTAATTCCTGGACCATAGGTTCCAGGAAAGGACATTGATGTTTATTTGCGGCCTTTGGTGGATGAATTGAAGGAGTTATGGGAGAATGGTGTTGACACATATGATGCCTCTACTAAACAAATATTTTCCTTAAAGGCAGCTATTTTGTGGACCATAAATGATTTTCTTACATATGGTAGTTTGTCAAGTTGGAGTACAAAAGGATATATGGCATGTCCATGTTGTAATGAGCAAACATCATCTAAGAGATTAAGAAATAAAATCTGTTACATGGGCCATCGTCGATATCTTCCATTAGATCATTGTTCATGATTTATGATGTGGTCAATGGAGCAACTTATTTTTGGAAATTTCTTGTCATTCTTAACATTGTATTGAATGAAAGATTGTGCAAATTTTATGCCTTTTTGTTCATATCTAACTGTATCTTTTTTTTATAGATTCTGGCTTTAAAGCCATCCTTTTGTTTTTCACATTCTTCTTCAATTTTTCAATGATTTCCTAAACTTATAACCTTGCCCTCCTACTCATTTGTGGTGTCATGGTGTTTCGGTCATGTTGGTATGGTACGCACCCCTGTATCTATTTTGGTTTATGAATATGTGAAATACAGTATGACGCACCCTTGGTAAGTCTTGTTACAGGGAGTATCATACCATGGTTGGTAGATTTTCTAACTGCCATCATATTTAGGTTTTTGTGCTTATAGCATATGCTTGACCCAAGTCATTGGTTGGCTCTGGGCTGGACTGGATCCATGAACAATAAGTCTTAATATCCTGACCATCCATTGGTTTTGGATTTGATGTTTGAGACCAAATGTTAGGCATTGCCTGACTGAGTCCATATTAGACAAAAAGATTAGATAGCTTGATCAGAAGCCCCTCCATTTGTGGTCCAAAGCACAAGAAAATTTTTTAAGCTGTTACTTGAGTGATAGATTATAGAAGTCCTGCTTGCTTTGTTTTCCCATTTCCCTTTCTTCACTGGGTTTCTTATATACAACTCATGTAGTTGGGCTATAGAGTTTTGCCTGTGATTCAACTATAATGGCTGACAACGACCATTATAGGAGTCATTGTTTCATTGCACAAAAATTTAATTAAAGCTGGACTAGTCAAACAGTGGATGTTATTCTATCACAACAGTCAATCAGGAAACATTAGGAAGCTATTCTATTGTTCTGATACTGTTAATAAAGGAGATCGCAACCAGCATGTGTTACAATAGTTTTTTTTTCTGGTAGGCAGAAAGACTGGTGAATCACTGGTAAAACCAAGGGAATGGACATAACTAATCCATATTTATGCATGGAATTTATTCTTGGTGACCATGTCTAATGATCAGTCATATGGTTAATGGTTACCTAACCATGCACTTAGAAGGAGCCAAGGGAAAGGTCTAATTGTGGCTTTGTATCTTAATAGATCTGCACCAGAACTTGTTGCGCTGAATAATGCTTTCAAGATATCTTTTTGGTGATCATGTGAAACTATTTAAAGTTTTTTCAATCTAAAAGATGACCAAATGGCTGTAGCTAGCTTGACCAAGTTTTATTAATATTGTTGGTGCAGTTTGATCTTAGAGCTGAGCAACCTCATTAGAATCCAATTCCAATGAAGGAAAATAAAATCCGTTTTTGTCAGCTACAAAGAATTCGATAGCTCAGATTTATCACCATTGGCTTTGATACGATTTGATGGCTGATACCATGCTTATTTTGATTTGCAGCTAAAGCCAAGTTTAGACAAAGATAAAGACTCAATGGCAGGAATGTTGGACTTGATGAAGGTGAGCTTTTTTTTCCCTGACAGCATCAAATATTTCTTTTCCTTCGTTTCATTCTATTTAGTTGAGTGTGCTAAGAAATTAAAATGCAAATGCATTGCAGAACATGTACGAGGAAGGTGATGATGACGTGAAACGAACAATTGCCAAAGCTTGGTCTGACGCAAGATCTGGGAAAGTAGCTGTCTCGTTAAAAGGGTACCCTTGACTAGTTGGTGGTAGATTGTGATCTTTATGTTTGAGTCTTGATGTATTTTGTGAATGATGTTGAGAACACAAACTATTATGGATCTTCTTTCTTAAAACTTTTATAAGTATTTGGGATGATTTTCATCAAGTAATATTGCATGATTGTATCAAACTTGGTCATATTGGAAAGGATTGGTTTTGGTAGTCTTTTGCGTTGGATCTACATGAGATACATTTTTTTTGGATTGATCTTTTACATAGTCGTTAATTTTCCTCCCTTTTTTTTTCTTTCTTTTTTTTTTTTAATGTTGTTGAAATCTTTACAAATGGAAATATCCTCAGCCTTTTGTCTTTTTCTTTCTTATCCATCATGTCCTAGACAGTGAGATCCCACTTAGAAGGTACAGATCGTACAACAGTAATCGAAGATTATAGTAGGTTTTGCACTCTACATGCAGGTCATGCCATGGTCGGGTAGCTAAGTTAGCATGCTGGTTCGTGTTTCTTTCATTAAATTAAATTAAATTTATGTAAAAAAAATAAATATATTTTTTTTGATGATAAATTTTGTTGTAAAAAATAATGGTTGTGTCAGCTAATACTTTTGGCGGTGAGAAAATTTATCGTAAAAGTTTTTAAATTTTTTTTGATGATAAAATTTTGCTGCTAATATTATTTAGTGGCATCGTCATAAAAAGGATATTAAGTCAGATAAGATTTTTTTAAGGTGACTAAAATTATTGTTTAAAGTTAAATTTTTTTCGACGATACAATATTCATTGCTAAAGATTTTTATTTTTCAACAAAAATTTTCACTGCTAAAAATTGAACCTTTAACGAGAAACCTAGTTGTCACTAAATATTTATCTAACTATTATTTTATAGCAAATATGCTGATTAGGCGGCAAATATGCTGTTCTTTAGCGGCTAGATTATTTGCCGCAAAAGGTTCATATTTTTTGGTGAAATAATTTTTATCACAAAAAATTTAATCTTTCGCGGTGAAATTTTTTTTTTGCCGCAAAAAATATCTCCTAACGAGCCTTCCACGATGATTTTTCGGTGATCATTTTTTTGTTGCTAAAAATCTTTTATGGTGAGATATTAATTTTTAACGATAATTATTTTCATCGTAAAAAATAATTTTTCTTGTAGTAGTGATGATTCCAACTAATATAGAAGTATATATTTCTCTACGAATTTTAATAATAAAAAATAAATATCACAGTGGAATTTAAATTTACTCTCAAAAAATTTATCATTTAATAATAATAATAATAATTCATTAAATTTTAGAAATAAATATATCTAGCAGCAGTGGATGAGCAACCGATTAATGGAGAGTAATAGTCAATTGACGGAGAGGGAGGCAACTAGAGGTCGAGTGATCCAGATATCGATCGAAGAGAGAGGGCTTCGGGAAGAGATAGGATGCATTCGGAGAAAATGGGAGAAGAAAAAAAGCGATTGGAAAGAGGGAGAGATCGAAGATCGAGCAATCCAGATTGGCTAGAGAAAGGGAGATCGGCAGGAGAAAAGGAGTCCGAAGGAGAGAGAGGGTATCCAGAGAGGAGCAATTGGCACAGGAGAGGAGAGAAAGAACTAGGGTTTGGGGACGATGGCACCATTTAAATAGTGAGGAAAATTGAATTTTAGCAATGCTATAATGGCTTCCATCGATACTTTTATCCATCATATTTTTCAGGTGCTTCAAAGCGTTAGTATATAACATCACTTTTAAAAAGCGTCGGCAAATATATGATTTTTAAAAATTTTGTCGATGCTTTTTCTTAGCATTGGCAAAATTAAGTTATTTTTTATATTATTTTATATAGTGTAAGTTCAACATAATTTTATGGATCAAGGTATATGTATTTTATATATTTATCAGATTCTGAATTTTTGCTCCTAAACACCATAAAATACCAACATTTTGGTATTAGAGCTAGTGTTGCTCAATTGGATATTTAATTTTGAAAACAAATTTATTGATATAATATTTTATTTTTTCTATATAAAGAGTTTAGTAGTTTTATATCATTGAACTTGAGTTAACCAAAATTATTGATTTGATATAAAATTTATGGATATGATAGTTGGTTAGATGTTATTCAACTTTCATAAGAAATAGTTTGGTTGCCAAAGTGGTCTTACCATAAGGAATTATGAATTTCATTAAAGTTAATGCAATTGAATATTACATCAATTGTGTTTTTGGTTGTGGCATCATAATCAACCCAAGGTTGGTTATTATTTTATAATCAGGATAGGATAATAAGTTGATGTTACTTGTTTATTTTTGGACTTATACCCTAGGTTATAGGACAATATTAATTATATTATATTAACTTCTTAGCCCTATATGAGGGAATTAAATTCATTCATTGAGTGAACCAATAGCATGTTATGCGTTCTATACAAAGAAGGAACTACAATGATGCATTAAGTTGCTCACTTGGACTTTATGATGGATTATGAATAATTTTAGATTATAGTTTTTAAACTCATAGCATAATTGATAATTGGTGAGCATGTTTCTTTATTATAGTAATGACACCAACTTCACTTTCGGGGCACTTATCTAGCAAAGGCTCAAACTTTTCAAATTAGAATGAAAAACTTCTTATTACATTAGGATGCTCGAACTTAGATTTCGCTTTTCGACTTAAAGAACTTCTAAGCCATATGATGATAACATAATTAATGAAAAGAAATTCTATGAAAAGTGGGAGTATTCAAATAGATTAAGTTTTATGATTATGAAAATTAAGATTGCCAAAAATATTCGAGGCTCGATTCCTACTTCTGCCAAGGCCAAAGTATGTCTTGCCTCAAACGTAGGCTCACCATGATCCACATAATTAGTAGTTCATTTATTTAAGAAATTTGGTTGCTTTGGAACTAATGAAGCTGGTGCTTATATGGTGGCCACTTCATGAATCTAAGATAGAAAAACTTTAGTTATTATAGACCAAGTGGGAGAATATTGAAAATTAAAGCGGTCTTAATGACCACATTAAATTTTCTTTGGAATCTATCTACATACTTGTATTCTACATTTATCATATCTCTTGATTTTCTTTCTTTGGAATCTACCTACATGCATGTATCCTGCATTCGTCCATTCTCTTGACTTTCTACATTCATTCTTGGTTTACTAGATGCATTTTTAGTTCATGCATGCATGTGAATGACATAATTTTTCATTCAATAAATGGCTTAGATTCATCTTGAAGAATACAAATACATTCAAATTATGTTCCAAAATTAAATGAATGTTAGAAAGATTAAAAGTACCTATTTAATTGGTTCATTGATGAAAAGAACCATGGAAGGCTTATATAATAGGCTCTTGGTCCCTCTCTCTACTCATGCATTCAATAAAGATTAGTCCATATCCATTACTAAGGACATCATAAAAGAGAAAGAGTTGAAGAGAGAAGATCAAGATAGCCAAGATTTTCTTGTTTTTGATATTCAAAGAACTCAAAAGATGGTGCCTAGTTCAACATAACTCTATGGATCAAGATACGCTTTATATATTTGTTCCTAAACACCATAAAATAGCAACACCAACATCCTCTTCTAAGCTTAAAAACAAGTTTCATAATGGAAAAAAGAATTTTTCTGATTTCAAGAGGAAGAAAGAGGCTTTTAAGAAGAAAGTGAATGAAAAAAGTAAAGGTTCCCGTTATGTTTGCAGAAAGATGGGATATCTTGCAAAGGTGTGTTGCTTTCACCAAGGAAAAAGAATGATGAAGCTAACATGATGGAAATCAATGAAGAAATGGTTGCTATGCTCAATGAAATTCTCATGGTTAATATGGATAAAGGATAGTGGGTTGATTCGGGTGCAACTTACCATGTGACTCCTTATAGGAGTGTGTTCAAGACTTATGGGACACTTAATAATGAGAAGACTGTATTCATGGGTAACTTCTCTACTAGTGCTATCATTTGCAAAGAGATAGTTCCACTTTCTCCTATATCTTGAAAAGTCTTCACTCTTTAAGATATTCACCATATTATTGAAATTAGAAAGAGTCTTATTTTTGTTAAGAAACTTGATGATTGTAGTTTTAAAGTTGTATTTGATCCAAAAAAGTGATTGTTATGGGATCATGGAGCATTAACCATGATTCTCGAGGCCTTGCACATCAGCCTCCGATCCTTAGGTTGGATGCATGGATATCAACCATCAATTATCTTCCTAACCTGTGCGGGGGGCCACTAAGCTATGTCCTCTTCGACCTTTGCTGCAATCGCCACCCCCGACAGAACTAATAGGCTCCATCAAATCACACCACTAAGGAAGACTGCTGGTGACTGCATGTTGGCTATGGTCATATCAACTATCAAATTTTAGAAGATCATGCCAATATTATTAATGAAAGCGGCTACTTTTCATTGGAAGGAGCGACGTTAGCCACCAGACTCTGAAATATCCAAACGAAACTCACAGAATGATATGATCGGATAAGGATAGAACTCCCAATCCCTTTTTTTCCTTTATGGCTCTAACCTCAGCCTATAAATAAAAAAATCAAGGGACCTCCAAAAAGATATGCAACCCATTCCGTTATACTTTATCTCTCTCATCTGTTCCATAGATCTCTAATTTGAACATCGAAGAATCTCGCTGGAGTCAACTTCAATAGAGGATTTGTTTGCAGGTCCAATCGCCATCCTCTTCCCTAGTCTCTGCCTTCCTCTAGCGGCTCTGCTATGAGTCGAGATCTCATGGCAATAGTAATCATCTCTAAAAAGAGATTATTTGTTGAAAAATGATATGCCAAGAATAATATGTACTTGCTTAGTTTATATAAAGATGCTATTATTTTTACTCATATCGTTGATGATTCGTATTATATTTGGCAGTATAAATTAGGACATATTGTAGTAAGACTATAGATAGAATGATTTCTCATAAATTAGTTTCTAAAAGTAATTTTAAATTAACTACTAGTAATTGTGAATGTTGTGCACAAGCAAAAATTACTAGGATTCCTTCAAATCAGTAGAAAGAATAAGTTCACTACTCGAATTAATTCATATAGGCATATGTGATAATAAGGATCAATTAACTAGAGAAGGAAAGAGGTATTTCATAACACTTATTGATGACTATTCTAAATTTACTTATATATATCTAATAAGAACTAAAGATAATGCATTTGAGAAATTTAAAATCTTTAAGGAAGAAACAGAAAATCAACTTGGCAAGAAGATTAAAAGAATAAGATGCAATCATGATGGAGAGTACAACTCAATAAAATTCAAAATATTTTGTGAATGTCATGAAATTATTAAAGAAGAAATAACTCCTTATTCTCCTTCTCAAAATGGGGTGGCCGAAGTTTGCTTGAAATGATTAGTGCTACATCAATATATTCTAACTTATCTTTGAGTTTTTGGGTTGAAGCTTTATATATTGTATGTTATGTAAGTAACAGAATTTTACATAAAAATCAAGATAAAACTCCATATGAGTTATGAAAAAATAGGAAGCCAAATTATAATTATTTTAAATTATGGGGATATATTGCTTTTGTATTAGATACCACTAATAAGAGAGGTAAGTTAGGATGTAAAGCTATAAAATTTATTATATTGGTCACTCTTTGCATATAGTAAAGCATGTAGATTTTTAAATCTAAAGACTAATAATGTTTTTGAGGCAATATATGCTATATGTTTTGAACATTTGACCATTAAAGATGCTGATAAATTAGAGTTTGAAAATTATCTAATTACAGAATTAGAAAAATTTGAACAAATCATGGAAGAAAATGATACTAATATTGATAATTCTCATAATGATGATAATACTGAAGGTATTAATGATAGTGTCACTAATAAGAATAACTTAGAACCTAATAGTACAGGCCTAAGAGAAAGCAAAAGATATAGAATTAGAAAAGATTTAAATCCTAAAATTTTTATATATTTATTGGAAGAGGATCCTAAAACATTGGAAGAAGCTATGTCTTTACTAGATGCTAACTTATGAAAAATTGCTATAGATGATGAAATAAAATCTATATATGATAATAATATATGGACATTATGTGATCTTCCTTTTAATACAAAATTGATTGAATATAAATGGGTTCTAAGAAAGAAACTTGGAACTAATGGTAGTATAGAAAAATACAAGGCAAGATTAGTTGCTAAGGGATTAGCCAAAAAAAATAAATTGATTATTTTGAAACTTTTCACCTATAACTAACTAAATAATATCTATTAATTAGAATAATGTTTGCAATTGCATGTATTTATAATTTGCAAGTACACCAAATGGACATAAAAATAGTATTTCTAAATGATGATTTAAAAGAATAAATCTATAATATCAATCAACCCAAAGGTTATGTTGTTAAAAAATAAGAGAAAAAGTATGTAAATTGAACAAATCTCTGTACGGATTGAAACAAATACCAAGACAATAATATAAAAAGTTCAAAATAGAAATCAAAAATTTTGGATTTAAGAGTAGTAAGGTAGAAAGTTTTGTTTTTAACAAAGAATAGAAAATTCCAAAGTATTATTTACTCTTTATATGGATGACTTGCTCATATTTGGTTCTAGTATGGAATGCACAAATGAAACAAAATATTTTTTAACACAATCACTTGATATCAAGGACTTAGGTCCAGTGCATATTATCTTAAGAGTTAAGAAAATTAAAAGAGATGAGGAATATATTTTAACCTAATCTCATTATTTTGAAAAATTATTAAGAAATTTTAATTACTTTGATTGCAAGCCTTTTAAAACACTGGTAAATCCAAATCATAAATTGGTTCCTGACAAAGGAACACCTGTAAATCAAGAAGAGTATGCAAAAATAATTGAAAGTTTATTATATGTAATGAAATATACAAGACCAAAAATTACATGTGCTGTTGGGTATATTGAGTAGATTTACTAGTAACCCAAGTCATAATTATTGGAAAGAAATTAGCAGAGTTATGAGATATTTGAAGCATACTTTGCATTATGATTTGCATTATAAATGTAGTTTTCTTATTTTAGAATGCTATAGTGATGCTAATTGGACTTTAGATAAATTAATTCTAGAACAACTAATGCTAGTTATTTATCATTGGTGGTGCTATTATTGCTTGGTCATCTTAAAATAATCTTGTGTTGCATTATCTCTAATAGAATCTGAATATATTGCTATGTCTCAAGCTAGTAAAGAGATTGGATGAAGCAATTTTTGATATGCATTCCTTTCATTAAAATTTCTAAAGGTCCTATTATGATGTATTATGACAACCAAGCTGCTATTCTTAATAGTAAGAATAAGAGAATAACTCGTAATAGTAAGCATATTGCTATATATGGGATACAATCATATTAGGAGGCTTGTAAAGATAGGTAAGATGGTACTTGAATATCTTCTTACTCATTAAATGCTAGCTGACTGCCTCACAAAGTCTTTATTTGATGATAAAATTACTAAAACCATGAGAGGCATGAGACTATTACTAGTTTAAAGAGATAGATTTAATTATAGCCTACCCTAAAAGATGATGTCAATTTAAGGTTCTACTCAATAACTGAAGAATCACTAGTTCAAAAGAGTTTTAGTTATCCATGAAATGTTACACAAAGGTTACATTTGCAGTGCATTTTTCTTTATAATAGTGGGGGTATAAAACTATATAAAATTTCATATCTATATAAATGCACTATGATATCTATAACAAAAAATAGGCTGGACAATATCCTTAACAAAATTTATAGCTTATGTGGGGTGAATAATGAGGTTGTGGACATTCTTGATGAGTTTTGCATTTGAAAGTAAAAAGGTTAGGGTTGCTTCCAAGAGGTTAAAACCTAGTAGACTTGCTAAACGAAGATCAAGTGCATGGCCCATAATGCGTTGCCTTCATAACAAGAACCCATATATAGTATGAATATTATTATTTGAGTTTTGGCAAATTAAGATCAAGGTTTAATCCTCTAGGTTTTTCAATTCTCATAATTTTTATTCAAATCTTAGGTTCAAGGATAATCTACCTAAGGCTTGCACTATACTAAACACAAATTTGCTTTTCTTTATCTTTTGATACTAGTGATATTATTATTATTAGAAAATAAGTGGAGGATTGTCATATAATTAATATATTTTTCAATAATAAGAATTTTTAAATAGACTATTAAGTATTTTATTTTTGATAAGATATGTGTTATCTAAGGTTTTAATTTTTTAAAACTCTTGGGTAGTTATCAAAGAAACTTTACAATATTTTGAAAAAAAAAATTCAATTACATCTTTTTTGAAAAGAATCATATGCAACATTCAAATTCCAAACGATTGCATTGTTTTTGAAGTTATGTGACATTTGGACTTTTATAAATCTATGGAACATTTGAAATCAAGAATCAACTTGCTTTCTTATTCAGGCTTTTGTTCTATGCTTTCTTATAACCCTCTTTCTTCGCTTCATCTTTTTGGATGTGGGTTCTTAATTAATTAAAGATGATCAAGAAGTACAATCTTATATCACCATTTTTAATATAGCTTTCTAAAAGTAACTTATCCAACTATTTTTTTTTTTTTATCATATTTATTTTTATATCTTCAACCCAGCACAATAAGCCATAGAGTGCACAGAAGCTACCATGAAGGAGGAGATTGAGGATTGGGAACATAGGGGAAGTTTGAACGAATTCTTGGATTATATGGGAATAAGGTACCATTTATTTTTGCTTGGAACAAATGATGTGGGCGTGGGAGAGAAATTTTCAAATTTCAAGTAAAAGATTAACTCTGGTTAAGGAGAAATTATTGCATGCACCAGATGCAAGTGAACCAGGGCAAATCCCGAAGCAAATGCATGGTGGATAGCACACAATCGGAAATTGGTAAAATACAAGAGGTAGCGTGGCATGTTATTCACCGTGGGATTTATGCAGTACAAATTGCACCTGGTGTAGGCAATATAGATGCCTGGTTAAGGTGCATGGGTTGGCTACAGCCTAGTATGATCCATAAGGTTGGAAGTGGGCTCGGACCGGTCCAAAGCCCATCAGATCGGGCTGGCTTCGGATTGAACTTTGGGCTCAGTCTAAAACTATTTAGGCCGGACTTGGGCCTATCTTTGGCCCGACCCGAGTTCGATCCGAGCTCGGGCCCGATTAAAACCCACCCCCAGGGGCTCGGGCCTGATTAAAGCCCCACTCCCCCACCCTCCTTCGCGTGCGAAACCCACCCAGCATCCACCACCACACCCCTCACCCCCAGGTCCTCTCCGTCTCTTGCCCCCCCCCCCTCTGCCCCCCCATCCTCTCTGTCTCTCCGCCCGGTCCTCACGCCTCCCGCCCCGCCCCCCATCCCCCGATCGGCCCTCCTACCCACGTCCTACAGGCGGCCACCCACTCCCCGCCCTGCACACACCGCACCCTCCCTCCGCCCCTTCGGTCCTCTCCGTCTCTTTGCCCGGCCCCCACACCTCCGCCTTGCGCATCCCCCACCCCTCGGTCGGCCTCCCATCCACCCCCATAGGCGGCCACCATCCCCCCGCCCTGCACACACACACACCCCCCTCTTATCCCTCGGTCCTCTCCATCTTTCTGTCCACCAGCCTCCGCCTCTCTTTTGGTGCAGGCGGCCATCCTTCCACCTCCATCGCCCTCTCGCCCACGATCCTATAGGCGGCTGTCCCCCACGCCCCACACACCCTCCTGCCCCCGGTCCTCTCCTCTCACCTCCATGCCCCCCTCTCCGTGCCCCCGATCCTCTCCACCTCTCGCCTCCGCGCCCTCCCCATCGGTGCAAGCAGCCCTCCCCCATGCCCCCCAGGTGACACCTCCCCTCTGCACCCTGTTGGCCCTCTCTCACGCCCCACAACCGACACCACCCCTAGCATAGGCAGCCATCTCTCCCATCATGCGCCCTCGTCCACTCCGTCCCCTTCGCACGGCCCTCTCCCTCCATGCCCCCACAGGCGATACTTTTCCACTCCACCTTGTGTTGCATCCCGTGGAGAAGAAAGAGCCGGTATAATCAGGCTTTGGATTGAATTTAGCTCCGATTTAGATCAGATTCGATCTAAATTTTTTTAAAAAATTAAATTTAAATCTGACTTGAACTTCAAAAATATTTATCAGATAGAGATAAAATCTGATTCAATTCGAATCTAGTGGTTCACAGCCAAAATGGTAGACGAAGTCTACCGTAGAATTTTTCAATAGGCCATCACGTCATGCGGAGAGTGATGCCCCGGATAACAGATATGGAGGTCTGAGCGCCCACACTTCTGGTCCGATTTACGTTAGCTTTGAGGTTGAGCTTAAAAATTATAATTTTGGGCCTTTACTTTCTCATGAAGGCCTAAAGGATGTGATTGCTGTTATTGAACTAATGTCGATATGACGTGAGGTTGGTCCCCTCGTAGTGATGCAATATGTGTGATTGATGGATCTGAAAAGAAAATTATTTTGTCAAATTTTTTTCTGAACCTCCAACATTTAAGTCATTCAGAATTCAGACAAGAGAAAGAGTTAGAGAAAAAGTGGGAGTTTTCAAATGAATTACACGAGGGTCCCTGTTCATCCATATTTATCTGGATAGTTGGTGGTCGTCATCAATATGGAAGGATATGCAGTAACCATGTTATAATGACTATAATAGTTCTTAATTGCATGGTAACGACTTTCCAAATAATCCCACAGTTATAACCACTTTAAATAGTGTTCGACTGGATGTAACTACCGTCAATATATTTGGACTGGCATGGCCATTTTTTAAAATCCGTTTGATTGAAATATATTATACGGCGAGATAATCTAATAATTTATAAAAATTATTTATTTAAAAAAATAATTATAAATTTTTTTATTATATTTAATTGATAAAAAATTATTTTAAAAAATAATATCAAAAAAATTTATTATATTTGATTGAAGATAATCCTATATAAAACTATGATAAAATTTATAAATATATTTTTTAATATAAAATAATTTTTTAATATTAAAATAATATTATCATTTTTAATTAGTTTTTATATGATGACTATAATTACATGATCCTTTACATAATATCATCTTTATCTTAATTTTTTTATAAAAAAAATTATTGAATAAAATTTAAAAGATATTAAAATAAAATCAATGATTACGTATGCAGTTTTATTGGAGGTATTTTTGTTAAACATGAATTACCATCACTCAAAAATTTATCAAATACCAATCTTTCCATGGTATTTGTTTTACCATCTCTCTTTGAAAAATAAGTATTGGTGCAGAATTCAGTTGTCGCCGGATTGAACTGGAGTGGAGGAGGATGAGGTCGTCGTCGGTGATCTGCAAAATAAAGTCTTGTTCGAAGCCGGTGGTGATGGCTCTGGTAGGATCCTCCGATGATCAAGTCAGCTCTTCTGGCTAATAGAAATGGAGTACTCAGGAATGAGTTCGGTAGAGTTTCGGAAAGGAGAAGAGAGCTTAGAGCTTAGAAAAAATGTATCTAGAGAATTCTTTTTCATAGACGAAGCTTGATTGATGGTGACGGCCATACCGCCTGATGGCGGGCCGTGTGAGGCTGCGTGAGATTTGGTGCGGAGAGAATGGTATCGTCAGACCGATAGTGACAGCCATACCATCCGATAGTGATGGGCCGCTCGAGGTCTAATGGAGTCAGTCACGAAGGGGGACGCCATCTGTAACATCGCCTGTGGCAGACTGATGGTGACCGTTCATCCAGATTTAATAGTCGTGGCTCTAAGAAAGCAGATATTGATTGGTAGACTTCGGCATGTATCAATTTCAGAGGAGTTTCTACTCCTGAAGGAGTTCGACCGAAGGAAAAGCTCGGAAGGAGTTCGGCTCCTATAGGAGTTCGACCGAAAGGAAAGCTCGAAAGGAGTTCAGCTCCTGCAGGCGTCTGATTGGAAGAGCGCGGAGGAAGTTCGGCTCTCGTGGACGTCCGACTGGAGGAGTGCAGAGAGAGTTCGGCTCTCGTGGGAGATCAATTGGAGCTCGGCCACTGAGAAGCTCGACCGGTTGAAGGAATTCGGTTAAGGCTCGATCGTTGGGAAGTTCGGAAGGGGCTCGATCGCTGAAACTCTTTCATGACTATCGGTTGCATTAGGCTGAGCATCAGACTGGACTTCGGCAGGAGCAGGATTTATCTCCAACAGTAGTCCCCCTCACTCCCGAGTTTGAAACTTGAAGAAAGGAAGTACAAAAAAGATGACTGTCGAAGTTCTCTTCAGGGCTCTACACCGATTCAGGTTGAAGCTTGGGGGAGATCTCATCTCCAGCCAAAGTTGAAGTTAAAGTTGAAGCTCGGGGGAGATCTCCAGCCAAAGTTGAAGTTGAAGTTGAAGCTCGGGAGAGATCTCATCTCCAGCCGAGGTTGAAGTTGAAGTTGAGACTCAGGGAGATCTCGTCTCCAGCCGAGGTTGAAGGAGATCTTATCTCCTATAGTCGAGGTCAGAGGTTGAGCTCCTCGGAGAAGATCTTATCTCTTACAGTCGAGGTTGAAGCTCAGGGGGAGATCTCTCTCCTCCAGTCGAGATTGATGCGGGCGCTCAGGGGAGATCTTATCTCCTGCAGCCGAGATTGATACGGACGCTCGGGGAAGATCTTATCTCCTACAGTCGAGGTTGATAC
This sequence comes from Cocos nucifera, assembly GCA_006176705.1. NCBI lineage: Eukaryota > Viridiplantae > Streptophyta > Magnoliopsida > Arecales > Arecaceae > Cocos > Cocos nucifera. The sequence continues at coordinate 726,226 of QRFJ01000041.1, read as the reverse complement.
GGGCGCTTAGGAGAGATCTTATCTTTTACAGCCAAGGTTGGTCCGGTCGCTCGGGGGAGATCTTATCTCCTACAGTTTGAGGTTGATGCAGACGCTCGGGGAAGATCTTATCTCTTGCAGTCGAGGTTGGTCGATTGCTCGAGAGATTTATCTCTAGCCAAGGTTGTCACGGTCGCTCGGAAGAGATCTCATCTCTAGCCGAGGTTGTCACGGTCGCTTGGGAGAGATCTTATCTCTAGCCGAGGTTGTCACGATCGCTCGAGAGAGATCTTATCTCTGGCTGAGGTTGACAAGGGGCTCGAGAGAGATTTTATTTCTGACCGAGGTTATCTCGGCGCTCGGGAGAGATATTATTCTAGCCGAGGTTGATGTAGACTTTGAAGCCGATCTTCGACTTTGCTCACGTTAGGACGAGAGATTCTCCTCCTGTTCCCAACGGACTGTGGGGGCACATAAGGGCCGTCGTCAGGGCCTCTCCTCCCATCTCGTCTAAAATGAATGAGGCCTTCGACTTTGCTCACGTTAGGACGAGGTTCTCCTCCTATTCCTAACGGGCTGTGGGGGCACATAAGGGCCGTTGTCTGGGCGTCTTCCTCCATCTCGTCTAAAATGAACGAGGCCTTCGACTTTACTCGCGTTAGGATGAGGTTCTCCTTCTGTTCCTAACGGGCTATGGGGATGCATAAGGGCCGTTGTCTGGGCCTCTCCTCCGATCTCGTCTAAAATGAACGAGGTCCTTCAATTTTGCTCGCATTAGGACGAGGTTCTCCTCCTATTCCTAACGGGCTGTGGGGGCACATAAGAATCCGTTATCCTGGGCCTCTCCCCCCATCTCGTCTAAAATGAACGAGGGCCTTCGACTTTGCTTGCATTAGGACGAGGTTCTCCTCCTGTTCCTAATGGACTGTGGGGGCACATAAGGACCGTTGTCAGGGCCTCTCCTCCCCATCTCCGTCTAAAATGAACGAGACCTTCGACTTTGCTCACATTAGGACAAGGTTCTCCTCCTGTTCTTAACAGGCTGTAGGGGGCACATAAGGGTCATTGTTTGGACTTCTCCCCCATCTCGTCTAAAATGAATGAGGCCTTCGACTTTGCTCACGTTAAGGACGAGGTTCTCCTCCTATTCCTAACGGACTGTGGGGGCACATAAGGGCCGTTGTCTGGGCCTCTCCTCCATCTCGTCTAAAATGAACGAGGCCTTTGACTTTGCTTACGTTAGGATGAGGTTCTCCTCCTATTTTTAATGGGTTATGGGGGCACATAAGGGCTGTTGTTTGGGCCTCTTTCCTCATCTTGTCTAAAATGAATGAGGCCTTCGACTTTGCTTATGTTAGGACGAGGTTCTTCTCCTATTCCTAACATGACCACTATTGATTGCTTCTTTCCTATCATTAAGTAATTTTTGCACCCAGAAATAATAATGTTGAAATGGAGGAGTTTTATTGAAAAAAAGTTATCGGCAGTACGTTCTCGGATTCTCCGAGTCTCAAGATCGTAGGAGCGTTGCTCCTCCGAGCTTCTTTAGGCAGTAAGTCCCGGACCTGACGATCTCCTCTATTTTATGCTGGCCTTCTCAATTCAGAGCAAGCTTCTGTTAGCTGGGAGATGATAGCCCACCGAAGTACTAAGCCCCCAGAGATAGCATCGATGATGCTGGAAGGCAGCCGATCTCCTTATTGTTTCTCCTTTATTGGTGGTTCTAGCTGTGATAGCGCCATTGGCTTGCTTCAGACCGACATCTATGGAACATTGAGGGGGGCGTAGTTGTGAAACCTTCTAAAGGGAGGACTTCTTCGCACCCTTCTATCGGGGCTTCCTTGATGACGAGCTCAAGAAGGAGTCCGGCCTCGCCTGCGCTCGGGAGGAAGTCGTGAGCATGACCAAACTTCTTTCCGCCCTTCTGTGAAATCTCCTGGGGGAGAATTTCATGCCCCTTTGTCGGGGCTTCCTTGATGACGAGCTCGAGGGAGAGTTCGGCCTCATTTGCACTGGGGGAGGTCATGAGCGCGGTCGAACTTCATTCCGCCCTCTTATGAAATCTCCTGAGAAAGAACTTCATACCATTTTGTCGAGGCTTCCTTGACAATGAGCTCGAGGGAAGTTCGGCTTGGCTTGCGCTCGGGGGGAGCCCGTGAGCACGGCCAAACTTCTTTCCACTCTCCTGCGAAGCCTCCTAGGGGGAGAACTTCTGCTCTCTATTTATCCTTCCTAAAGGTGATGGGTATGCTAGGCCAAATGCTCTTTCTTAAGGACGGTTCCTCACATCCTGATGGCGGATTTTCTGACGAAATCACCATCGGAGTTTGCCGCATGGCCTGCATCATTTCGGTGAGACCTTGAATCTGCTACATCGGCAGGCTAAACTGCTTCAAATCTACCATGGCTACAGATGGAGCTTAAGTTGCCGGAACTAAAGCGGAGGCAAAGCTCTCCTAGGAGGCCTTTTTTCTCGAGGAAGAACTCTGGAGAGGGAGGAGAGAGATCGTTGCTGACCATTCCTTTAAGAATAAGGGTGCCTTAGAGACAGAGGCCCTCCTTCTAGCATCAATTCTGTTGGTGCAGAATTCGATTGTCGCCGGATTGAGCTGGAGTGGAGGAGGACGAGGTCGCCGTCGGTGATCTGCAAAATAAAGTCCTATCCAAAGTTGGTGGTGGTGGCTCTGGCAGGACCCTCCGACGATCAAGTCAGCTCTTCTGGTCAACGGAAATGAAGTGCTCAGGAATAAGTTCGGTAGAGTTTCGGAAAGGGGAAGAGAGCTTAGAGCTTAGAGAAAACGTATCTGGAGGGTCCTTTTTTATAGACAGAGCTTGATTGATGGTGACAGCCATACCATCTGGTGGTGGGCCGCTCGAGGCTGCATAGAGTTTGACGCGGAGAGGATGGTATCGTCAGGCTGATAGTGACAGCCATACCGTCTGATAATGGTGGGCTACTCGAGGTCTGACGGAATCAGTCACGAAGGGGGGCGCTGTCTGTAGCGTCGTCTGTGGCAGACTGATGATGACCATTCGTCCAGATTTAATAGTCATGGCTCTGAGAAAGTAGGCATTAATTGGTGGACTTCTGCATGTATTAATTTCAGAGGAGTTCGGACTCCTGAAGGAGTTCGGCCGAAGGAAAAGCTCGGAATGAGTTCGGCTCCTATAAGAGTTCGATCGAAGAGAAAGCTCGGAAGGAGTTCGGCTCTTATAGGCGTCTGACTGAAAGAGCACGGAGGGAGTTTGGCTCTCATGGGCGTCTAACTGGAGGAGTGCAGATGGAGTTTGGCTCTCATAGGAGATCGATTGGAGTTCGACCGCTGAGAAGTTTGGTCGGTTGAAGGAGTTCGATTAAGGCTCGGTCGTTGGAGATTTTGGAAGGGGCTCGATCGTTGAAGCTCTTTCGTGGCTATCGATTGCATTAGGCTGAGCATCAGACTAAACTTCGGTAGGAGTGGAATTTATTCCCAATAATAAGCATGAAATCACTAATTTTTTTACCATCCGTCTCTTCTACTTTTTATACCAAACATAATAATATGACAAAAAAATCATTTTTTCATTCCAGAGCTGAATGAGATTGGATAACATCAACCTAGATCTACTTCGGTCACTATTGAGATCACACAAAATATCTGCCACATCAGTGATCAATCACCATTGTTGGGTATTGTGGATTACCATCCGCGTAGAATCACCTCCATCTAGATGACGGCGGATCTGTTGCTGGTCGGTGGCTCGTGTAACGCGATGGTCGCCCACGCCTATTGCGGAAAGGACGGGTATTGACTTGGAATGAGAAACCGCGGCCAAGGTTTACGGATTTAAATAATCTCAAGCCGCGGGACGGAAAGGAAACCGGGGGGGCGAACTCAGACAGCCAGCGTCAGTCAAACTATATATTCCGAGGATTACACTAATATATATTCCCAGGATCATACTAAGATTTTCTCCGGTATATATATATATATATATTTGGAACAAACATCTACTATTCATATTTGTTCACTAAAGAGTGATAGCTTGGGACCTTAGTTGAAGTCTCCTGCCTGCCAAAATGAAATGACCACCATACTTTGGTGCTTCTAAAAGATAGAAGCGTCATTTAATCTTGAAAAAATAAATTATGGCTGGTGCATGTTATTTTTTCAAATTCCAAGATTATTTCGGCATGGAAGAGAATGGCTGATGCAGTAATATTTTGTCAACCAATGTTCTTATGCATATATATAAGTGCGTTTAGTTAAACATGTGCAATTGCATGCGAGAAGATTAATTGTTGGTTATGATCACATGAGGATGCATTATGACAATGCACCGTGGCATTCTTTAAGTTAGAGTGCATTGACTTTCTCAAAATATAACTTACGGTCCATGCGGGCGACTCCTCAAACAAGAACGAGAACCTAGTTGACGAGAAAGGGCATAACGCACCCATTTTTATAAGGCTTTCACAGGCCAAAAGAAATCGCTTGAATTAATAGAGGAGATGAGACCTTGATCCACCCACGATTGTTCATGTGAAATGCTTCAGTGGCTTAATTAATTCAAATCCCTTCACGCACATAGGAGGATCCAACCCAACTTATTTTGCTTGTCTTTTTTTCTTTTTTTGCTGATGATGATATTGATCCTATAAAATTTATGAATCCCATGATTCAATACCTCGTCAACTATGGCCATAACCAAACCGACACAATTCCGCCGCATGACCCAGATCCGACATTTATTGGTATGCGTTGTGAACTGGATCTGAACCAACGATGATGACGTAGCGTCACGTCGGCCATGACGCGCGCCCTTGAGATATGGGTCTAGGCTAATATAAAGCAAACACCATGCCTCTCTCTGCAGCCGAATGCACATAGAAGGGGAGGTCATGGAGAGTGAATACAAAAACTACTGGGAGATCAATACATTCTTTGAGGCCGAGGAGTTACCCAGGTACTTCAAAGCCTCCGTTCCCCCCCACCCTTTTTTTTTCTTCCCCTTCTTTGCCTCGTGACCCCCTTTGAAACAGCCAAAATCTCTTGGAGTAGCTCCTAGCTCCTTGATACTTAGCTCACCTCCATCATATTATACTACTTTGCTCGAGCTTTTATATTGCTGCAAGTGGGTTGGTTGGAAACAAAATATGGTTTTGTGGGTGTAATTGTTAATCTAACTGAACTTGGGATGGTGTTTTAGGTTATTTTGTGTTGTTATTGTCTGGTTCTTGTTGGATCTTTGTTGTCCCTATCCCATCCAAATCCAATCAGGCTTGGTTTCATGTGACGAACCGTCACCTGGCCCTCTTACACAGCCCGTTCAGAGGCATCCTGGAGTCTGCTCCAAAAGGTTTGTCTCACGAAGAAATTAAGTTTGTTCAGATGGAAGCATCCTTGTGCTTCCTGGCAGTATACCATGCCATGACCCGGAATTAATTAGTCATCCTTCTTCCATGCTGTCCTTCTTTTTCCCTTCTTTTCTGAAGGTTTCGGAAGTTGTTATAAGCTTGCTTTACTCATTTGGATATGTCTTCTAACATCCTTCTGTATGCTTTTCCCTCTCTTCTCTTCTCCTATGGTCTCTTTAATGGAAGCAGCTGGATAATTGGTGAAACCAGTGCTCAGTACAACTCTTCGAGCTCCTTCCCGTCCTCCACACCCTCTAAATATGTTGAGATGGAGATGATCAGGAGGGAGAAGCTGAAGGAAAGGCTTTATGCTCTTCGAAGTGTAGTCCCGAACATTACAAAGGTAAGATAAATGAAGAAAGAAAGTCATTAAGCTGTGTCATAACAAATAAGATGCAAGCAACGGACTCAATTATTGATCAGACCCGATCTCATTTAATTTCTTACATAGTGAAATGAAGAAGGAAAATAATTAAGCTGTGTTATAACAAATAAGACGCAAGCAATGGACACAATTATTGATCAGACCTGATCTCATTTCTTAAATATTAATTAATTCATGGGTGGATGCATGGAGTTTAGATGGACAAGGCATCCATCATTAAGGACGCAATTGACTACATTCAAGAGCTTCGGGAGCAAGAGAGGAGGTTGCTATCGGAGATATCAGACCTAGAGTTGTTAAATGCGTTTCAAAAAATTATTAACGATAGCGAGCAGGATGATGTGCACCGTACGCAGCGAAAGAGAAAGAGAACTTTATTGAGTCCGGCGCTTGCTCCGGGGTCACCATTTATGCCCTCCATCGAAGTTCTGGAAGTATGTTTTCCTTGGCTCTCCGTTGTTTACTTTCCTGCACGTCATTAATTAACTTTGTTGCATGGAGTTGCATTAAAAAAGAAAAAAAAAACACTTATTGCATGGAGTTTTCATATTTTTCAGCAAGAGGGGGTGGGGGATTAAAAGGCAGTATTTTCATCTACTCTTTTATAGATAGTTGAAATTTATTTTGATATTGCAGCTGAGGGTGTCTGCAGTGGACAAGAGAACTCTGGTTATAAACTTCACTTGCAAAAAGAAGAGGAGGGATACCCTAACCAAGATGTGTGAAGTATTTGAGTCTCTTAACCTCAAGATCATCGCATTCAATATCGCCTCTAACCATGGAAGCGTCTCATGCACGCTATTTGTTGAGGTATTCTCTTCCTCTCTTTTTAATCCATCCATATATCGTTGTTACTCTCTGTAACTAACGTGATGCTTCCAAGTTTACTTGATTTCCCATAGGCATTATTTATCCATGAGATAGGTTGAAATACTTAATTACCTACCTATGAGATGGGTAAATTGGTTTCTCATCATCAGCCGGTAAAGTGGCCGTGTTTTTTTTCCCCTCATAAATACCCGTTTTATGAAATTATGAGACTTATCTGACCTTTTTGTTTTAGGTTGACCAGTGGAATTATTTGATCTTGTTTTATCGGACATGACTTATGATATTCAATATTGGGTTCTTGATGTTGACCAATTTTTGTACTCATATTAATCTTGGACCTAAATTATTATTGTTTATATACTAGTATTGATATTTTGCATGCAAAATAGGCCGATGCCTGGAGTCGTCTTTACCAGCAGTTCATAATGAGTTCAAACGATTTTTTTTAAAAAAATCTGTGTTTAATTAAATATATTTTTGATGATTTTATTATCCTCTTATATCATCTAGCTTCTTCAATTTTATATGAACTGAAAGTCTAGTTTGGCACGCGAAAATTAGACTTCAATCACAAAAAAATTATACATGATAAATGTGCAAATTAAACTCGAAAGTATAAAAAATATTATAAAAAAATGCATAGATCTTGGAATCATATCGAAAAAATAGTAATATAAAAAAAATATGAGCAACAGATCTTTAGGGTCATTTTTTAATACATAAAGAAATGAATAAATTATTTTTTTATCTAAGTGAACTGACTATTGGGTGGGTCTCAGGTATAAACTATATTCAATTTTATCCAGACTTCAGGTCATATGTATTTAAAAATTTATTATTTTTTTTTATTTTTTGCTGAACCTGGCCCATGATCAGCTAACAGAAACATATGGATTTCCGGGAAATTTCATGCCCTCCAAAGTACGTCCACGGAAAGTCTAATGAGTGAAGCCGATTCCTAATTAAGAACAGGACGGACATGGTGGGTACATTGCATTTTCCTTTAATGCTTTCGGTTGCGTTGCGGATCCTAACACATCAAATAGTCAAGATATGTTTGGAATTGTCGAGCGATCTTTATCTCACGTACTAATCAAACATTCCCGTAGGAGTCTTTGTAAGTAGTTGCAATGATGGTATATATTTGGCATAATCTACAACAAATATAATATATGAAGGTGGCATTTTGATAACCTAAATAAAATTTAAGATCACGAATCTTAGAATGATCTAATCTCCAGTGATCTAAGATTATCATATTAATTTGATAGGCTATAATTTAGTAATTAAAGATCCATGAGTTTCCATGCATGAGTAATATTTTTGGTATTCTATAAAAATCCAAAATCATCAATCATATAATACCAAAATTATCCTTAATATATTTCATAAAAAATATTTATAATCATATAAATATATTATAATAAAATATTACCATATTAATTATTAATATATTTAATAAAATATATTTATTAGTCTTGTAACTTATTAATTCTAAAATGATATATTAGTTGTTACTATATAATTAATATTTATACTTATAAGATATTATTTTTATATTAATACTTAGTTGGATTAGGAAAGCAAATAAAATAATATATTAAATAATTTCATCATATAGATACAAAGTGCAATAATATATTTTTGCTATAATTCAAAATTATTGAACAATAATATGATTAATAATATATTCTAATATAACACATATGATAAATATGATATATAATATAATATATTTTTTTATATATAATATTGATATAATATATTAACATAATATTGATATGTTAATTATTTTATTGGACTTAGAAGTATTTTTGTTTTTAAATTTCAATCTAAAATCATTATTTTGGATTGCATTTGGTGCATCATCGGACAATCTTGATAGATAATATGGATTATTTTCAAGCTAGATTATCATCATTAAATTATCAGTAATATTAATTATTATATTTGATACATATTGATAATATTATGGTAAAATTATTATAAATCTTGATTGACATGTTTGGTATAATAATCAGATTATCGATAATATAAAATTAAAATTTCAAAATACTCTAGTAATATTGCTCTTTTTCTTATATATTTATATTATATTATATATATAATATAAATATAAATAATATAAATAATATAATATAAATATATTTATATATAAATATATAAGAGTCATCATTTTTATATATAATAATATATAAATATATAAATATATATATAATATGTAAATATATTTATATATAAATAATATATATTTATATAAATAATAATATTTATATAAATATATACAGAGGAGCTATGGGCGAGGCTCGTGTCGGAGGAGATGCGGGTGGCATCGGGGGAGAGAAGAGGGTTGGGCGACGAATTTTTCATGATTTTTTAGGATAATTTTATTCAAAATTTTTATTACAAGATCGTCAAAGAAATGACAATCTGGATAGCCATCCATTCATAAGATAATGTGGATTGCCTCCTAAGAAACAATGTGGATTGCCAAGGCAATCTAAATTGCCAAGATAATCTGGATTGCTAGTCAAAAAGCATATCAAAGACATGAGATGGATCCAATTTAAATTACTAATAATTTGGATAGATTACCAGCTACCAAATGCAATCTTAGAGTGATTTTGAATTCTCGATCTCAATAATAGCATCACATCACTATGTAGGCAATGATTTGAGGAGTTAGAATGATTTAGGATTATTGCCGTATAGAATGCAATCAAATACGATGGTCTCATTACCTTCATTTACATTTTCTTGATCTTGAGATGGTCATCTCATATCAAATACCCCCAAAATATTTTTAAATTAATATATATATATAAATCTCTAGCCATTCCAATGAATAGCTCTCCATTACGTGTGTTTGAAAATTTTGTGTGTAATCGAGCCCATGCGTAGCACTTACTTCTATTCCAAAGCATCGACGTTATTTGACACCTAGGCATGGTAGTATTTAATTTGCCTAGGCAAGGAAAAATGACTCCTCCTAAAGTCATGATTTTTTTTTTTTTAAAAAAATATAGTTCTTAATGTAGAAATGGGAACACATGCCCTACTAGCACTAGAATAATTATTGTCCACACTAAAGTTTACCAAAAAAAAAAAAAAAAAAAAACAGCTGTACTGAAAGCAACGTATGTAAGTTGACTGCATCGGTCTCGTGACACGACGTTTATCTCGGTGTTTTCAACTTTTGTAGCTCATCCCCGGTGGGCCACATATTCCCTACAGTGCTTTCACGCGACATGCTATCCTTACCGGTTTGGAATTGTTGCGGTACTGCCTAAAAGGAAATGCAAAACGAAAGAGATGCGGCTAATCATTTCTATCCTTAAGCTACCTATTTTATTAAGCTGATATTTTAATTTTTATTTTATAGTTCACTTATTTAATTCATATGTGTTCAGGGTGATGAAATGGATGGTGCTGGGCTAAAGGGCAAGATTGAAGCAGCCATTGTAGAACTTGATGTTCCACCAAATCCCATAAGTTTTCATTGAAGTTGATCTTTTATGCTGGTTTGCAATAAGATTTTTTTTTATTAGAATTTTTTTTTCTAAAAAATATTTTTATGAATTTGATGTTTGAAAAGTGACTTTGGCATAGATCGTGAAGAAATGAAAAAAAATATCTTATATTTGGTTAAATATATATTTTTTTTAAAAAATTACATAAAATATCTATTATATCTTTAAAAACATAAAAATTGCTATCTTATTCTATTTTATTCATAATTTTAAAGATATTTGGGGAAAAAAGATCTCAATTCTTTTTTCATGAAAAAGTTAAAAATTAATATTCTATATAATTTTTTTTCTCATGAAATATGAAAAAATTATTTTTATGAAAATATCTTTTTTTCATGACAACACATTGATGAGTCACCATCCACCAAAATATTGTTGATGAACTTTGGTCAAGGGTTTTTTCACCTTAGTCATTTAGCAATTGATTAGTTCTCAAGCAAAACATCCAAAGCAAAGAAAATACTAGGAAAAAGAGAATTTGACAAAATAAAGGGAGAGCAAAGTCGGCAACTAAGATACGACATGATTCAGTTGGATTTCTTTCGATGTTGTTGGAGGGACCATGCAGTCCTTCAACCAGCAGTAGGAGGCTAGATGAACATAAATTTAAAATATATATATATATATATATATATATTAATAATTATATTTTTATTAAAAAAAGTGATTCAATAATAGATTTAAAAATGGTGGAAGTGACTAATAGCCGTGTGGACCATGTGTTTTCCTCAATGCTTAAGTCGTATGTCACTATCTTCTTTTCCTTTTTTTTCTAAAAAAAAAAAAAAAAAAAAAAAAGGGGGTATGGTGTCCAAGTTGAGGGGTGCATCGGTAGATAGAGATTTTTAAGGGACTCTAGGATCCGAGTAAGTGATTCTTGGGGGACTCTTGGGCCAACCATGTTCGAAAATGAATATATTTGGAATGATACTTCAATGAAAAATATATTTAGAGAGGAACCGTTTGATTTGGGGGATGTCTCGTGGTTCTAAGATTCAGGCTGAGTTGTGTAAATTATATAAAATAACTCCACAGAGACAAGGAAGGACGGTGATTAGAGGCACGGAAGCTCCGAGTCCATCCTCGTATAGAAGCTGATTTGGGATCGTATCCCTTATCGTAGAGCGTCGGTGCTAAATATTGCCTCTGACTGTAACCTTTGCATGGCTGCGGAGGAATCGGTGGCCCATGTTTTATTCTCATGCGCAAAGACTTTGCAGGTGTGGAAACCATCTCATATCGTTCTGTAGTTTATTCCACTCCTCCATTGATTAAGACCTTTTTGATTTATTTGAAAACGAACGGGCGTGAACGAGATGGTGGGAAAGGGTCCACCCAGGCTCTGTACATAGCATATCATGTTTGGCAAATGCGGAATAAGCGAATATTCGAGAATACTTCGTCTTCGCCTAGATTTCTTGGAGAGTATGCTAATTTAAGCTAATGAAATCATCTAGATTAGTACCATTGAAGAACTTCTGATAGCTTGGAACACTTGGGGTTCCTCTTTCCATTCCACCTCTTTTGTGGTATTTATTACCTGGGAGCCCTTATCTTTAAGCTTTGTTAAAGTTATTTAGGTGGTAGTGTTAATAACAGAGTTGGTATAGGAGGAGCAAGTTTTGTGATTAAAGACTCGAATTCTCAATTTATTGCAGTAGGGACAAGACAATTGTTTGAGCCATGGGCTGCTTGAGAGGGGCTTTAATATGCTATCATTCCTTTGAGAGCAAATCTAGTTTGCTTTAATAAGATTTAGCTATGGTGATTTAACTGTTTCTCAAAACAATCTGGATTTACCATCGGACGCCCTTTGGAAAATGGTAGAGAACCGCGACTCATTTGTTGCAAGCAACATATAAAGGAAAGCGAACAATGCATGAATTGGATGTCCTCATTTGTTGGATTGGAGTTTTATGGACATCATGTTCTGGTACTCCTCTATATCTTAGAGATATTTTATTTTTTAAGTTTAGGGGATGTACTCGTGTTAGATGAATATCAACCATTTATTCATTCAAAAAAAAAAAAAGATTTTTGCGAAGTTGGGATGTCATGGCCCCCTCGAGATGCTATGATTCTATCCTAAATAGAAGGGTGCAATCATGTAGAAATTCTTCAATAAAATAAATGAAAATTGTTGGGAGATATCGAATCAACGTCTAACTCGTCAACCTGTCCATCGATCAGCGAACGATCGACTATCAGACGACGACCATTGTCTGACGATTGATAATCGACGACAAAGAGGGCTAGCTAGTCGATGAAAAATCTCCAAATTGATCGACCAATTTTCAAATAAGCCAACCAACTAGAGGTCGATCGGCCCCAGATATGCCGACCGACTAACCATCGGTCAGCCTAGATATGTCGAACAGTCGACAAGTATTTTATAAACAACTCATCCGACTTCTGATCGTCCTATAAAATTGCCCCTGAGAAAAGTGGGCAATAATGATTAGTGGGTAGTTCTAACCACCTCCCCACGATCGCATTATACTGAAAAAAGAGGGACCCATGTACTAAACGGTTATCACTCTGATACTTATAAAAAGAAGGTAAACTGGCTAGTTTGGTAAGACAAACAAGAAACTTGAGAGCAAATTCTATTCTCTTACTTCTTATTTTTCTGTTCGACCGGTCCACTAACTTAAATATCGGAGGGTCCCCGTCGGAGCCAACTTCGATCAGTGCGGACTCTGTCTTGTAGGTCGCTGTCATGCATTCACAGGCATAAGTAGATTAACCATAATAGATTGGCATGCCAAGTAGGAGGGAGAGAACATCGAAGATCGAAAGCAACCGGTAACTTTCTGTCACACATTACAATGATGAAAATACGTGCTCGCAACTTGCTCAGCTCCATTGGTCAGTCATATCGGTGAGAAGTGATCCATCCTCCACCGCCGTCTATGGTAGAATCAAGTTCCTCGTGTTCGACAGTCACAAGCTCAACAACTAGCAGTATTGACGTAGCAAGTTCGAATATTGATGGAAGCTGTATACAGCCTCCAGCAACAGCCGTGTGTGGCGGTGTAAGAGCCAGTGACATAGGTGGTACCATCTAGGCACAGCCATCGCGTGTTGAGGCACTTCGCCTCTCCATCACTGGAGCGACAATCTCGATGCTCCTGATGAGCCGAAACTCTGTCCCCTCGTCGTTCGCAAGGAACCATCCGACGATCTCGATGCTTCACTTCCCCGCCTTCTCGTTGAAGTCAGCACAAGGGGAAGGCCCCACGAGGTTCAATCACTTCCTCCTCTACTAGTTCAACAAGAGGATCAACTCTAAGGACACCTCGCCAACATCGGCTCGATACCTACGAGCAAAAACTCAAGAAAATTATCCGATGACTGGCCCAGATCCAGGAGGATGCAAAAAGAGGGTCCCCCGACGGACTCCACATCCAGACAGCTCCTCCTTTTTCTTTGTGCATCTTGAACGAACCAATTCTATCACGGTTTAAGATGCCACATGTGGAGCCATATGACGGCTCTACTGATCTAGTTGATTATCTCCAGAGCTATAAGGCTCTCATTCTGATCCAAGAGGTGAATGACGCCCTCATGTGCATAGGCTTTCCAACCATCCTTCGAAAAGCTGCTCAAACCTGATACTTCGAGCTTCAATCGGGAAGCATTACCTCTTTTGGGCAACTTGAAGATTCCTTCGTGGCTTACTTCAGCACCAGCAGAAGGATGCCACGAACCTCTAACACCCTCTTCTCGATCAAGCAAGGAGAGAGAGAAATCCTTCAGGCCTTCGTAGCACGTTTTAACGCCATCGCACTTGAGGTTCAAAATCTTAATGAAGATGTGGCCATTTCGGCCATGAGGCAAGGTCTGCGAGATTTTTGATTCACCTATTCACTATATAAGGATCATCCTCAGACCTATGCAAAACTCTTGGAGCGTGCGAAAAAATACATCTGCACAGAAGAATGCGCTTCTGGTCGGTGCCAACCAAATGAAAAGGATCAGAAGAAGAAGAAATAGTGAAAAAATAATGTTTCTGCTGGACCAAACCAGCCTATACCAAATAGGAAAATGGTCTTCTCCTGACTAAACTCAGTATCGACTAATATAAAAAGTTGGTACAACACCTATACTCTCCTCACCACTCTACGCGCCCAAATCTTGATAAAAATTGAGAAAAAAAATTACCTTCGTCGACCCCCGCCGATGAAGAATCGGAAGAAGGATAAGAGAAAGTACTGTCGGTTCCATCGTGACTACGGCCACGATACCGAACAGTGCTTTCAATTAAAAAATGAGATCGAGGCTCTCATCCAACGAAAATTTTTAGCCAAATACCGGCTTGATCGCCCGACTCAGTCTCATGTCGATCAACCATCTGCTCTAGAGGAAATTCATCAGAATCAACCAATGGCTCGAGTGGTCAACATGATCTCCGGGCAACCAAGAACTGGGGGGGCAACATCTAAAGAGAGATCGACCAAGAAGTGATGATCCAATGAATCTATTTTCTTTTTGGATGATGATGTTAGGAGGATTCAAATTCTCCATGATGATGCTATCGTGGTCTTGACAACGATAGCCAATTATGATATAAAAAGAATTCTTGTTGATAATGAAAATTCGATTAATGTTTTATTTTATTCTGCATTCTTCCAAATGAAACTCTCAACAGAACGGCTCCAAAAAGTTTCTATCCCTTTAGTTGGATTTACGAAAGATGCCATTGACGTTGAGGGAGAGATAGATCTTTTATTGACCTCAATAGAGTACCATCATCTTGACTTTCATGATCGTTAGAATTCCGTCAACATACAATGCCATACTCGAAAGGTCAGGACTCAATGCTCTCAAGGCGATAGTATCAACATATCATTTGTTAGTCCAATTTTTGACTAAGGTCGGTGTCGGAGAGATGCGAGGCGACCAATAAATTATCCGATGATGCCTCACGATCACTACAAAAGAAAATAAATCAAAAGATTCTTTATCACTGAAAAGTCTTGATCAGCAGAAAGATGAAAATCGGGATGAGCCAGCTGAATGGTTGCTCTCCATCCCATTACTGGAAGATGACCCAACCAAAACTATTCAAATTAGGTCATGCCTTCAGACGATGGAGCGTGAACAACTGGTTCGACTGCTGTTGGTGCAGAAATCCATCCTCGCCGGAGGTCGTCGGAGTCGAGGCCGCTGAGGTTGCCGCCGGGGACTTGCAAAATGAAGTCCCGTCCGAAACCGGTGGGGGGTGGCTCCGGCAAGACCCTCCGATGGTCAAGTTAGTTTTCGGCCAACAGTAATGGAGTGCCCGGAATGAGTTCCGGAGCTTAGAAATGAGGAGGAGAGCTTAGAGAGTCGAGAGTTCAGAGAGCTTAGCCTTAGCGTGTCGGGAGGGCCCTTTATATAGTGGAGCTTGATGGTGACAACTGCAGCCGCATGCTGACGGGCCGCTCGAGGTTCGGTGGAGTCAGTCTCACGGGATGGTGCCGTGTGCGGCGGATTGAGGGTGACAGCCATCGCCGCCTGACAGTGGGTCGCTATCGCCTGCGGCGGACTGACTGATGGTGCGGCGGACTGACTGATGGTGATGGTTGCAGAGCTTGCCGAATGAAGGGTTGAAGGCCTTCGTCGTGTGCCCATTTCGGAGGAGTTCGGGCTCCTGAAGAGGAAGATAGGAGGGAGTTCGGCTCCCATAGGCGTCTGGCCGGAGGTATGCAGCTAAGGCTCGTCCGCTGAAGAGTTCGGCTGCTGAGAATCCGAAGCTCGGCCGTTTGGAGGTTCGGCCGGCTGTTGGACTTCGGCTGAGGCTTGGACACTTGAGAGCTCGGTAGGAGCTCGGTCGACCGAAGTTCGATGAGGGCGACCGCTGAGGAGTTCGGCCGAGTGACGACTGCTGAGGAGTTCGACCGAGTGACGACAGCTTGGGGATTCCGCTAAAGCCCGTCCGCTGAGGGGTTCGGCCGTCGAGAGGACTTCATTGAAGCTCGACCGCTTGGAGTCGGTCCGAAGGAGTTCGGCCGTGGGGAGTCCGAAGGAGTTCGGCCGCTTGGAGTTGGTCCGAAGGAGTTCGACCGTGGGGAGTCCGAAGGAGTCGGCCGCCCAGGAAGTTTGGTCTCGACGCTGGGAGTCCGAAAGAAGCTTGGAATCTGACCAGTTCGGCCTACTGGAAGAAGCTCGGCCGCTGGGCAGTTCGGCCGGCTGAAGGAGTTCGGCTAGATCAGTGCACTGAAGCTCTTCTGTGGCTACTGGTTGCATTATGCTGAGCGTCGGGCCGGACTTCGGCAGAAGTAGGATTTATCCCCAACAATTGCTAAGAGCTAATACCGATGTATTTGCTTGATCGGCTACCGATATGCCTGGTATACCTTCAGAAGTAATCATTTATCAATTAAATATCAATCCAAGCATCAAGTCGGTGAGATAGAAGAAGCGATCGTTTGCTCTTAAGTGACAGAAAGTAATCGATGAAGAAATTGATAAGCTCCTTATGGCAGGCTTCATCAGGGAGGCCCATTATCTTGATTGGCTTACGAACGTCGTCATGATAAAGAAAGCCAATGAAAAATGGTGCATTTGTATTGATTATACCAACTTGAATGAAACATTTCCGAAGGATAGTTTTCCTCTTCAAAAGATAGATCAACTTGTCGATGCGACTTTGGAACATTAACTCCTAAGCTTTATGGATGTTTTTGCGGACTACAATCAGATCCGTATGGTATCCAAGGATGAAGAACATACCGTCTTTATCACCGACAAAGAAATTTATTATTATAAGATCATATCATTCGGACTTAAAAATACGGAAGCGATCTACCAAAGGTTGATGAACAAGATCTTCAAGCCATAAATTGGACGAAATATGAAAGTATATATCGATGATATACTAATAAAAAGCATGCAAAGTCAGGACCACCTTCGAGACTTAGAAGAGGCTTTTGACACACTACAATGATATCGGATGAAGCTTAATCTGACTAAATGTACCTTTGAAGTGATGCTTGAGAAGTTTCTTAGTTTTCTTGTTTCACATCGAGGAATTGAAGTAAACCCCAAAAAGATAAAAGCAATTATCGATATGAAGCATCCAACCTCAAACAAAAAGATACAACAGCTCAACAAAAGAATCACTATTCTTAGTCGGTTCATCTCCAAGTTTGCTGAAAGGTATCTACCATTTTTTTAAAACTCTACAGCAAATTAGAGACTTCTTATGGACCGACGAATGCCAGTGATCCTTCGAAGAGCTGAAGAAATATCTGATGACTCCTCCATTGCTCGTAAAATCTATGGAAGGAGAATCTCTATATTTATATCTGGCCACATCGGACGAAGTTGTTAGTTCAATTTTGGTCAGAGAAGATGAGAGTCGAGCACAACACCTTATGTACTATGCAAGTAAGATGCTTTATAATGCTAAAACCCGATATTCGAAGGCAGAAAAAATGATTTATGCCTTGATTATTTCGACACAATGGCTTCGACCCTACTTTCAAGCCCATACAGTTCACGTCCTAACCAACCAACCTTTAAAGTCAATCTTGCATCGACCAGATACCTCAGGTAGGATAGCAAAATGAGCAATAAAGCTTAGTGAATTCGATATCTAATATCACCCACACCCATCGATGAAAGCCCAAGTTTTGATCGATTTCATTGTCAAATGTACCATCTCGAATATCAAGTTTTAGTAGAGAAAAACAACGTATAAGTCGACCGAAGACATCCCTAAAATCGATCATCAGTCGGTATGGGTGTTACACATCGATGGGGCATCGAATGCTCTTGAAAGAGGTGTAGGACTCATCTTGGCAAATGTCGATGGAATAGTTGTCGAGTATATTCTTCGATTTAACTTTAAAGCTTCGAACAATCAAGTTGAGTACGAAGCTCTCCTAACCAGCTTGCAAATCGTCAGGAAGCTCAGTGTCGGAGAACTGGAAGCATTCATCGACTCTCAACTCATTACGGGATAAGTTAAAGGTGACTTTGAAGCTCACGATTCGACAATGCAAAAATATCTACAAAAGATCAAAGATCAAGCTTCTACTTTCAAATACTTCGACATCACGCACATCTCTAGAGTAGAGATGCTCAGATCGACGCACTCTTCTGACTCGCTTACACCGCTCCTAACGAACTTGACTGAACTTACATCGAATATCTCGACGTGCCAAGTATCGAAAGGATGGAAGAAGTATTGCAGATCGATGATGAGCCAAATTGGATGGATCTGATTATTAGGTACCTGATCGAAGGAATCCTACTCGATAATCCATCTAAAGCAAAGCATTTAAGATGGACGACCTCGCAATATGTCATGATGGAAGGATGACTCTATAAGCAGTCTTTCTCCCTTTCACTATTAAAGTGTCTTGGACCTACTGATGTTGACTATGCACTCCAAAAAATCCATGAGGGGATCTATGGGAATCACCTAGAGGACAAGTTCCTCACCTACAAGATCTTTCGGCAAGAATATTATTGGCCAACGATGCAGAAGAATGCGACTGAGTTCGTCTGAAGATGCGAGCCATGCCAGAGATATACCAATATCCAACGACAGCCGACAACGCAATTGATATCGATCATAGCGCCATGACCATTTGCATAGTGAAAAATCGATATACTTGGTCATTTCCCTCTGGCATTCGAGCAAAAAAAATTTTTGGTCGTCACCATCGATTACTTCACAAAATTGGTGGAAGCTGAAACTTTGGCATAAATTCGAAAAGCAAGATGGAGGATTTCATTCAAAAATCTATTATCTACAGGTTCGGACTTCCGCATACAATCATAATCGATAATGGTCGATAGTTCGACAATCAAAAATTCAAAGACTTCTACGCAACGTACCATATCATACACAAACTGATGTCTATCGATCATCCACAATCGAATGGAGAAGCGAAAGTTACAAATCAGATGATCCTCCATGGTTTGAAAACTCGGCTCAATGAGACCAAAGGTCTCTAGGTGGAAGAACTACCTTCGGTACTATGGGCTTACCGAACCATCCCGTGAGTTCCGACAGGCAAATCTCGATTTAACCTATCTTATAGGACAAGCAGTGATACCCATTGAAATCGGACTACCACCAGTGAGAGTGAAAAAGTATGATGAGTCAAGTAATTCGGATCACCGAAGAGTTAACCCAAACCTATTACCTGAAGTTCGGCAACAAGCGCAACTCAGAATGGCTGCTTACCAACAATAAGTTGCAAGATATTACAATAGAAGAGTTAAACCAAAAGAGATTTGCTTGGGAGATTTGGTCCTGCGGAAGGCCAAAATATCCAAATCTCTAGACCAAGGGAAGCTCTCCCCAAACTGGGAAGGACCTTACCGAGTGACAGAAATCCTTCATCCTAGAGCATATCGACTCGAAACTCTCGATGGAGTTGAAGTTCCTCGAACATGGAATGCTGACAATCTTAAAATGTACTATCAATTAAATTGGCTCCATGTACTTCAAACAAATGCAAAAGATAACGTTTTGTGAAGTCTTCTACAAAAATGTCACCCCCATACTCGATAATCGATTAACCGATGTATTAGCCGATCAAAAATCGAACAAATTGACTAATGAAATAGAATTCGATCGATTAACCATCGGTTAAGTATTCTGATCGACAATCGATCGGCATGTTTCACTCAGTGGAATCCAACAATCGATGCATGAAAAATGATCGATAGTTGGGCTTTTCAATCACCTTTGGTCAAGTACTTCAAATCGTTGGTGTAATCGATTTTCTACAATAGAATCGCTGACCGATCAACTAGCAGATGATGCATAACCTCCTTACAAGTGACAAAGAAAGAAAAGCATCAAACTTTGGTTACGGACTAGTTGGTTTGCCCTGGCTAGTGACAAACACAATCTTTGTTGATTTGGCCATGGCTGAATTGAAGGATGTTTGGCTTGCCCTCGATCGTCATACAATTTAGAGAATCGATTAAGTGTTAGATGGTAAAAACCAACCAAAATTCGGCAAATGGTCCGTTGGAAACCGACCCAGGGTTGGTTTATCTCTAACCTAGAAATGTCTTAACAAACGACTAAGTGTTAGCAAAAATTTTGATCTAACGTCAATTTGAAAGCTAGCCAAAAGTTGGTTAAATAAAATCGACTAATGGATGGACAACAATCGATCAACCAAAATATTTGCAGTCGTAATGTATAAAGCAAAGTCACACAATAGGAAACAAGCGAAAGTAAAATTTTTCATTACTGAAGAAAAGTTTACAAGTGGACCTTTGGTCCTTACAAAATTCAAAACTATAAGTTTCAAAAATAAATGATAGTACAAAATCTATTCGACGATCGGCTGCTCCGAGGGTTGATCAAAAATGACTTCAGCTTCGATCGACAGTGCAGCATCCGTCAGTGGAATGACTTCGGTCGGAGTAGCTTCCTCCTTCGATGGGACTTCAGCCACCAACTGGGAAGTCAAACCTATTGGCACAGAGGAACCCGATACATCTTCGGCTGAAATTGTGGGAACTGTAGAAATAGCCAGCTCAGTTGAAGCAAGAATGGTGATGGGAGCACCAACATCCATCGGGTCCACAGGGGATCCATCGCCTCCTCCCTCTTCCTCCTCTTCAGCACCGTCTCCTCCTTCTTTAGCACCAGGGATGACGATGCTGCTGAGATCAAGATCAGAAAAGAGCTGTTGGACAGCATCCCGACCGTTACCAAAGCCGATCTAATAGGAAGCTTCACTTCCCTACAGGATCAAGGTCTTCAGATCGGACGAGATTTTGAATTCCTCAATGCCCAGCTCTTTTGCCTAACAGAGATCCTCTTGCAAAGCTTGAATCTCTGCCTTGGCCGAAGATGCTTTCCCCTCAATAGATTGCCACTTTTGATGGCAATCCTCTACCTTCTTGGCCCAATTATCGTGGTCCTTCTTCAATTTTTGTACTGCATGCTTCTTCTTGATGCGACTCTTCTGGGCCTTTACCTCTACCTGAGTCAACGTGAGATCAGTTTAAACCGACACAAGTTCGGCTCTTATCGACCCAAGTTTGGCTCTAAGGTGGGAGACTTCATCAGACAGCCTCTCCTCTCAGGCGGCAGCATCCTTTTTCCACTCCAACTGACGGATCACTGCATTGCATTCGATGTTCGGGGCCAACACAGAGTCGGAGCATGCACGTCGAAGATCGGCCATCTTACGATAAGCCGACTCAAGCTCGGCCATGTCGTGAGCCCACTCTTTTACAAAAAAATAAGTCAAGTTGGTAAAAAAAAGAAAAGAAAACGAGAGAGAGAAAGAAGGCAAAAGGCAGAGAAAAAGGTAGTGGAAAGTTATTGGCCTACCCCAATCAATATCCGATAAAATGACCCAAACATCTCGTTCAAGGTCTGATGCCTCCTCAACTCTCGATCAGTCGGAAGAAGGATAGCACGAACCAAGTTTCTTACCAGCTGAGGGTCGAAAAAAGCCGACCCACCTTCCGAAATCCGAACATCAAGATGCTCAGAATCTATATACCCACGGCTGGAAGCATCACTCCCAACCGATGCAGATAAAGCTGGCACCTTCCCTTTCCTTCTGATCGATGATTGTTCAGGAGGTGTCGACATCCACTCGAGCATGGATGGAGACTGTGAACGCCCCCCGTAAGCTGAGGTTGATCGGGGGGTGGGCACGATGACAGTTGATTGAGCTGCCGACGATGGAGCGACAGTCGGAGCATCAACGATAACAACATCTTTCTCCGATTGAGTAACGATCGGAGGGACTTCAGAAGACGTTGCCGCTGCTAGAGCACGTAGGGTGACGATGGGAATACCAAGACACCTAGAAGGTGCCATTGAAGGAGCATCGATAGCCAAAGCATCAGCTGCCCGATCCTTCTTCGACGCGTGTGATGGGCCGGCGTTGGATGCCACCCTCTTTCGAGTGGCAAACTGGTGGACTTCATCCACGAAGATTCCAAGAGGAAGATGCATCCCTACAAAATCAAATAATGAAGTCAAATCAATATTGAAAACCAACCAAATGAAGGAAAAGACAAAATTACGGACACCACGTGTACCTACGGACGGTGTCGAACCAAGTTCGGCATCGTATAGAGACTCTTCGGTATTCAACTCTTTCTGCGGGGGAACTCTCATATCCTTCAGTCGAAGAAAATCTTCTCTTTATCTGACTATTTTCATTTGGAAGGATATTTGGCTCTCCCAATATCGATGAAAAGCCCCAAGAAGCGGTAGGAGAAACAAAGAAGAACTGGGTCTTCCAATCGTGAATAGACGATGGAAGATCGGTGATAAAAGAAAGTCTCTTTCTTGGGATAAAATACCACCATCCATCGGCCTCTGGATGAGGTCAGAGAGCAAAGAAAGGTCTAAATAAGGAAAGCCGAGGAGTCGTCGGGATTAACCGACACAGCAAAGCAAAGGAGATCAAAAGCCGAACGAAGTTCGGCGCTAACTGGGCGGACATATCCTATAATAATCAAAAATATTTTGGAGCAACTCCGAAATAGAGAACCTAAGGCCCGATCTAAGGTTTTCTATATAAAAAGCTATAAATCTCGGTGAAGGCGAATTCACCCGACCATCGGGGCCAGGAGCCAACAACTAAAAGCCCTCCGAAATTCGATACTAATCCCGAAGTCGCTCCATGATAGATGTCGTTAGGATAGAAGCTTCGACTGCTGAACCTCGCGACAAACTACTACGATCAGCCATGTACGCGATAATAAAATAAAAAGAAAAAAATAAAGATGTCAAAGGGAAGGTTCGAACTTCGAACATGGGGGCTAAAGGATAGGAAAACAAACAAAATTCCCAAAAGCTACTACTATTAAAGGTAGTGAAAGAAAAACAATTGAGGGGTGACCAGTATATATAGGACCCACCTACGATCAAGATGCACAGAAATCTCACCAAATGCTGACACATGTCGATCGAAGAGAGATTGAACATCAAATCCCTCGAGCTCTGCAATCATCCATTTATTAATGACGATTGTTGCAATCCCCAAAGCATCGGACAACAAGTTTTTATCGAAGATCCTGGAGATCATAAATGATAGACGGTAGAATAAAATTCAAGGCAGCACCACGTGTTAACCCCCTATGTTTGATGCATCAAGACAAAATGTCAAATCATCACGGACTTGGATGTGAGGAGCAACTGTTGGGAGATATCGAACTAATGCCTAACTCGCCAACCCGTTCATCGATCAGTGACTGACCGACCATCAAATGACGACCACCATCGGACGATTGATAATCGACGATAAATAGGGTTAGCTGGCCGATGAAAAGTCTTCAAACCGATCGACCAATGATCGATCAATTTTCAAATAAGCCGATCGATCGAAGGTCGATCAACCCCAGATATGCCGACCGACCGACCATCGATCGGCCCAAATATGCCGAACAATGGACAAGTGTTTTATGAATAACTCATCCGACTTTTGATCGGCCCTATAAAATTGCCCTCGAAAAAAGTGGGCAATAATGATTAGTAGATAGTTCTAACCATCTCCCCACGATCGCATTATGTCGAAAAAAGAGGGACCTATGTACTAAACGGTTATCACTTCGGCATCTATAAAAAGAAGGTAAACTGGCTAGTTTGATAAGACAAACAAGATACATGAGAACAAATTCTATCATCTTACTCCTTATTTTCTTATTCGACCAGTCTGCTAACTTAAGCATCGGAGGATCTCCATCGAAGCCAACTCCGACTAGCGCGGACTCTATCTTGCACGTCGCTGGCATGTGTTCAGAGGCGCAAGTGGATTAGCCACAATAGAAATAATAGAAGTTGGGATATTTGAGGGTGTATATTTAATTCTTTATTGACTATATGTTAGATAGATATAGTATATTTATACAAAACTAAAAAATTTAAATAATATTTTTTATTAATTTTTTTTTTAAATTTAAAGAAGTCTTAGATTGTTATACTATGGATTAGGAGAAACCTTAGCAATATATATCTCAAAACGGATTCTTTCTTGGTCCCTTTTGCCATCGCCTTCATATTTAGAAAAACTCCACGCATGCAAATGTCAATACGTTACATGCAAATCTGATTACACCATGATGCGCTTTGGCCTACTGGATTAGAGAAGTAGCGTACTTAATTAGAAGCCTCCTCTCCATCAAGTCGTATAATCTAGCATAAACCAATGAACCTGCCCCTTTTCTTTATCATTACCCACCTATATTTTCCCAATTAGCTCCGTTGTTCTTCTACATGGTTATTGGTTAACCGTGGGTCTCCCTTAAAAAGGAACAAACCACACATTATTTTGAAATGTAGCTAAGATATATCCACACACGACCAAACAGCTCGGAAAGAAGGTCGAATTGAGTAGTGAAACAAATTTTTTAATTTGTGTTTCTTATGGAAATTTAAAAAAAAGAGAGCAAAACTTCGTTTTTTTTATATTAACATCAACAATCTTACTTGGTTTCCTTCGTTTGGACAAGATTATATGGGTTCATGTCCTGGGAGGTGCATCTGATAATTGGGACCTGACGGGCTTCCCTCCCTCCCTGAAGAGGGATAAGTGCTAACTTGTGCTCCATTTGGACAAATTGCACATTGGAAAAATGAGCCAATATTGGTGTCGGCCTCATTCGAAGGGAGAAATTATTTGTTGGATCAAGTCCACCAACCACAAAGATACACAAGAAAAAATGTACGTGGATGAAAAAAGAAATAGAGAGCAATGCAGATGTCTCTTTGTGATTAGATTGGTCTACCATTAAGCTGGTGGATTGACCCCGCCGATGGTTTCACCGTTCAAAAAGCATAACCCACCATCATTATGATTTCTTTAACATGGTGGATGGACTGGCCCCAAAAATACATTTCCCTTCCAATCAACAATTGTGGCGTCGAACTATCATTTGAATTCGTGCATCATAGAGAATCCAGTTTATGCTAACCATATATGTAACAACAAGAGCTTTCATCATCACGAGTTTAGCGAGAATAAAAAATTATAGTTCTCTGAACACATTAAGGGGATAAGGAGATTACTCGATATATAGTCTTTTGATCCTCGCACCACAGTTGTTCACACAAGTATTTCCATTAAACATTGTGGCCATCAAGGATTAAATGACTACTTTTATTTTAAATGAATCACCATCATAGACACCCGGATCCCGACAACTCACATTCTCGAATTAACCAAGTACAAGAAAAAGAACCCCATGCATGGCAAGTTTTAAAACAAATATTAAACTAAAAAGAAAAAAATAAATATTAAATAAATCAAGTACTTGTCATTGCAAAATTAATTGGTAAAGTATATTGATATTGCTGGGTGTAAGGAGCGAGCGAGGAAGCAACTAAGTATATGACATGATCATTAGGTGTTGCAGTCATTTTTGCTGGTTAATTTGTAGGCCTGTTGGCATCTATCGTGTTGCCGTAGAGAAGTCACAATTTTTTTGGGTCATCTTTTTCTAACTTCATCATGACAATATTCAACTTAAAAAATACTTTCTATGCTACAGACGGTGTAGCTCCACGGACACCATTCATGATGATTAACTCTCACATAAAATTCAAATATGAAGCTCGAAAAAAAAAAAAATTTATTTTGATCATGTGCGAGGATCAATCATTATGAATGATGTTCGCAGAGCTACACCGTCCATTCGATAAAAAAAATTTTCTACCTAACTTTAGATGGTGGGCTGGATTCCTCTTTGCTAGCAGATTTGGTCCATAAATTTATGCAATCATTAGTTGAGCGAGGAAAAAGGAAAATTCAAAGATGATATTAGTTTAGGAAAGCTTTTGCAATCGACAGTGATACGAGATATTCACCAAACATAGTTACTAGAACCCCTAAATAGAAGCCGAAAAGTGAATAATATATCTCTTTTAAAAATGATATTATACGTACTAAATCTGTCACTGCAATGAGGTCTATATTCTATTTCCACTATCTCAAATAATGCAAGAAAAATAAAAACAGAGAGTGATTAACAATCTTACTGCTTAACCTATGCTTAATGTAGCCTTCTAATCATTTTATCTTTTAAATGAAATAAGGATGCCTTTGGTTGGGAAAAATTAGACTTTAGAACGAGGAGGGCAAGTGACTCTACTCTAGCCTTTCAGGAGGGAATGAAAATATCTTAACCTTTCAAATCCATTCTAGACTATCCTTTCGATATTCAAATTAATTTATTAGATTTATTTTAAAATTTTAATTTTTAAAAATATTTTTTTATTTAATTATTTTAAAAAATATTTAATAGTATTTTTATTTCATCGACCAAATGTGTCATAGAATATAATTATACTGATTCCTATCTCACTGTATTTCGATTCTGGTTCCAATTGCAAATCCAAGGCATCCTAAAAATAACCACGAAGATGCCAAGCAAAGTTTGAAGAGTGAGAAGGGACACATTTTACGTATCGGTGGATGTGAGTTATTACCATGCCCGGTCATCACCCCGATCACGGGATTTAAATTAGAGCTCGCCAGCTGGCAGCCACAACGGCTACCTGCTGACTCACGACCCCCGGAGGCCCGCAAAGGCACTTGGGGAATCATCCGCGGGCCCCCTCCCCCGACATTCTGACTCCAGGCTACAACGGTCCAAATCCAGGGGTAATTTCGTCAACTAAAATCTCATTACGACGCAACCCTTCGGTTCCATAGATTATCACGTAACTTCGGCATACTAATCATAATTAACGCAAATTATTGATTTCAGATCCGAACGAAATTACGATAATAGCTTTCTTTAATTTTCGAAACGCGATAGAAAGAAGGGCGTTTTATCGGTTAAGGAGAAACAGAAGAGCGGATCTTGTGATTTGTTGGGAATATTAGGGGCATTACCGTCATATTGGACTCCCTAGATCCCCGGATCGACGGACACCCACCGCTACAAGTACGCGTCACCTGAAAGGGAACCACGCTCTCCCTCTCGCTCTCTCTCGCCCAAGCCGTCTGAGCCTTCTTTTCCCCAATCATTGCGATCTCGCTTTTGGGATGCATGGAAGCCAGATTCTGAGATCATTTGGGTCTCATTTGCTCTCCGAGGTGAGCAATGTGTCCTTCTTTCTTTTTTTCTCTTCCTTTGATCGATCGAAATTTCTCTCTATCTGCTTCGATTTCTTGGGAGAAATCCGTTCCCATTGGTTCTTTGATGAGCGACTTGGGACGCCTTTTTTTCTGATTTTCTTTTGCTTTGACAGAAAATCTTCGGAAAAATTTACTTTTTGTTTGTCCGTCTTAATCTTGTTCCCTGGATGTTTTGTAAAACACGGTCTCTAGTTATCTGGGCTTCTAATCTCTATCAGTTTGAGTCAGTTGTGATTCTTTCGTTATATTTGGAATTATGTGAGAGGATTTGGCTTTGTTTGGGCCGCATTTGATATTAGTCTCTAATTAGGCGTTGGAGTCATTAGTTTTGATTGGTCGATATTTCATTATTTCTTCTCGGGTGATACATTTCTTCCCTTTCTTGCCCTTTTCTTCTGATACTCGGCAACATGCTAGGGTTCTTGCCTTTTAGTTCTTTTAGCTTCTTGAACCGTGGTTCATTTGATTGATTGATTTGGTTTTGTCATATCTTGCCATGTTCTTAAATAGTCTTTTTGTCCGTTAATTTTTCAATGTATATTGGAAAAATTCTTGGGGTAAGTATGCATGATTCTTATGAACTCCTGGGAGAATATAATAAAATTTCATGTCTTTAAAGTCGACTGGCCGCGTTACCTGGGGAGAATCAGTACTCAGCGTGACTTATTTGTGGAATTCTTAAAAGGACTAATTTAACCATCTGCTCGATCTTCTTGAGGAATTCTATTAGCTGCTTACGGTGAGGTGTGTGGGTTGGGCTGTGATATTATCCAAGTCTCCTCTGCATAAAGTTTTATTTAGCACACGTTGTCTAGCTTGCGAGTGGCAAAGCTTTCTCCTATTTTGGGTTGTGAACCTAAAGAAGATTTTTGCCAGTGATTTCCCTTGAGGACATTACTTATTGAATCCCCTTTAACTTTTCTATAAATCTAAGGGGAATAAATAGTTTGCTAAAGTTTTCTTAATGACTGTCTAGCAGGCCGTGTGGTATGGTTTTTTGTTATTACTAGTTGTCTTGTAAATTTAGGAAACTGCATACTGATGGGAGTGATTTGAAGAGTTTCTTTTCCCTTTTTCTTTTTTTTGAAAAAAAAAAAAGGAAATTGGCAAAGAGTTAACATGTTAATGCTGAGAAGATGCCTGCAATTATGGGTGGAGAGAAATAAGCAGGACAGAAGATGAGTGCCTTGTTGGTGGAAACTTCTATGTGTGTATGATGCTATTTAAAGGAGTATATATTTGTTTGGGAGTGAGAGATTTGAGTAGATTATTTTTTACAGGCAGCAATTTTTTTCCCTTTTTGTTTGCTCAATTCCTTATTAGATGTATCTAGTTGAAGTTGGGCGTCAATTAATAGAAAAGCTTACGTTGAGTTAGTACCAGGTGGGGTTCTTCCAACTGGCTCATTTGCTAATAAACAACACTACAGCCTTAAGATATTCTGTGTTCAAAAGTGAGTAGTTTTTTTTTCCCCAGCTGTTTTGCATCGTGAATTTGGTGGTGCTCCCATTGTTATTAAAAAAATGTTCATGCAATGCCGTCTTAAAATGCCAGGTTGAAAGCCTAAATTTTTTATAGACATCAACCCCTTCAATTGTCTCAATGCTAAATCTCACATGCTATTCATACCCATCGCTGACAGGTTTTCCAAAAGTACAATATTTTGTTATTAATGTGCAATACTTAGAAAGGAATGCTCATTAATTAGATAATATAAATTTCTGTGTGTGTAACTGGAAAATCAAATATTTGATGTCGTACATTGGCTTTAAAGTTATTCACTCTAAGTTATCAACATGTGTAGTGCTTATTCATGTATATGCTTATGCCATCCATCAATGGAAACACCTTAATGTTAGTCATTTTATTGATTTGTTTCCTTCTTGACTCTGCATTTCATACCCTAGCAACCATGTCGAGACAAGTTACTTTTTGACTTGCTCTGGCAGTATGGATTTTATTCTTTTGTATATATTTGCTGCCTTTCCAAATCTATCTTATGCATTTTCTGCACTCTTTTTGATGAATATGGAAGCCTATTCTACAACCTATAAACATGTTAAAAACAAGAAAATGGTATTATGATAACCAGATGGAATATTTACATGGAATTTTATTTCATGGAACTTATTTTTATGCTAATAGATATCACATTGTTATTTTTGTGCTAATATATATGTTCATGCTTTTCTTTTTGGCTTTTGCAGTAAATGACTGCACCAAAACCCCTTAATGGCTGTAAATCCTGTGATTCCATTTTCTTCATGATATCTATCACAGCCATCACACTATTTGCTAATCTGAACTTATACTTGCTCATTTCTTTTCATGTATACTTGAATAATCAAGCCAATGCTTATTATTTTTGTTTTTGCAGGCTTGTGCGTAGTGATTTGGAGATCTGTTGATGATATTTGTCACTTAACCCTCGTCTTTGTTGGAGCATTCTGAAGCATTGAATAGTTGTTGTGACCTGATTGCTATCATCTCTTCACAGCAGAAAAACAGAAGCAACTTAGTTTCCAGAGACTTCTTTTTGTAACAATGGTAATTCTATTTGTTCTATACTTTGAAGTACCTTTTTATATATTTATGCAATTGAAAAACCAGTTTTTGTTTTTTAGTTGTGTGCACCATCTTGTAACTCAAGCTTATTTTAATTAAGGAAAATGCTCATTACTTTTTCAGGCAACAAATGAAAACCTTCCACCTAATGTCATCAAACAACTCGCTAAAGAACTGAAGAATCTTGATGAAACACCGCCAGAAGGCATTAAAGTGGTTGTAAATGATGATGACTTTTCTACCATATTTGCTGATATTGAGGGTCCTGGTAGGTTTCTGATATTATTTTTTTAAGAATGCTGATAGCCATGGAAGTAATGTTTGACGAGTTTATGCTACCTGGACCTGCTTGATGCAGCTGGAACTCCATATGAGAATGGTATATTCTGCATGAAGCTGATATTATCTCACGACTTCCCTCAATCGCCTCCAAAAGGTCTTTCCTTGTGCCATAAATTTATAGTTGAATTCTGCAGTCTTCTTTTTGTATTAGTACGTGATGATTCAGTGTGTGGAGTGGTAATCATTCAGTTCCATTTTTGTAGGCTACTTTCTGACTAAAATCTTTCATCCAAACATTGCAACAAATGGTGAGATTTGTGTGAACACGCTAAAGAAGGACTGGAATCCAAATCTTGGTTTACGCCATGTTTTGCTTGTAAGTTCATAAGTTGCTAATTTCTCCTTTATGTTTTATTTATGTTAATTAGTCCAGTATGTCAATAGTTCAGAATTCCATTGGATGTCAAGATGGTTAGTGTTTTTTTCTTTTTTTGCTTTTTTTTTTCTCATTCTACCACCACCTTCACAAGCTAGTAGGTATTTTATTGGAACCATTTCTTGGAGATTTGCATGTTTTATCTTTCTGTGCACCTGAGCTAGATATATTGTCCTTGTTATCTATTATTTCTGAGCTGTTAGTTTATTTTTATGACTACATTTTGTTTGCTTCTACGCAGTATGTTAATCATTGTGCTGATTGCTTGATGAATATGATTAGCTCCTTCAATGGGCAAAGCAAGCTATTTTGGCATGTTAATCATTTAAATAATATGGTTCTTATTATCACTGCTGGCAGGTGGTCAGATGTCTGCTAATTGAACCATTTCCTGAATCTGCGCTTAATGAACAGGCTGGTAAGATGTTGCTCGAAAATTATGAGGAGTATGCAAGGCATGCTAGGTCAGTCTCCCCACCCCTTTAAAAAAATATTAAAAAAAAATACTATTATTTTCAGCTGATGCTGTATTATGGTTTTAAATTATGAAGTTTGTCTCACCAGTTATGGGCTGGTGTTTGATAATTGACATGAATTCACGGTGGATTTTGCAGGTTGTATACTGGAATTCATGCTCTCAAACATAAACCAAAATCAAAAACTGGAGCAATCTCGGAATCTACCACGGCTCTTAATGTGGACATGAAAAATGTGGTTTCAAGTGACAAGGTGTTACTACCTCCTACTCCATTGACTGCTAACACAGCCCCCAAAGTATCAGCAGCAAATGGCCAGGATCCTGTAATGGAGCCTGCCATTGGGACATCAGCAATTCAAAAGAAGGAAGGAGCTGTCACTACAAAAGTCCAGGTGGATAAAAGGAAGATGGACGCAAGGAAGAAGAGTTTGAAGAGATTGTAAGGAAATTGAGCGAGAAGATTCTAGATTAAGGGCTGGATTTTGGAATATAAAGGACATAATCACACGAAATAATTTGTAATCTGAACTTTTTTGGACTTGTTTTGTGGGGGTGGATGGGGGGATAATCATTAGATCTCATTCTTTTAATTTCCCTAGGTGCAATCACTCAAATCATTGTGGGAATACCTGTTCGTATTTTAGATTCTTAGATATTGTTCTTATGTTTTCTTTATTTTCTGATAAAAAAAATAATAGATTATTAAGAATTTTGGAATTGGGGTTATAAGTTATTTACATTTATTAACAATCCGGTAAGTGCAAGCAAAAGGATAGCACTCAAATGTGATATTCCAGAGCGCACTATCTTCAGCAGGTCTGAATCTCCATTAAGGATGGCAGCAATGCTGACCAACATTTTCAATCAACTACGTATGTTTTCCCATAACATCAAGGTTTTCTAAAGCATGTAACACTTCCTGAGATTGGACAGGGTTCTGCTTTGCTCCTTTCGGACGCTATATTACCTACATTTAGTTGTAGCCTCGAGCTCTTAGCCTGCATCCCAGGATCCACAGAGAGGAATTGAAGCCGGGGATCTAAAGATGACCGCACTGGTTGTAGAAAACTGCAGTTTTTTTGATCCGGGGGTAACAAGTATGAGAAGCCTCATTGAATCCATTTTACTGGTGAAGTATAAATACCATATACTGAGAATCTTTAGAGCGAATCAAATTTGACCACCACACAATCAATGATTCAAATAACACGCGAAGCTACATTTATGGCCAACAAAATTCCTATCGGAACAAATTAATAGGCCAATGTAACTGAAACTTTTGAAATACAGACGCTGCGACCAAAATGATGCCAATGGGATCCAATACCATGTTAACACTTCTGACAACTTCCATCTGAAAATGATTCTTGATCTTTCCCATCCACAATTTCTGTAATGTCTATGTCGGACTCTTGATTTCAGGGCTTTTTCCAAACAAGTTTCACCTGAGGAATCGCTGTTCTTTGCCTTGATATAAAAGATGAGAAAAAGGAAACAAGAAAGCGAAGCATATATGTTTATTTGATGGAAGCAGAAGGACAAGCATAGATGAACATACACTTATGACTAAGGAGTTACAATTTTTTTAAAAAGATATATGTTTCATTCTACCTATATATATATATATATATATATATATATATATATGTTTTATGCATTTTACGTCTGCAAGGATGTAAACTTGCTAGTTGCTAATTGCTAATGTTCTAAATGGAGTTTGTTGACGCAGAATCTGATCGTCGTCGGAGTCCGCTGGAGTGGAGGCCGATGAGGTCGCCGCCGGAGACCTATAAAACAAAGTCCCGTCCGGAGCCGGTGGGAGGTGGCTCCGGAAGGACCCTCCGACGATCAAGTCAGCTCTGGCCAACAAGAATGGAGTGCTCGGGAATGAGTTCCGGAGCTTGGAGAAGAAGAGGAGAGCTTAGAGATCAGAGAGATTTTAGTTAGCGTATCTGGAGGGTCCTTTATAGGCGGAGCTTAGTTGATGGGGACGGCCATACCGTCGCATGGAGTTCGGCATGGAGAGGAGGGTATTGTTAGGTGGATGGTGACAGCCATACTGGTGAGTCGTGGGCCGCATGGAGTTCGGTACAGAGAGGAAGGTGCCATCAGATGGATGGTGACAACCATACTGGCAGGTCGTGGGCCGCATGGGGCTGATTACGGAGAGAGTGGCGTCGTCAGTAGTGGCGGCCATACCATCCAGTCTCGTTGTTCGTTCAGAGGAGTTCGGACTTGTAGGAGAGTTCGGCTGAAGGGAAGCTCGGGAGGAGTTCGGCTGTAGAGAAGTTCGGAGGAGCTCGGTCGATTGAAGGGACGGCCGCTTGGGAAGTTCGGTGGAGGGGGCGATTGCTAAGGAGTTCGGACG
Source organism: Cocos nucifera (assembly GCA_006176705.1). NCBI lineage: Eukaryota > Viridiplantae > Streptophyta > Magnoliopsida > Arecales > Arecaceae > Cocos > Cocos nucifera. Next base: position 692,902 of record QRFJ01000041.1, on the reverse strand, counting down.
CCGAGGGATTCCGTTAAAGCTCGGCCACTCGGAGTCCAAAGAGCTCGACCGCTAAGTAGCTCGACCGGCTGAAGGGGTTCGGTCTTGACGCTGCGAGTCCGAAGAAGCTCGACAGCTGAGGAGTCCGAAGAAGCTCGATGGTTGAGGAGTCCGAAGAAGCTCAGCGGTTGAGTTCGGCTAGAGCTGGGCTGCTATGTCCAAGGAGCTCGGCCGCTAAGTAGCTCGGCCGGTTGAAAGGATTCGGTCTTGACGTTGGGAGTCCGAAGAAGCTCGGCAGCTGAGAAATCCGAAGGAGCTCGGCAGCTAAGTAGCTCGGTCGGCTGAACGGGTTAGAAGAAGCTCGGCCGTTGGGGGTTCGGCTGAAGTCCGTCTGCTGAAGCTCTTCTACGGCTACTGGTTGCATTAGGTTGAGCATCGAGCTGGACTTCGGTGGGAGCGGGATTTATCTCCAACACTAGTCCCCCCACTCCCGAGTTCAAAAATCGAAGGAAGAGAGTGTAGGAAAGACGACTGCGGAAGTCTTTCTTTGAGCTCCGTGCTGGTCTAGGTCGAAGCTCGGGGGAGATCTCACCTCCAGCTAAAGTTGATATCCAAGTTGAAGTCCGCAGAAGATTCCATCTCCAGTCGAGGTTAAGGGGGGCTTCGTCCACTGCGATCGAAGTCGGAGATTGCGCTCCTCGGGGGTGACATTGTCTCCTACAGTCGAGGTTGATGCGGACGCTCGAGAGAGATCTGATCTTCAGCTGGGGTTGCCTCCGATCTTATTTCTGGCCGAGGTTGGCACGAACGCTCGGGAGATTCCTTTTCTCTGGCCGAGGTCATCTCGGGCGCTCTGAGCGAGGTTGTCGCGGACCTTATCTCTATCCGAGGATTCTCGAGCGCTCTGGTCGAGATTGTCTCGGGCGCTCGGGAGAGATCTTATCTCTAGCCGAGGTTGATACTCGAGTTAGGATGACGTTCTCCTTCTGTTCCTAACCGAGGTTGACTCGGTCGATGCGGGCGCTCGGAAGAGATCTGATCTCTAGTCGAGGTTGACACGATCGTTCGGGAGAGATCTTATCTCTAGTCGAGATTGACACGGTCGCTTGGAAGAGATCTTATCTCTAGCCGAGGTTAATGCTCGCGTTAGGATGAGGTTTTCCTTCTGTTCCTAATCGAGATTGTTAACGGTCGCTCGGGAGAGATCTTATCTCTAGCCGAGGTTGTCGCTCGCATTAGGGATTAATGCTCGGGAGAGATCTTATCTCTGACCAAAGTTGATTCGAAGTGGTCGCTCGGGAGAGATCTTATATTTGACCGAGGTTGATTCTTAGGAGAGATCTTATCTCTGACCGAGCTTCTCGAAAGAGATCTTATCTCTAGCCGAGGTGATCACTCGAGAGAGATCTTTATCTCTGGCTGAGATGGCCGAACTTCTCGAGAGAGATCTTATCTCTGGTCGAGGTTGATTCTCGGGAGAGATCTTATCTCTGACCGAGGTTGATTCTCGAAAGAGATCTTATCTCTGGCCGAGCTTCTCGGAAGAGATCTTATCTCTAGCCGAGGTGGTCGCTCAGAAGAGATCTTATCTCTGACGAACTTCTCGGGAGAGATCTTATCTCTACGAAGTGCGTCGAAAGAGATTTATCTCTAGCCGAGGTTGATTTGATGGTCGCTCGGGAGAGATCTTATCTCTAGATCGAAGGTTATTTCTTGAAGAGATTCTCGGGAGAGATCTTATCTCTGACCGAGCTTGATTCTCGGAAGAGATCTTATCTCTAGCCGAGGTTGACTCGTCGCTCAGGAGAGATCTTATCTCTGACCGAGGTGGCCAAACTTCTCGGGAGAGATCTTCTCTCTGGCCTAACTGAGGTTGCTTCTCGGGAGAGATCTTATCTCTGGTCAGAGTGGTCGCTCGGGAGCGATCTTATCTCTGACCGAGTTGATTCTCAGGAGAGATCTTATCTCTGGCCGAGCTTCTCGGGATAGATCTTATCTCTAGCCGAGGTGGTCGCTTGGAGAGATCTTATCTCTAGTCGAGCTTCTCGGAAGAGATCTTATCTCTAGTCGAGGTGGTTGTTCGAGAGAGATCTTATCTCTAGCCGAGGTTGATTTTTGGGAGAGATCTTATCTCTGGCCGAGCTTCTCGGGAGAGACCTTATCTCTAGTCGAGGTGGTCGCTCGGAGAGAGATCTTATCTCTAGCCGAAGTGGTCGCTCGGAGAGATCTTATCTCTGACCGAGGTTGATTCTTGGGAGAGATCTTATCTCTGACCGAGCTTCTCGGGAGAGATCTTATCTCTAGCCGAGTGTCGCTTGGGAGAGATCTTATCTCCGGCCCGAGGTGGTCGCTCGGGAGAGATCTTATCTTTGGCCGAGGTTGTCGCTCGCATTAGGACGAGGTTCTCCTCCTGTTCCTAACCGAGGTTGTCAACGGTCGCTCGGGAGAGATCTTATCTCTAGCCGAGGTTGATGGTCTTTGATCTGCTCGTGTTAGGATGAGGTCTTCCTCCTGTTCCTAACACGGCGACTATTGACTGCTTCTTTCTCTATCATTACATAGTTTTGCCGTCCAAAAATAATATACTGTTGAAAGGGAAGAACTTTGTTGAAAGAAAGTTACTGACAATATTTTTCTGAATTCTTTGTGATTCAGAGTCGTGGTAGCGTTGTTCCTCTGTGCTTCTTCAAGTGGACGATCTTTCCTATCTCATGCTGGCTTCCTCACTTTGAAGCATGCTTCTCTTGGCTTCGATGCTGGGTCTTGGGGTAACATTGACGACGTCATGAGGCGGCCGACCTTATCATTTCTTGTTATGGCAGCGCCCTTCGCCGATCTTCAGGCTGGCGTCGAATAAATTTATCCAGCCGCCTATTTCTAACGAGCTCCTCGATTTTGTCTCGGAGCTGGATGCACTCCTCAGTGTCGTGGCCGTGGTCGCGATGGTAGAGACAGTACTTGCTTCGGTCATGCTTGTTTGAGGGAGACCGTAACCCTTCTGGTCTTGGCAGTTGGTTCTTAACTTCGATAAAGATTTGAGTTCAAGGAGCGTTGAGGAGGGTATAATCGCGGAATCTTTTGGGAGGAGGGCTTCTTCGCGCTTCTCTATAAGCTCGAGGAATTCGGGCTCGCCTACTACCGAAGGAAGTCTGTGAGCGCGGTCGAACTTCATTCGGCTCCCCATTGCCTGCCGGCCGCTCCCTTAAGGCTTCTTCATCCTTCAACTTGAAGGCTTCTTCCGCACGGGCGTATCTTTCGGCCCGAGCCAGCAGATCGACGAAGTTCCTGGGGTACCTTTTCTCCAGGAAGAACAGCAAGTTATTTTTCTGGAGGCCGCCCTTGAGTGCGGCCATCGCGACAGACTGGTCCAAGTTCCGGACTTTCAATGCCACGGTATTAAATCGGGTGACGTAAGCCCGGATGAATTTTCCTTGCTTCTGCTTGACGTTCATCAGGGAATCTGAACCTCGACTCGATCGTCGGCTGCTGATGAAGTGAGCCGCGAACTGACTGCTCATCTGGTCAAAAGAGAAGATCGTACTTGGCTTCAATGCCGAGTACCAGTTCCTCGCTGCTCCCTTTAAGGTAGATGGGAAGGCTCGGCATAGCATGGCATCTGAAGTACCGTGAAGCAGCATCATGGTTCGGAAGGCCTCCAGATGATCAACCAGATCAGAGGCCCCATCGTAACTTTCAAGTTGAGGAAGCTTGAAGTTCGGCAGGATGGGCTCTTGCATTATTTGAAGGGAGAAAGGGGGATCGGCGCGGACGTCGGCATGATGAGCCGGGGCGACGTGGCCGAGCTCTCCAATCCATCGGTCCATCTTCCACAGTCTGTGATCGAGGTAGTCATCTCGGTTGCAGATCTTGAGGGGCTTCCGGCTACAAACGGGGAAGGTCTCCCCAAGCAGTGAACCATGATCCGAACATGGATCCTCAACTTTTTGCTTCCCCTTCTCAGGAGCAACGGGTACGTTGGCCCTGGTACTCTTCCTTGGGGTCGATTCTCGATATTCCGATGATGTGTTTCCTGGTGGAGTCGCTACCGAAAGCTGCTGCATAGCCTGCAATGCCTCCGTGAGGCCACGGACCTGTCGGACAAGTAGGTCGAACTGCTTCACATCCACCGCGGGTGTGGGTGGAACCTGAGCCGTCGGGATTGAAGATGAATCCAGATGGGATCGGGCTGTGGAGGCCGTCGAGCGCTGTACCGAAGCTCTTCTGGATGGCATTTTCTCTTCGAGAGAGAAAGGGGAGATCTCCGGAGAGGGAAGAGAAAAGTCGTCGTCGAGCACTCCTTTAAGAATAAGGGGACCTTGAAGGTTCGTTGGCCCTTCCTCTAGCGCCAATCTGTTGACGCAGAATCTGATCGTCGCTGGGGTCCACTGGAGTGGAGGCCGATGAGGTCGCCGTCGGGGATCTGCAAAACAAAGTCCCATCTGAAGTCGGTGGGGGGTGGCTCCGGAAGGACCCTTGACGATCAAGTCAGCTCTGGCCAACAAGAATGGAGTGCTCGGGAATGAGTTCTGAAGCTTGGAGAAGAAGAGGAGAGCTTAGAGATCAGAGAGATTTTAGTTAGCGTATCTGGAGGATCCTTTATAGGCGGAGCTTAGTTGATGGGGATGGCCATACCGTCGCATGGAGTTCGGCATGGAGAGGAGGGCGTTGTCAGGTGGATGGTGACAGCCATACTAGCGAGTCGTGGGCCGCATGGAGTTCGGTACGGAGAGAAAGATGCCATCAGATGGATGGTGACAGCCATACTAGCAGGTCGTGGGCCGCATGGGACTGGTTATGGAGAGAGTGGCATCGCCAGTAGTGGCGGCCATACCGTTCAGTCTCGTTGTTCATCCAGAGGAGTTCGGACTTGTAGGAGAGTTCGGCTGAAGGGAAGCTCGGGAGGAGTTCGGCTATAGAGAAGTTCGGAGGATATCGACTGTAGAGAAGTTCGGAGGAGCTCGACCGGCTGAAGGGACGGCCACTTGGGGAGTTCGGTCGAGGGGGCAACCGCTGAGGAGTTCGGACGTCGGAGGATTCCATTAAAGCTCGGCCACTCGGAGTCCAAAGAGCTCGGCCGCTAAGTAGCTCGGTCGGCTGAAGGGGTTCGGTCTTGACACTGGGAGTTCGAAGAAGCTCAGCAGCTGAGGAGTCCGAAGAAGCTCGATGGTTGAGGAGTCCAAAGAAGCTCGGCGGTTGAGTTCGGCTAGAGCCGGGCTGCTGTGTCCAAGGAGCTCGGCCGCTAAGTGTTAGATATATGTGCCCTAGAAGCCAGAATTGGCTGACACTTGTAATACACTTCTAGGGGCAAAATTATAATTTTGACTATAATTAATGAAATGGGTTATTTTCTATCACACATGTGTATTTAGTGTCTGTGATACATCCTTTGAGTTAATGGTAATAATAATTCATATTTTCAAGAGTTGAAAATTTAAGACATGAATAATCATTATTAACTCATAAACAGCTCCCGACCATAGGATCATCACGAGGATGGTGATTGATCCGGAAGGTTGGTGTACGATCGCTTCTCTTTAGTAGATGAGTCTTAAGTCTACGGTGTGGAGACACCGGAGCGAGAGTACAGGTACTCGTTAGAGAACGAGGGCACTGAGCGTGACCACCTCGAGTAGTCATTAGGGAGTCTACCTTCTCGTCAATGACTGACTCGATGCTGCAGTAGTGTGTCTGGTTCTTTGACCTGAGATGCATCGGCAGTTCACCTTGAGGGTGTTATAGTTTGACTACACCATTACTCGGTCTCCTAGCCATATGGAACCCTGAGGTGTATGTTGGCTATAGCATGTTCATTGTAGGAACTGGATTGCATCAAGATGGGAATCTATCTACCTCGGTGGTAGAGGAGCAGCCCTATGATGATCATGAGAATCAAGTCCAGAAATCCATGGCCATGGTAGAGTGAAATAATAGAAAGAGTTTCTATTTAGATTTTCACATTGGACTCGAATCGAATGATTACATCATATGACAGAGACTAGGGTTTGACGAGTTCACCTTAACCCTAATCTGATCGGGGCTCAAGATAGAAGAACTTAATCACACAGGTAGCTGCACCAAGAGGTTCGCATTCAGCTCTGATGGGTTGCCACCATATACTGCTAGGTGTCACTGGTGGATTTTGGGAGCAATTAGAATGATTTAGATGATCGATCATTCTAGCTGTTCGAATCAGAAGAGTTCTGATCCATCGAAAGGAGTTTCGATGATGTCTATGATAGAGATCATGACATATCCCATTACCATACAGAACTGAACCTAACTGGGTCACACAAACAAGGGTTTGAATCTGGTGATCATCAATTGAACTGATCTAGTTCAATTGATCTGAATGAGATTCAATTAGGTTCAAGGAAATCGTGCTAGCACTCGATTGAACCTAACGTTCTTCTTTTACTATCATAAATAAGTTGTCCTGACTGAGCCAAAGGAGTTTGTGCTCAATCAGAGGCCTTCATATGGTCTGACTGGAGGTTGTCCAAGTCAGAATAGGTTGTCTTATTTGTAAGACATTACCTGCCATTTTTGGTCACCTGCCATTTCTTGTTCTTTGACTTTGGTCAAAAGTCTACCTTTGACTGGTCAAACGTTGACCATTGACCCTTTGACTTTTGACCACATGTCATGCACCTATTGGAGAGCTGGTGGGGGCTTGTCCCCCTGCCAGAACCTGGCAAGGAGAAGGGCGCACGCCAAGGGTGGCGTGAGCCCAAGTAGGAGGCGCCTAGGAGTCCTTGTTGGACAAGGACTCCACCTCCCTTTTGGATTCCAATTAGAGTTCTACTAAGAATCCAGTTTGACTGGTCTTAGGCACCCTCTAAGGAGGAATCCAGGGGTCTCTATTCCAACCAATCAGATTTAGATCTGATTTCACAAAGGGTTGTGATTGGTTGAGAGGAAGAGGAGTTGGATCACAAGAGGTCTATAAATAAGACCCTGCGCCCAACCCTAAAATTCTAATGAGATTTCCCACGCCCCAAGGCTGCCTCTCCCCTCCTTCTCCATGCCATAGTCTCTTCTCCCCTTGCTCTCCACGTCCAAAAGTGTTTTGGACTTTAGGTTTGGTGCGATTCAGATCAAGAAAAGGCGATCAAAAGCAAGAAGGCTGCGCTGCTGCAAAAGGACGACTGCAGATCTTCAAAAGAGTTTTGAAGATCCTCCAGATCAGATCCAGATCTAATTTTTGGAGGTGTGATAGAGAAGAAGAGGTTCTCCAGATCCAACCCGAGTGGATACCGGTAGAGGCCAGGCGCTTGCGTGGCTAAGATCTAGAACCTTCCGCTGCAATCAGGATCATCTACAGGGTAATAGGATTACCCAAATCAGGTAAATTGAATTTGATTTAATTTATCTTATTTTATTTTATTTATTAAAATAATAAGAATCAGATCTGAAACATATCAAGATCTGATTAAGGTCAAGAGAAAATTTTTGAAATATTTCTCTTGATCTAATCAGATCTGGACGAACCTGGACCGAAAAATCAGGATTTCCCTTCACTAAGTTGCTCAGCCGGCTGAAGGGGTTCGGTCTTGATGTTGGGAGTCCGAAGAAGCTCGGCGGCTGAGGAGTCCGAAGGAGCTCGGCAGCTAAGTAGCTCAGCTGGCTAAACGGGTTAGAAGAAGCTCGGCCACCGGGGGTTCGGCTGAAGTCCGTCTGTTGAAGCTCTTCTACGGCTACTGGTTGTATTAGGCTGAGCATCGACCTGGACTTCGATGGGAGCGGGATTTATCCCCAATAGAGTTGATGCCGTGTTGTTTTGAGGCAAAAATAAATCTAAAGATAAATGAGCGATTACTAAATGTCACCCAAATTTATTATATTGCTTTGTAACTTCTAACTTCTGGGGAAAACAAAATATCATATGATTAAATGCATTAACTTTTTCATAACAAAAATCATATGAGGCGAGCACCAAAGAAAAATTATAAACGGTTTTCAATTTTGCCATGGTTCTTTTGATACTAATCTTAAAACAAAAACTTAAAAATAAAAGATTCATTCTACTAATGAAATCGTTAGTCTAGGAATTCAAAACCAAAAAGTGTAGTATTTTCTTTCTTATATACTACATGACTAAATGATATACACCAAGTAAATTAATCATCAAGCAAATCAATACATATTTTTAGATAAATCAATACACAATTTTTGGAATATAGAGTTCATCAATATACAGTATACGATAAGATGATACATATTTAGCAAGTTAGTTATTTAACAATCTAATACACACTTTAAAGTAAATTGATATATAATTTTCAGAATATTATGTTCACTAGTACACACTATATGGTACGATAATACACACTTGTCAACTTCTTAATACATACTGTTAGCTTTTTTAATATACACCTAATAGTGATTCAATACATATTTCTAGATAAATCAATATACAATTTTCAAATCATGAAATTCATCAATATATAATATACGATCATATGATACATACTTAGTAAATTAGTCATCTAGCAAATCAATATATACCTTTAAGCAAATTAATATATAGTTTTCAAAATACTATATTCATCAATACATACTATATGGCATGATGATACACACTGATCAACATTTAGATACGTATCAAGTAAGCTTGTTGTATATATCAAAAAGTTGATAAATGTGTATCATCAGGTCATGCAGTGTATACTGGTGAATATAATAGTCCAAAAGTTATATATCAATTTATCTGGAGGTATATATTAAATTGCTAAAAGACTAATTTGCTATGTATGTATCATCTTGTCGTATACTATGTATTAATAACCTCTATATTTTAGAAACTATGTATTGATTTATTTAGAGATCTATATTGACTTACTTGATGATTAATTTTAATGTATACTATATGATCATATAGTATGTATCGATAAAAAAATATGCAAAAAATTAGGAAGAAAGAGAATGCCATATTTTTTTAAATCATGAGACTGACAACTCTAGAAAATATTTTTGACTCTTAGATTTATTCTTTAAGATTTGTGTTAAGAGAAATATATCAAACTATGAAGTTTGTCCTATAATTTTTTCTTTAATGCCCACTCCATATGATTTTTGTTCACTTTTGCATGCAGGCCTAGAACAAAAGCCATACAGGGCAAACACTATAAAATATCATATGGGACAAGCTTCATAGTTTGCCATGTTTCTCCTAATATCAATCTTAAAGAATAAGTCTAAAAATCAAAAACTTTTTTTGCTAATAAAGTTATTAGTCCCATGATTAAAAAAAAATGTTCTCTTTCTTTCTCATTTTCAGTACATAATCGATACATACTATATGACCATAAAATATATACTAAATAAATTAATTATTAAATAAGTTAATACATATCTATAAATAAATTAATACATAATTTTTAGAATATGTAGTTCATCAATACATAGTATACAGCTAAGTAATATATAGCAAAGTTATCTAACAATCCAATACATACCTCTAAGCAAATTGATATGTTGTTTTCAAAATATTATGTTTATCATTACATACTATATAGCTCAGTGATACATACTCATCGACTTCTTGATACATAATACACATTCAGTAGTGATTCAATCTATATCTGCAAGTAAAAAGTATATCCTAAAAACCATATATTAATTTATCTGACTAGATTATTGTTAAATGAGTATCAAAGAAGCTTGTAGAATATATCAAAAAGTCAAATAAGTATGTTTCACTATATTATATAATGTGTATTGGTGAACATAATATTCTGAAAAATGTGTATCAATTTATTTGAAGGTCTATATTAGATTGCTAGATGACTAATTCAGTAAATATATATCAGCCGGTCCTATACTATATATTAATGAACTCCATATTTTAAAAATTATATATCAATTTATCTAGATGTGTGCATTAGAAGACTGTTAGATATGTATCAAAGAAGCTTACAATATATATCAGAAAGTCGATAAGTATGTATTACTATGCCATGTAGTATGTATTAATAAATATAATATTTTAAAAAATATATATCAATTTACTTGGAGATGTGTTTTGGATTATTTTACAACTAATTTGCTAGTGTATATTATCTGACTGTATATTATATATTGGTGAGCTCCATATTCTGAAAATGTGTATTGATTTATCTAGAGATATATATTGACTTGTTTGATTATTAATATATTTAGTGTATATAATTTAGCCATATAATATGTATCTATAGAAAGCATATTATGATAACAAGGAAGAAAGAAGATACTATACTTTTTTTTACTTTTAATTACAAGGCTAATAACTCCATTAGTACGAGGAATCATTGACTTTTATGTTTTTTCTTTAAGATTGGTATTGAAAAAATATTTTACTATGGTGTTCTTTTATAATATTTTATTATAAAAATATATAAGATATTATGATACCAATATTTTTTTATAATATATTTTATTATTTTTAAAATATAATATTTTATTATTTTTAACTATTCTTTTTTCTCACCACCTACCTTCCTACCGCCACCTATCTCTCCACCATCATATGTCGCCCTATTCCTCCTTCGCCCACCTCTCTGACACTCTAACCTGCCACTGCATGCCACCCTCCATCCTCCTTCATCCATCTCTCTACCACCCGAGCTTACCACTACAACTATCCCCTTCCACCTCCTCCGCCCACCTCTTTATTGATTAGGCTTGCCGCTCGTCTTTCCACCATTGCATGTCGCTCCTGTTGGGAATATGTCCCAAAGTCAATTGTTAGTCTATTAACTATTGGACCATATATTTATAATTATATATAAATTATAAATTAATAAAAATTATTTTAATATTTTTCATCATAAATTCTGTTGTCTTCTAATGAACTCCTATGTTGTGATAAAGTCCTTAGGACTATCTAGATTCAACAAAGGAGGATTTATCATTTAGTCCTTAAATAGTTTACGATCAAATGATACGTTGTTACTTAGGACGATAACATTTATCAAGTATAGGTTATTGTGTGTTATATAGATTGATTGTCCTCATAACCAAGGAGTGTTGAGACACTGATATAGCATGCAAGTAAGATGTATGGGTACATCTACACTAAATATGACCAACTCTGAAATATTTTTTTCTATCAAGATTAGCTTCGATGGAATATGGGTATAAATGTTCGTCCGATCTGAGATCACCATGGTGACTTTCAAGCAACTCACTGTATTTTGATGTCAGACTATCTGAATTTTTAATTCAGTGATAGAAGGTTTCTAGGCACAGTCAAGTACTTATGGAGTCGGTGCGTGTATTAAGATGAAATTGACCACTCCTAATTTTAGGAGCTGTGTTTAATTATATTTTAATTTAGTAAAATCTTGATCAGGATAGTCTTAGTGAGGAGTCACGAGACTAATTGCTTTGAGACATGACATGGATGTATTTTCTAGGATTGACAGTCTAATCCTGAGTCATCTATTACATAGAGGTAATAGGGATGAATTATATAGTAACCATATTCACGTAGGTTCTGAATGTTGTGATTGTGATTATTCGACCTATCCGGACGTCGAGTACCTTTGCTAGATGGTCACTTCGATTAGTATAAAAATTAATTTTTATGTTACCAACTTAGGTTCGGACCTATGGGGTCACACACATTAGGAGTTTCTACCTAATCTGATGGTTGATCAAGAGTTTTATTAGTCTGAGACTCTATGGTCAAGAGTCCCACTAGACTAGGACTCTGTAATCAAGAGTTCCACTTATCTAGGACTCTCAGATCAAGAGTCCCATTGGTCTAAAACTCTATAGTCAAGAATCTCACTGGATTGGAACTCTGTGACCAAGAGTCCTACTAGACTGAAACTCTGAGTCCTACTTGTCTGGGACTCTCTGATCATGAATCTTGATAATCTAGGATACTATGGTCAAGAGTCCCAGTGGACTAAGACTCTATGATTAAAAGTCCTACTGGACTGAGACTCTGAGTCCTACTCATTTGGGACTCTCTGATCAAGAGTTTCACTAGTCTGAGACTCTATGATCATGAGTTCGATTCGTTTGGGGTTCAATAGTCCCACTGGTTTAGGACTCTTCAAGAGTTTCATATTGATAGAACTCTATTGCCTAGTAATCCATTCGATTTAGACTCAGATATTTTTGAAGAATTAATTAGCAATTTGATTGCTGATTAGCTCAATTTGATTAAGCGATGAGGATTCGATCAAGTCCGATTAAATTTGATTCGATTGGATTTGATCCGATCAGGTCATGAGATGATCTAATCATTATGGAAGTTTTGATCCCGATTTGATCAGAACATAGATCTAATTAATTTCAATTTGATTAAAATTTTATTGAATTAGGCTAAGTCTAATTTGATTGGATTTAATCTGATTTAATTGAATCTAGATTAATTGGTTTGGTTGAAATTAATTAGGACCAAGTCAAATAAAGTTTGAATTCAAATTCTCCCATGCACCCACCATTTTTGACTTTTTCACTCTGCTTCCCATGCCCTCCCTTTTATTTGTCGAATATTTTTTGAGAAATAAAAATATGCATGTAGAAGGAGAGTCCTTCTACGTGTTAAATATAAGGAAGGGGGCATTGGATAAGAATAAGAGGTTCATTTGATTTTTGAAATCAAGTGAGTGGTTAAAACCTCTCAACCACTCGATCTTTATCATTTTTCATGTGGTTTTCCCATGGTATTCATGTCAATAAATTATGAGAATTTTTGTGCGTATAGGAGAAAGGGTTAGCATTACGTGATAAAAATTTTAGAGTGTTTGGCATCAATTCTGGATGAAAAAATCACGGAGTGAAGGTGAATAGGATCCTGCAGTACTTTACTTTTTCCCCATCCCTCTTTTCTCTTATGATTTTCATCTCTAAAGATATTCTATTTTTAGATATAATCTAAATGGAGATTATAAATCTGAAAGTTATCTTTCCATAAAAATTTATTTCATAAAAAAACTTCATATAGAGAGGACGTGATAGAATTTTTAGTGTATCAGAATTTTTAGACCGAGTGAAATCCTAGATTTGAAAATCTAGATTCGGATGGAGAGATCGAGTACTGTGAGCATCAGATCACCACCAAATTTGAAACACATCTTCATCATCCTTCAATATTTATGTTCTAATTTTTTAAAATATCTAAAAAATTAGAAAATATATAATCGATCGGATCGATCGTGATCAGCCATCGAAGGCTCCGGCGAGGAGCTAGCACTCCAATGGAGCTGATCGAAATCAGAAGCTCCGTGTGGACCAACCATAGAGACCAGACACGTGTGCAGCTGTGACGTAATACCAGAGTATTATCTGGTGGACTCAAATTATGATGATCGACTATCCATAAAAAGATATTATATTCTGAATACGTAAATATAGTAAATAGTTTATTACATAATTTTATTTTCATATATATTGATGTATGCATGCATATTATGTTTAGATCCTAATGTATAGGGTTAAATAATCTGATATGATCTGTAGATAATTAATTAGATCAATTATTTTTTACTGCATCATTGCTATTTTTAAAATATTTTTTGAAAATAGTATGGCAAATCCTGCACTATTTTCTTCAGTTCCCTTCCTCTTCCCCTATCTACCTCTCCACTGCTTGCTTTCTCGTTGCCACACGCCACCCCTATTCCTCCTTCTCCGTCCACCTCTCTATCGCTTGCCTTCCTCCTCTTTCATTGACCTCTTTGCTGCTCGAGCCCACCACTTTCTTCCTCCTCCTCCATCGCTTATCTTTCTTCAACCATATGCCACCCCTTTCTTCCTTCTCCTCTCGCTGCTAGCTTCCTTGCCGCCGCTTGCTTCCCCCAATAAAAAGGGATGGTGTTCTATTAGGAAGAAGAAAGATGAAAGAAGAGAGGAGGGAAGGAGCACTAACTTTCAAAATGCCGCACCAATCTTTTGCTTACTATATTACATCTAAAATGTGAGTAATTTACCACATCGGTCATGTATATGGTCAATTAAAATTATTTATTAATAAATAATTTAATATCGACTAAAATAATAATAATAATAAAATAACTAAAAAATTTTTAAAATACTATAATAAAATTAAAAAAATTATAAAATTAAAAATCTATCTTATATAATATTTTATAGTATTCATCTATATGATTTTTGTTTCCATATCATCACAAGCTGCTGGTGTTTGCCGGCATGGTACTCGCACGTGCTGGTTACCGAAAGAAGTGGGCGGCTGTGATTGACAAGCGGGACCCACATGATTCGGATTCGGATGGATCTATTTACTTCCCGCATAGAACACTCCTATACGACCAAAGCTTGTACGTATATATATCCTAAGCCCTCCCGTTTTTCACCTTTTTCTGTAACCTACGTACGCTCGGTAGAGAATCTTTCCCAACTCCGCTGTCGCCGATCCTTCTTCTTCTTCTAGGGTTTCTGTCATGGAGGCCCTCTCGAGCTCTACTGTTCCCTCCAGGGTTGTGAAAGCTGTTTCAAGCCGCCAGCCGACGAGCCCTACCCTACCCAAGACTCCGACTTTTCGATTGGGATGCGCAAGAACCATCGAAAAGTTTGAATCTTTGCGGCTGTGGAGGGCTCAATCGAGTGCTCAGATGTCCGGGTCGTCATTGCGAGCCGCTGCCCATGAAGTTTCTTGGGGTACTGGGGAGGAGGATGGGGCATCCGCTAGTGGGTTTGGCTTGGTTATGGATGAGGACTCATCTTGGTTTGAGGTTCTTTTCTGGCTTGTTGTTGGGTTTTATTGTCAAAATTTGATTCTTGTGGTGCATGACTAAATATTTGAATTATTGTTCGTGTTTCGAATTTATATATTTGTTTTGACTTTGAACACATTCTTTTATGAATAGTAAGGCACTCTTTGTTGTTCCGAAAATTAAGGCGTGGGGTAATATTAGTCTTAGCTTGCAGAGCATCTGGGTGGATGGAGAAAGAGTGGGTGCTATTTCCTCTTTCTTTCTATTTTTATGGATATTTTATCCTAATTAAAGAAAATAGAAGACACTTCTTCCTTTAAAATACAATTTTACATTCATATTCAAAACCAGGGACTTAACCGGTTAGAGTTAGAGTCTTGTGTACGTAGGGCAGCACGACAGCTCATCTATCGCAATCCCAACGCAATCTTTGAAGTATATGAATCCCAAAATGCATCTCTGGAAATTTCATAAGCCTGTGATAATTGGACAAGGCAAACACTCTTATGAGACCGGAAATTCTAAACCCTTTAAACAACCCACTTGCAAAATCTGAGCGCCGAGTCACTTTCTTGATTTTGTTATTATCTCCATGCACCTTGCATCACTTCTAAAAACCAAGCTTCTCGTCATCTTTATAGAACAAACCATTGTGTTGACCTTTTTGTAATCTCCAAAAACATTAAACATGTGAAAGAAGTTGCAGATTCCTCTGCTTTAGAGTATACAATTAGAGAAGAATCAATATCGTTGATTCATCTCAGGGTGTGATAGCTGTCTTGCATGTAACTTGACTATTAGTTCATCTTTTTCTATAATTACACTGAAAACAGATTTTGAGTAAACAAGATCCAGAAATTGGAACTTTCTGATTACTCTCATGTTTTTGGCTCCGCTAGTTCCACTAGAACCTAAAATTGGTTTGCATCTGGCCTTATATTATACTTCTGAATAATGTGCTTCTCATTGTGTTTGCTTGCTGATCGTCTCTTTATCCAGTATTTGAAGTTCTTTTAGCTGAGCTGGGATCAAGTTCTCGAAGTCTAGGTAATTAAAGTTCAATTGTCACTGAAAACAGCTATTAAAGATGGAAGTCAATGTATCTAATCTAGCCTGCTCAAACCACCCATGTCTAGTGGGGGTTAAGCTGTCAAGTTCTCTTTTTTGGCACTGAGAATTGTAAAAGTGTGCATTATTGATGACCAAGTGACATATTTCAATTTACCAACTTCAACATGATAAATGATTTCCACATTACTATTGGCCTTTCTCGAATTTGAGGGTTCATCAAGCAGTATAAGAGATAGGTTGTTACTATTCTGGTTAAAGCAGCCTAGAATATATCTCCCTGTTTTGTTAAGTGAATCTACTAAAGAACTGTCATGCTTCCTTCAATAACGATGTAGGATAACTTGGTGCAGAATGGTAGCCATGCAAGCGGCATCATTGAGTTATCAGAGATGGTAGCACCTGCCACTTTTGGAAGTCAAGCAAGTGGATCTAAAGCTGGGCTTTTCAGAACACCCATTTCTGGTGGTGTACAAAGTGCAACCTCAGTTCACAATTTACCTCGACCGGCCTTGGCTGTCCGCAATCTAATGGAGCAGGTATGTTTTGATCTAAATCTAGGATATGAACCTTGTTGTATCTGATCAAATAATTCTTTCTTTTGTGTCTTTATACTATATTCTGATTTTTATTAATCTTATGAATGCCTTGAAACTCTATGCTCTGGTGCTGTTACTCTGTGTCAATCAATCAAGGCCAGATTTGCTCATCTCTGCACTTTAATGTCTCGGATGCATCACCATCGTGCGGGATACCCATTTGGTTCATTAGTTGATTTTGCAACTGATTCAATGGGCCGTAAGTAAACTGATTATATTCTGCGAGCTCATCCAACGTGCATTTGCTTCATGGGTATAATGTTTGCTTCGAACTTTGCACAGATCCAATTTTTTCACTCTCTCCACTAGCCATCCACACACGTAATCTCTTGGCTGATTCAAGATGTACACTTGTTATACAGGTGCAATTTAGCTTTGTGCTTATAATTATCATCTTAGGAATACTTGAAGAACAATCATTTGTTTTTACTCTGCTGAAAGCTACTTTCATTCATAGATACCTGGATGGAGTGGGCTGTCAAATGCACGTGTAACAATATTTGGTGATATCTTCCCACTTCCTGCTGATAAACAGGTTATTTCCAAGTTATATTTGTATTTTCTTGACCATTCCATTTATTATGTAAACTCTTCACTACTTTATCAATAAAATACCTATATTTGATTTATCCCTTTTTAATTTCAACTATTTATGTACTTAAACAAACATCTTAATCCCAATATGTTCTCTATCAGAACTAGTGTACAGGAATGTACACTTGCATATTTTAGGAAAAAAATTTGAGGTCAGTCAATAATTTAAATTTTTTTGGAAGGAGCTAGGTCTTTTGAAGGTAAGTGTAGGAGTGTTAATTGAACAATTAGACATGGATTTTTGATATCTATGATAACATCTGCATGAAATATTTGAATAAAGCTTTACCCAAAATGTTATTGCAACCTTGTTGGATTATTTGATAGACCTTTGGGCTCAAATCACTCTTTTAAATACAGTACAGGTTGTAGTTTGCAAAATCAGTACAGGAAACTGTACTAGTAATGTGATCGATATGACATGGTATGCATCCTGTATCGACAAAGGCTCTCGGTTCCTTCTTTTTTTTTTTTTTGCACTCTCAATCATGGTCCCACCCAAAACTGAATGGTTTGGGACAGTTCTATTCGGTTCCAACTAGTATGAAAAAGTTCAGCTCACATACTGAACCAAATCTCGATAGTGTACTGGTACCTTTCCAGTATGGTATAGTACGATTGGTATGGAGCAATACAAGTTGGCATGGTAGACAATATAGCTATAATCTCACATGCATTCATCAACCATTAAGACCTATAAGGAATTGTAAGATAATCAACCATCTTCATATAGATCATTGATATGTTTGGTTGGACTTGTCTTGAGTTAGAAATGAGTACATTAAAGCAAAGATGTGTCACATTTGTAGAAAGTAAAGGAAAATGTTTGAGATCATTTGGACATGTTCAGTTAGTCTAGAACTCCCATGAGGGGTCTTATTAGCTGCAGTGACTTTCTTAATGTGTTTGCTCCAATGATTGGAAACTTGTTCCTGCTCTTGGTACAACTTATGGATGCTTCACAGTCTCCAATGTTCAAACCTAGTCTGGAAATCTGATAAATAGTTAATTTGTTCTCCATTTTCATCTTTCCATGTTAGAATATAGCAATCATTAGTTTAGTTAAACTAACACCATCAAGTTAACTTACAGTTTGATTTTTTTTGAGAATGTAGAAAATTGGTCAAATGATCAAGCTTTATCTATCTTATCATTTTATATGACTGTCACTATTCTAAAGCAACACCTGGTTCTACTCTTTTCTTTAATTCCCTATAACGTAACTCGAAGGCTGAATATCAGATTCAGTTTCATATTACTAAGGGAAACTTGAGGCTTGGTTAAAAGCAATGAACAGTATTTCATAGGCCAAAGAAGCTGGTTTTGGAAAGGATCTAACCTTATATTTGTTGACTGTGGTATGTATATGAACAGAATTTACAAAATCTAACCTCCTAAGAAAGGAAAATCAGCTCTCCTGCCTAGGTCAACACGAAAAGGGTAATCACTCCACACATCAATGGTGATGATCCAACCCCCACCCTGTGGGTATGATCTATCAAACCTCCAAAAAATTAACCTTCCGCTGTGACCATGTTCTTCATTTTATCCAAATTCCAAAATGAAGGAAATAGGGAATAAAAACTTTCAGATCTCCTTTAAGTTATCTATCCCAGACCTTTAACTTTACCAAACCGAGCCCATTTACCTGATAACTGTGGACTGATTCTTGCTTTGCAATTTATCCGCTGTGAAAAATTCGTGCAGACTAGCTATTGACATTGAGCCATTTGGCTTCAGTTGCACATTTTCTATCATCACCAAGAAAGTGTTAGGAGAACCTAATTAGATCATCTACTCATGCCCATAAACAGCTTCATCATTTGACGTACTCTAATGGTCCCATCCTTGAAGTCCATTCAGTATCTACTACTTGTAAGTTGTAACCAACCTCATTGTTTTGAAGGACACTAGTTGGATCGGCACATTCTCTTCCTTCAGGAAAAAAAGAGTTTATGTAACCATTTCTTTAGAATTGTCAGCAACCTTTTCATAAAGGTTTCAATTGCAATGTACTTATTAGTTTTTGTTGATACTTATTGGTGAATAGATTTTTTTACCATGTCAGCCAAATGTTTCATGGATGTTTTTTCTAAAAAGGAATTTTTACCAATTTCAGGCATGGGCTCATCAGCAGTTTAAAGCAAAACACCAACAATGGGCGTCTCAACAGTGGGGCAACTTTTACTATTATAGGATGGACAACATTAGGTTTGTCTATAAGCTTCAGTTTTTGCCAAAGCTTGATTTTGCACCTCAACAAGAATCCGATAATACCTGTTATGAATTTCAGATTTTCACACATATTGCTTATAAAATGTTTATGCTACACTGAAACAAGTGCCATTGCTTTTACCTATTTGACAAAACATATATGTAATTAGGTGAACTTGGAGCTCGCAATTCTCTCTTGTAGGTTTCTGTGTCAAAGACTATACGTGAGGGTGATGTATGCATGAGAGCATGCTTCTAACTTTGCATGTATCACAAAGAATAAATGGCATTGAGGACATTGGGAAACTTAAAAGGGCCAAGAAAAGAATTGCAAAAAGGCTGAAATCAAGGACAAAATAAATTGTTCTGTAAACATTTTACGGAACACATGACATCAAGGACTTCTGAAACACAAAAAGGTTAAAGGAAAAGAGCAAGAACATTGGTAATTTAGGATAAACATGCAATTTGTTATCTATATAATAGGCTGGCTTTGAAGAAGACAGGAATGGGCTGACCAGAAATATAAATCAATATAGATGGAATATGATTTTTTGGAAGATGCGGAAGACAAAGTAAATGGAATAGCTATTTTTCAAAGTTGTTAAATTTCTTTGCCATTGTTTCTGTTTTTCAAATAGTTGTTATTTTTGTTATACTTCCTTTAGTATTCTTCTTGACCAACTAATGATTGTCGTTGTTATTGCTCATTATCACTTATTTGATAGCAAATGATATTAAATTATTAATTAACAAGAAACATATACTGTTATATCCATGGAATTGATCAATGCTTGCATATCACCAGCGACATATATTTCATTGGAGGGTTTGGCACTGTTGCATGGGTAGATGTCAAGGAATATGAGGCCCTTCAACCTGATAAGATTGCTGTTGATGGTGGAGAACAAAATTTGAAGGTGTGCTTTGATTGCTATATCTGTTGTATTCAGTACATCATTTTAGTTTAATTTCTTTTCATCACCTTTACATTTAAATAATTGTGATCTGATCAGAGGTTTTAGGAGTGTCAAATATCTAAAGAGTTTGCTTTTACCTGTCTGCATGACAATTTTTTAACCTTTTTTCTCCAAGGAACTGAATGCAATGTTCTCAAAATCACTCAAAGAAATATTATCAACTGAAATGGAGATAGATGATGCTGCTTTCATATCAGTAGACAGCAAAGGCACTGATATCCGGGTTCGGCAAGGTGCACAGGTATCATCAGTTTGCAGCATATGCTCTTAAATCTCTATTAATTTAGCTTTGGACTTGTTTCCTATCGCTGGCTCTGAGAGCTTTCAAAGTAGCTTGTAGCTTTCTTGTTCGATAATGATTTTATCAATAAGTCAGCCAAAGGGATGGCTGCTTATATGCTCGATATATGCATTTCTCAAAAATTCCATATAGGTTAACAATTTCATCACCCAAGCATGAATTCGCCAATACTTTGTGTCTGGCATGTTTGAGAATCAAACAGTTTTGATTCTTATGATCAGTAAATTAATGTGCTCACTAAGTGATCCTTGCCAAATGCTTCTCATTTTCCGCCATGGTAGACCCTGCAAGAAATTCTCTAATGCTGTAAACATGTCATGACTAACAAAAACAGTTGTGCCCCCTTGTTACCCTCTTCCGGCCTTGGGGGCTTCAAAATGAGATTGTCCTTTTCTGATTAATCCCGATCATGGTTCCTAATTTATTCAACTGCATACAGAATAAATGCATTATCTTTGCATGTCTGCTAAAGTGGCTAATCAAAATCAAACAACAAAATTGGCTCTGACCTTTCTAAATTTATGTGCTCTTCAGGCTTCACTTATGATTTCTCAATGTCATGTCTTTAACTGCTGCCTCAGAACAGATAAGAATCTTGTTTCATAATCTTTTTGTAACCCTGGATGTGCAGGCTTCTGTCAAGAATCTGACTATTAATTTGTAAAGGTTGACAGTCTTGTCGCTGCTGCTCTTCTTTGAAATTTTATGACCTCCAAGTATTTGATCTTACCCAGTATCATAGTAACTAGCATTCTGTAATGAAATAGGATGTATTTTCCCAATTTGAGAGCTTACATGAGTTCTAAACTATTAATATCGACTCTTTTTTTTGTGTGAGAGAGAGAGAGAGAGAATTTAAGTCCACTGGAAAATCTTAAACAGATTGATTTAGAGTTGGCCTTATGTGTTCTTCAAGCTTGGATTGTGCTCTCTCATTGTCATATCTTTGACTTCTGCCACTGAACGGCTAAGAATCTTGTTCTATAATCTCTCTGTTGGAGAATGAATCTACGCTACATGTGCAGCTTTTGTCAAGAATCTGACTTAATTTGTAAAGGCTGAGGTTCTTGCGGTTGCTCTTTGGAATGATATGACCTCCAGGCGTTAGTTCTTACCTAGTATTATAGTAACTAGCAATCTGTAATGAAACATGACGTGGTTTTGCCAAACTGAGAGTTTGAGTTTGAAACTAGGTTTTTCCCCCTTCCGTTGAGAGATTTTTTTTTCTTTCTAACATATGTTTGTGAGTGCCAGTTTGAATATCTATATTTACAATGTTTTGGTTTTCCATATATGGGTAATACGGTTAGACGTTCTTAATACTATGTGCTATGCTTGTTGAGAACATCTCCTTTCCTTTCCTTGGTGCAGTTCAACATTCAAAGGCTATCATTTAAAGTGGCACATGGAGTGGAGACTCTGGATGAAGCCAAGGCAGCGCTTCAAAGGATAATTGATGAGCATTCAAGGTCACATAACAGGAACTAAAACGTTTTAGTTTCTTGAGCATCTTTATGTGATAACTATCATAAAAAATATATTTTTATCCGCCAAATAAGGAATACAAATGATGACTTCTTGAACTTATTGTCAACTGTTTCTCTTCAGAACTAAAATAGAATTGAAGCAACCTGAAAAAGGTCGTGGATTTTAGGCTTTTTGTATTTATGGCATTAAAGATATAGCAAACTATTTAGCAAAGAAGGTACGGAATCCAGATTGATACCAGAATATAGGGTTAGTTAGCATCGTATGAAATCATTATGGAATGTTTGACTTGGGTATTTTATCTTGAAACCAACCAGTAAACGGGTTGTGTCGAGGTCCGGTTGCTCTGCACCAAGTAAAATTGGTCCAGTTTGGCTCATGCAAGACTCGTTCATCGAAAAATTTTACGTGTAATTGTGTTCTTCCATCATCCTCATACATCAATGATGAGGCAAAGATATTTGAGCTAATTATCTATAGCGACATCGGCTGACTAATCTGCTTTAGGTGCAGTTTTCTATCTGCAAGCAGCCAGGCCGATCAAGAGTTGTAACTGTTGGACATGTCCAAACTTCCGTCTCCATGTCTCCTGAGTGCGGGCTACGTGTCAGCTTAATAACTTATCCTCAAGGTCCACGACGCAAATCTCGTTGGCCCGGTGCCAGGCCGTACTGGCTGGTCCTTGTCACGATCACTGTGCGACTCTATATCATCATCCACGGGCTGAACTTTTTGCGGCATTTTATTATTATTATTGGGTAAGGTGCTGACATTTTTCTCCTCCTCCTCCCCCGCGTTTTTTTTTTTTTTTAAACAAAATTTGAAGGGGAACGATCCTATCCCGCCGAGAAATATTCGATTCAAAGATTAATTTAATTATAAAATCTTCGCTTCCATTATATGAACGGATGAATACGTCATCTCAATCTCATCATCGGTCAATAGACCGAAAATATGGTATCCATCATTCAAATCTAAGGCTACTTGATTGAAAGCCAAATCCTATTTGATTGGGCTACCATCGTCCCATCATTCTCAAAGTATTGTAACATGAAATATATACTTGCTGAATTTAAATTCTAATACGGTACTGGATAACACATATATATTTGACTACTTATTTTCCATGTGTGCATTAATTGTATCCTATGATCACTTGTTGATTGAATGATTAGCTTGGTGCATGCTTAACAATAAGTTTGTCTCAGATAAAACAGTCCTTTATCGTTGTCTCCAAAAAAAAAAAAAAAAAAAAAAAAAAAACTAACTCTTTTGCATGAAAGGTAAATATTTAGTGTATTTTTTATTAAAAAAAAGACATTATGATGCAGGATACTTCCACTGCAGTCTCCAATGGATGCAAGAATCTAATATAAATTAAATATAAATTAATATGGTCTAATGTAAATTTTAACGCATCTGATCTTTAAGTCAACCTGCTCCGCTGAACTATATTTTAAATAAATTTCTTGACCACACTTCGGCAGCACGTAATGCACGTAGAATATATATATATATATATATAACCTTCCAAGCGCATGTTAAGGTGTGCCGATGGAAGAATCTGGTGGGTTGATAAGGTATGCCTCAAAAGAAATCGAGCAGGCTGGCACCACGTTAATTACTTCCAGGTAACCTTTTTTATTTAATGAGTAATAACAAGGGCAGTCATCTGCCATACTGTTCTGCGTGCTCTCATTGGGCCAAGATTCTCCCATCTCCCTCGCTATTGTGTTCTCCCACGCCACCATCTCTTTCTAGCTTTCTTCTCATCTTTGTCTCCTTCCCTCGCGAATTGTCATGTTACCAGCCCACTCACGCCTTCTCTCCATAGTCCAGAAACTCCAAACTGCTCCATTTCAAACCTCTACATCATTGCACATCTGTGCCCCCATTTACCCTCCCCACCCTCCATCCTTATCTCCTACCCTTCTCAAACACCAAGTTACCGCTACAATTAACAAGCGACCGCTTCATCCCAGGTTCCCAACTTCACGTTAATGACCCACCACCCTCCCAAGCTCAAAGTTACCAAACTGTCCTCAAAACCCCCAGCCTTTAGCTTCCTTACCTTCTCCCCTCCATGAATCCCACAACCGGAACAGAACAACTCCCACCCCTCCCCACCACCACCACCACCGCCAAGAGCTTGAAGAGAGCCCACCCCATGGCTTCAGCCCCGGGCTCCAAGACCTCCCCCGCTTCTCCCTCCTCCTCCTCTTCTTCTCCCCCTTCCCACCACTCTACCGGCATGTCCCACATGGACCATGACCACCTCTTCTCCATCATCCTCCATCTCCTCCCCCCTGAGTCCATCCTCTCATTCTCCATGACCTGCAGGAGGTTCAGATCTTTGGCCTCATCAGACTCCCTCTGGGAGTCCATATGCAGGAGGGATTGGGGCAGCAGCGTCGTCGACGCCCTCCTCGCCTCCTTCTCTGCCCACGAGAGGAGGGCGTTGTCATGGAAGAGGCTCTACCAGCAAGTTTCCCAGCTGGGCTTGCTCTCTTGCCGCAGGTTGTCGTGCAAAGATGGGATTTTTCCCAAGCCCCGGGCCTCCCACTCCCTCAATTTCGTGTCCGATTGGCTCGTTCTCTTTGGTGGGGGCTGCGAAGGAGGTCGGTCTTTTTACCCCTTCACTATCCCAACTTCTTGCTAGATAAATTCAGGGTTTTTCGGTTGATTTTAAACTTGGTATTGGATTCACTGCTTGATGGGTTCTTTTCATTTCGGATTTAGGATTAGCAATCTTATTTAATCGCAATTAATACGTAAAAAAATTGATGTTGCTGTAATTGCTGATATGTGGGAGCAGGAACAGAAGTTTTTTCCTCGTGGTACTGCTTGAACTATTGTTTAATTTAAGTGTAGGCCCAAACCTTCTTTTTTTTATCACACTATAGCTTGACGAGTCCTTTCTGGTGTCAAAGGTCACAGCTTGGAATATAATTTGCTTAGCAAAAATATATGGAGCATAAATTTAAGAAGGTTTTAGAAAGTTAGCTGATCACCGTTGACGTTCTACAGAGAGATAACTTCTTGCTTATTTTGCTTGTTACTCTCTTTCTAATCCTCATGACAGATCTTAATAGCAATAAAGAATGCAAACGTACATGCCAGGAATGAGCGAAATTGAGAGCGTTCAGGGTTGGAATTGACATCCCTTGAAGTGATGAAGCTTTTAACTTCTTTTGCTTCCCCCGCTTTGCCAAAGTTCTTCTTCTTCTTCTCTTTTCCTTTTCTTTTTTCTTTTCTTTTCTTTTCTTCTTTCTTTTTTTCTTTCTTTCTTTCTTTTTCTTTCTTTTTTTTCTTTTCTTTTTCTTTTTCTTTTATTTTCTTTTCTTTCTTTTTTTTTTTTTTTTTTTTTGGAGTTGGGTGTGGGGGTGGGGGATCCACCTTGTTCATTCTTGGTAATGTTCTTTCTTCAAATCTTCATAGTTCCTATAAGGCATTCATAGTTACTTTACTCTTACCGAACAAATATTGCTTCCACAGATAACAAACAACAAAGAATCTTGAGCTACTGCTTATATGGGACAGTGCATGGATTTAGTTCTCGTACCTAGAATATTCTGCATAAGATGCTGTAAATGCACCTCGTTTATTTTTTGAGACTTTAAGCCCATCTTTCTTGATGCTTCCATCTCTATTTGCAAACCAACTGACTGAAAAATTGCAAACCACAAGGATCATGGAGAACTTCAAAGATGGTAATGGTTTGCTCGTAAAGTTGCACTTTTGATAGTTGAAAGAACCAAAAGTTAGGGCAGGTTCCCAAGAAGGTTTTGGTAGTGTCAACACCATGCACCACTCTCCAACCCAACAACTGATGGCCTCACAAATACTATTTGAAGAACATCAAGGCCTTGGTACAATGGTTGATATTCCTGTGTTACTAGTGAATATGAACATGGATGATTATTTTGACTAATTAGGAAAGCGCAAGTAACTGCTTTTATTGCACTAAATGTAGCAACGTTGGCAAGTTTTCTGTCCCACTGGTGTGCCAGAAAAGGCTTGTTGGATTTTTTTCTGTCGCATCCAGATGAGCATCAGGGAACTTGGTTGTTTGGTGGAAAAAAATGCCAAGTCTTTGCAGCAATGAGGTTAGCGTGCACAGACATGCTGCCAGCATTTGATCAATCAGAAAGGATAGAGAGTAGTGTGGGTCTGGATCCTTTGACATTCAAGAACTTTCATCATCATCACAATGCCATTCAAAGGTGGATAAGAGGATGTAGTGCTGGATTACAATAGAAGGGTGTAGCGCTGGGCTACGGTAGAAGGGTGTAGCATTGGGCTATGGTAAAAAGCTAAGTTATATTTAATAGGTCGAGTAAAACTAAGATAAAGGATAACAATGAATTTGATTGATTTTCAAAAGATCTCCATATAGAGTACAATTTCAATACTTGTATTAAAATAAAATAACTGCCCACTATGCTTGCAACCCACATCTACTTCCACTCCTGATGGTTGTGGTAACTGATGTCAGTTGTCTCCCACTACTTCAGCTTCTAACTTGATATCACTTATCAACACAATAGATCCTATACCATCGGTCAAGCCGATTGTCATGCTTAATCAGTTGGATCCCTTGTTGTATCTCTATTTGGCCTGCTTGTATCAGTATATCGTCATTTCATGTATTCAGCCTATGGTGGGATGCTCTCAATTCAACCTTTACTAGAATGTCTTTAGTCAGCTCTTATACGGTATTCATTCGGTCTTAGTTCTTGTGATGCCTGTTATGCCTATTCTCACTTTACCATATAGCCAATTTAAGCACATGTCTCCCATATGTCAACTTGAGCAAGGATGTGGTGTAAACAAACACGTGTGCATGCATGTGCACATGAGCCTTATATAGAAGCATGCTTTCATCCTGCTTTTTTGTTTTGTTTCATTCTGCAGAAACTAGTGAGTGCAAGTATTGATAATTTTACTTTTTGTTATGCTGAAATTCTTCAAAAACTGAAAAAATTATAAACTAATACATTTAAAACATATGGGCATTTTTAGATGTTTACAAGATGTGCAGCACCTGTACTTTAGCTCTCAAAACCAAAGAGATTTTACAGGGTTTCCAGTAGCCCATGCTATATCTTGAAATACCAAGGGCATCACATATTCCATCAAGGCCTAATCTTGAGTGGCAATGATATTGACCATGGGCCTTTGGCTTAAAGACAAGTTCTTCACAGTTTCATTCCCTTTAAGAAGGGTTTATTTTTGCGTTGAAAGTGCATGACTAACATGTCTAAAGAAAAAAATTGATGATAATTCAAAAGAATCTTCAAAAAGGAATATCAACATGAAAGAGAGCAGAAAGGTAAGTGAGGATGAATTTGCCGACTGATTTGAGAAACCTTGATGTTGCTAGATGTGATAACAAGAACTGGATGTGCATTCATTCTGAACATTATAAAAAATAATGATTGGTGGTGGTAGCGGTAGTATTTCTTTCTTATTTGATGGTTGGTATTGAAATAATGAGTTTTAAAAATCATATTGCATTCAAATGGTGGGTAGAAAGTGATGGCTTCTATTAAAATTCTTTTCCATAAATAGAAGGATAAAGCTTAACATGTTGTAATGAAAATTATGAAATGAGAAGGAAGGCTTCTGTTTCCATTGGTGAAAACACCCCACAGCATCCATTATATTTTAGTGAAATAGAGGGGGAGGTTATCAAATTAGTGTTCCTGTATTCTCTTGGTCATCCTAGATGGACATTTCCTAATCAGTGCCAACTGGCTATATATGTTATCTGTAAGCATGCTGGTAGCATCTAAAGTTGGAATTTACAACAGTCAAATTATAGGCTCGATATGTAGAGGGTGGCAAGTAGTCTCTTAATATCTTGAGCATTGTTCTCAGAACCGTCCCGAATCGGATGGTTTAGGGCGTGCCGAACCGAACCGGCGGAAAATCGGGACGGTTTCGGCAGAGAAAACGGCACACACCGGTACCGAAAAAGAAAAAGAGGAAAACAGCGGTAGAGAGAGAGGATGAGAGGGAGAGGCCACCGGAAGCCGATGGTGGCGTTCTGCAGCCGCCAGAGTGTCAGGGCCATGTTGCCTAGCATTTTGCCTGGCAATGGCCTCTGACACAGTCTTGTACATATCTTGTAACTAGACAACATGGGCAGCCATCGCAGGGTCATTTTTACATTGTTTTGAGGTAGTTTTGGGGTTTTTTTTCCTTATGCCGGGTTGCCAAGAAAATGTAATGCCGCTCGGTACTTTGGAACCCTCCGGATGGGATTTGGGTGGATGCCCCACTTGTATAGTGTTGGGAGGGTGGGCGAGAACAATCCAGTGGGTCGGTTTCCTTGCGGATTCTTGCGGTGTCCATTGTTGCCTCTCCTGCCTCCTGAGCCCCTTAGGTGTAGTTTGAGCGACGGTTGTTTAGGCTTGTAATCTTTCATTCTCCTTAATGAAAATACTATTTTTACAGTGCCACATCTGAGTGTGTTGCTATGCCTTTCTTGTCTCTTTTGCGTATGTTTTGTCGTGGTGCTTGTTGGCTGGCTCCTTTGTGCGTGTGACATTGGTGCGCCGCACGGATTTGACCTGCTAATTGGTTGAACTCGTGATAAAGTGGTATCAGAGCAGACACGATCGAGGACATTGGTGCAACACAGATGGGACGTAAAAATGAAGAAGAGTCGAGTGGGATGATGCAAGAGGAGGCAACGGTTGCCGCCTCAGCCCCAATGGAGGTACAAGCTGACATCGAGAAACCGCGGAGCCACAGAGAATGGATCTCCGTAGTGGAGACGCAGCTGGCCCAGATTGAGGATAGTATGGTGCACTTATTCTCATTAGGGGACCGTGTGGCCAATCTGGAGGTGAATCAGGAACAGCTGGTAGAGACAGTGGACAATCTTGGGGACAATACTCAAGAGACTACCAGGCACCTACGGGAGCAATTGAATGACTTGGCTGCTAGGGTTGCAGTGCTAACCCGAGCCGTCAGTACCATGCCAACCCCAACACATGGGGAAGGTGGCACAGGTCGAATGCGAGCACCAGAACCTCGAAGTTATGGTGGAGCTCGGGATGCAAAGGAGTTAGAGAACTTCTTATTTGATATTGAACAGTACTTCCGAGTGGTACGGCCTGACTCGGAGGATACCAAAGTCATCTTAGTTACGATGTACTTGACTGGGGATGCCAAATTATGGTGGCGGACTCGGTATGAAGACATCCAAGCAGGTCGGTGCACTATTACCAGTTGGGAAGAATTGAAGAGGGAGATTAAGGCCCAATTTTTGCCGTAGAATGTGGACTTCATTGCCCGACGAAACTTGAGGCTTCTCCAACAAACTGGGACAGTTCGAGAATATGTTAAACAATTCTCGGCACTGATGTTGGACATTCGAGATATATCCAAAAAGGACAAACTATTTTACTTCTTGGAGGACTTGAAGCCATGGGCCCAGCAGGAGTTACAGCGAAGGGGTGTTGCAGATCTAGCAGCTGCTCAAGCGGCAGCTGAGAGGTTGATAGACTACCTCCCCTCTGACCACCAAAAGAAGAAGGCCATCTTGGGCCCCTCCAAAAGTCAGAAACCATCTAAAGGCAAGGCGATGGTGTATGAGAAGAAGAGGGACCCCAAGATGAAGGGGCCGGATCTAACAAAGACCCCAAAATCTGGATGCTTTCTATGTGGAGGACCACACATGGTAAAGAATTGCCCTCAAAAGCAAGCTCTTAATGCATTGCAGGCCAGCGTGCCGAAGAGCCAAGCCAACCTTGGTGACAATAGCAGTGACGATGAGGAGGAACAACCTGAGGGCCCCCGCATGGGTGCCCTTAGGCTGCTAAATGTCATTAAGGGTCAAGTGGGGGAGTCGTCCAAGCCATTGAAGCAGCGACAGCAGCAGAAGTCACACTCCATCCACCAGCAATCCAATCGACGGAGCAGTGAACTCATGTATATGCAGGTGGAACTCAATGGCCATGCCACTCAAGCCCTGGTGGATACGGGAGCGACCCACAACTTCATTGCCGATCGTGAAGCCACCCGCCTTGGGTTGAAGCTAGAGGGGGACTCTAATAAGATGAAGGCGGTGAACTTGGAAGCTCGGCCTATTGCGGGCCTTGCGAGGGAGGTGCCTATCCGAGTCGGAACTTGGAATGGGAAGGCAAACTTAATGGCTGTACCATTGGATGACTTCAAAGTTATTTTGGGCATGGACTTTCTACAGACTGCCAGGGTGGTACCCATGCCCTTCCTTGATGCTTTGTGCATGATGGGAGATGAGTCTCCCAGTGTTGTCCCGACGGTTCGGCAAACCCCAGGAGGAATGCATCAAATTTCCTCTCTCCAGCTTAAGCGGGGGGTGAGGAAAGGGGAGTTAACATATGCGGCGGCGCTGAAGCTAGAAGTGGAACGAAAGGACTTAGGTTCCACCCCTCAGGAGGTACTGAAAGTTCTGCAGGAGTTTGAGGGTGTGATGCCTCCTGAATTACCAAAGACTTTACCGCCCAGGCGGAAGATGGACCATAAGATCGAGCTGGAACCAGGGGCAAGATGCCCGGCTCGTCCGCCATACCGAATGGCCCCACCGGAACTTGCGGAACTCCGAATGCAACTTGATGAGCTATTGAAGGGAGGGCTCATTCGCAGCTCCAAGGCTCCCTTCGGAGCCCCAATTCTCTTTCAGAAGAAGCAAGATGGAAGCTTTCGCTTGTGTGTGGACTATCGGGCCCTGAACAAAGTGACCGTGAAAAACAAATACCCAATTCCTCTGATTGCGGACCTATTTGATCAGTTAAGTGGAGCTCGATATTTCTCCAAGTTGGACCTTCGATCCGGATACTGGCAAGTCCGGATTGCAGAAGGAGACGAAGGCAAGACTACTTGTGTGACGAGGTATGGAGCATTCGAATTTTTGGTGATGCCCTTTGGGTTAACCAATGCCCCCGCCACGTTTTGCACCTTGATGAACAAGTTGTTCCATGACTATCTCGACAAATTCGTGGTG
Source organism: Cocos nucifera (assembly GCA_006176705.1). Classification (NCBI taxonomy): domain Eukaryota; kingdom Viridiplantae; phylum Streptophyta; class Magnoliopsida; order Arecales; family Arecaceae; genus Cocos; species Cocos nucifera. Next base: position 662,018 of record QRFJ01000041.1, on the reverse strand, counting down.
GTGTACCTGGATGACATTGTCGTGTATAGTCAGACATTGGAGGAACATGTGGAGCATCTACGGATCATCCTCAAGATCCTACAAGAACATTCCCTCTATCTGAAGAGGGAGAAATGCTACTTTGCCCAGGAGGAAATCCTATTCTTGGGCCATCGTGTCGGTGGCGGCATGATCAGCATGGACAAGGAGAAAGTCCGTGCCATCCAAGAGTGGCAGGCCCCTACCAAGGTGACGGAGCTGCGTTCTTTCTTGGGGCTTGCTAACTACTATCGGCGTTTTATTGTAGGTTACTCCCGTCGAGCGGCACCATTGACGGAATTGTTGCGGAAGGACCGATCGTGGGATTGGTCCTCAAGATGTCAAGAAGCTTTTGTGGACTTGAAAGCGGCAGTGATGGAGGAGCCGGTGCTGCGCCTACCAGACCATACACTGCCATTCGAAGTCCATACTGATGCCTCAGAGTATGCTATTGGAGGGGTCCTAGTTCAGGAGGGCCATCCAGTGGCTTTTGAAAGTCGAAAGCTTAATGACACCGAGAGAAGATACACCATCCATGAGAAGGAGATGACAGCGGTGGTCCACTGTCTAAGGGTGTGGAGGCACTATCTCCTGGGGTCGCGATTTATTGTTCGAACAGACAATGTGGCCCTCAGCTACTTCCAAACACAGAAGAAGCTGTCTCCTAAACAAGCCCGCTGGCAGAATTTTCTTGCAGAGTTTGACATGACCTTGGAGTATAAGCCAGGGCGCATGAATCAGGTGGCTGATGCATTGAGTCGTAAGGCTGAACTCGTTGCTTTAAAGGTAGAGGAGCGAAGTCGAGTTAGCCAAGTACAAGCATCCCTTCTACCAAGGATTCGAGATGGTCTGCTAAAGGATCCTACAGCTGTAACGCTAAAGCAGCTTATCGAAGGAGGGAAGGCACGACAGTTTTGGTCCGAGGATGGACTGATCTTCACTAAGGGGCGGCGGATGTATGTGCCTCGGGTGGGCAACCTTAGAAGAGAGCTCTTGCAAGAATGCCATGACACCCTTTGGGCCGGCCACCCCGGAATGCATAGAACCCTTGCCCTCTTGGAGCGGGCATACTACTGGCCAAAAATGGGGGAGGATGTAGAAGAATACGTCCGAACGTGTCTCATTTGCCAGCAGGATAAGGTAGAGCGGAGCAAGCCAGGGGGTCTTCTCGAGCCTTTGCCAGTACCTGAACGGCCGTGGGAGAGCGTCTCTATGGACTTCATATCGAGCCTGCCAAAAGTGGGGGAGTATGGGTCGATCTTGGTGGTGGTGGACCGATTCTCCAAGTACGGGATCTTCATCCCTGCACCGTTACATTGTTCAGCAGAGGAGGCAGCTCGATTGTTCCTTAGGCATGTGGTGAAGTATTGGGGGATCCCTCAGAACATGATCAGTGATAGGGATTCCAGGTTCTTGGGACGATTTTGGATAGGACTGTTCAAGCTTCTTGGGTCCAAGCTATACTTCTCCACCAGTCTGCACCCCCAGACTGATGGCCAGATTGAAAGAATAAATGCACTTCTTGAGCAATACTTACGGCACTTTGTAAGTGCCAATCAAAAAGATTGGGTGAAGCTGCTCGACATAGCCCAATTCTCTTACAATTTGCAGCGGAGCTCTGCGTCGGGCAAGAGCCCCTTTGAGATCATTACCGGACAACAACCCTCCACCCCACATACCGTGGTCGTTGGGTATACCGGGAATAGCCCATCTGCATATCACTTAGCCAAAGAGTGGTATCGGAATGCTGAGATTGCACGAGCATACTTGGAGAAGGCTGCTAAGAAGATGAAGAAGTGGGCCGATAAGGGAAGGAGACCATTGGACTTCAAGCAAGGTGACATGGTGTTGGTCAAGCTCCAACCAACCCAACTCCGGTTCTTTCGCAAAGTGCATAAAGGACTGATTCGCAAGTATGAGGGACCCTTCCTGATTCTTGGAAGAGTTGGAAATGTATCCTACCAGGTGCAACTTCCTACCTGGCTCAAGGTACATCCTGTCTTCCATGGGAGTTGTCTCAAGCCGTACCATGCCGACCTAGTGGATCCCATGAGGAACAAGTCAAGTTGTCCAACCCCTACTTCCACCTCCTTGGAGAGGCGAGTTGACATCATTCTGGCGGATCGAGTCCAAGTTCGTCCTAGTGGTGCAGAGGAGATTCAGTACTTGGTGAAGTGGAAGGGACTTTCAAGTCAGAAGCAAGCTGGGAACCAGAAGACTCATTACGGCATGAGGAGGGTCAGATCGAGGCGTACAAGAGAAGCACATTGACGAGGACGTCAACCTGATCAAGTGGGGGAGTCTGTCAGGGCCATGTTGCCTAGCATTTTGCCTGGCAATGGCCTCTGACACAGTCTTGTACATATCTTGTAACTAGACAACATGGGCAGCCGTCGCAGGGCCATTTTTACATTGTTTTGAGGTAGTTTTGGGGGTTTTTTTTCCTTATGCCGGGTTGCCAAGAAAATGCAATGCCGCTCGGTACTTTGGAACCCCCCGGGTGGGATTTGGGTGGATGCCCCACTTGTATAGTGTTAGGAGGGTGGGCGAGAACAATCCAGTGGACCGGTTTCCTTGCGGATTCTTGCGGTGTCCATTGTTGCCTCCTCTGCCTCCTGAGCCCCTTAGGTGTAGTTTGAGCGACGGTTGTTTAGGCTTGTAATCTTTCATTCTCCTTAATGAAAATACTGTTTTTACAGTGCCACATCTGAGTGTGTTGCTATGCCTTTCTTGTCTCTTTTGCGTGTGTTTTGTCGTGGTGCTTGTTGGCTGGCTCCTTTGTGCGTGTGACATTGGTGCGCCGCACGGATTTGACCTGCTAATTGGTTGAACCCGTGACAAGAGGGCGGCGAAGACTACCTAGCGGATTCGCGGCGGCGAAGAACAGGAGCGACCGCCCCTGTTCCTTCGTTAGTTTTTTTTAAAAAGCCAATAAATAGCGAAGTCGACAATTGGTTTGCCGGCTTCACTTTTTTTTCGTTTTTTAAAAAAATCTATGAAACAGGGGCGACTGCCCCTATTTCACGCCACGGAGCCGCAGGCAGCGTTTACGCCGCTCGACGGCCACGACGGCCTCTCTGGTGGATCCCCTTCTCTCTTTCTCTTCCTCTCTTTTCCTCTTTTTCTCTCTTTTTCTCCTCCCTCTGTCGGTTCGCGTCGATTCGATCCGGTACAGAACCGTACCGGACCGTGCCGTCGGCCAACTAAAACAGCCATCGGTACCGGAACTGAGAACCTTGATCTTGAGTACCACTTTTGAGTTTGCATTTAACTTTATTTTGGAAATATATAGCTAAATCACCTTTACTTGTGACCCTTCTTGCAAAAAGAAAGTTTGTTCAGTAAAGTGCCTGGAATTTTACTTGGTTGAGATGCTATAGAGCTCTTGCTCATATTGGTTACTTACAATATAGCCAAATCATTGATCATCTTGACATCAGAATTCATGATTACCTTATCTGACTGATGCATCTGGGTATGAAGTGGTTCAACTGTTGGCATTTACAAAACCTAGGTCTCTAGTCCCATCCCCATCTGTCAGTCATGTCTGATTTTGAAAACAGCTTGTCCAGTTGTGTTTGATGCTGTGCTTGTTCCATAAACTCAGTTATCTTTTACACTTTACTACTGCAGAGTTTTTTGGAACCGACCTTTGAAAATCCTGGCATTCGGTTTAACAATTTCTCCTGTTAAGACAAGGCTGTAGCTACATTGTTCTAGTAGCTCAATGACATGTTGTCTTTGCCCTTTGAACTAAAGCCATCTGGAGAGTATGTGAAGGATACTTGTCACAAACGTTGCTTTGATTGATTATTGGACCTCTTTAGTGCACTCACTCTAATCTGACATTTATCTACAATGATTGTCTGGTCAAATCGAGGATTTAGTTGTTGGCTAGTGGTGGTTCATGCCGACAGCACCAGCAGCATATACTGTACCAGACCAATACTGGTATCCAGCACTGGATCAGTACCGAGAGCTGGGCATACCAGCCTATATCAACCTGTTCTGGTTTTCATTGACCCATGCCAGTTTGACCAGTGTTTATATGATGATACTAAGTGAAAGTTCTTCTATGTAGCTTAAGCATGGCAAGGCATGTGCTGGCATAGGATGCTTCTGCTAGCTGTGCCAGCATTCCTTGTACCAGCAGCATTTAAATCCTTAGTCAAAAAACTAGGCCGTGAAACAAAGAGCTTGTAACCAGCTACCCAAGAGAAACCTTCTAAACAAATATATGAATTTTTTTATTGGAAAAGACTCCATTAGCTCCTCCAGAAGACGATCATCACTGTTAAGATTCTGCTCAAACAACATATACATCAGTTCTGAACAGTTTTTTGGGTACTGCAAATCATGTCAGATTGTTTGCACTCTCCATGTATGATTGAAAAACTATTTCTATGTCTGTGTATCAACTATGGAATATGTTTGCTCAGTTGATCCAGCTGGGCTCATGTGGAGTGATATTGAAAGTGCCAGTAAGCTAGGTACCTGTGTAAACAATCAGAGAGTTCCAACTGCTCATATATTTCCTACGTGATTCTGATGATTCGATCCCCCACAATGTCTCACCAGACATGACCACATATCTTGGCGAGCATTTACCATATATGTGTTTGATGAAATTTAACCCATGTCTGTTTGACAGTTATATCAGGTCTTGTTTGATTCAAACTTCTTGCCCCAAGTCCTTCAATCATTTCTACAAATAGATGACAGATTTGCAAAGTGAAGCCAATTGTTGTATGCTCCAACTCATGTTAAGTTTTCATACTCTGTTTTAAATAGTTTACCATTCTTTTTAATTTGACAGATAACCCATTTATGATAGTCGCAAGAACTACGGTGTGGAGATGTCCTTAATTCAAGTTGAAGGACAAATTTCATCCTTTGATATGTGATTGAAAGAAGACACTCTTGCACAATGTGGCAATTTCTCCTTCAATTTTAAGAAACTGTTCCATCCTACCTTTATCACTTCTTTATAAATCCATCTGTCCTTTTCAGAAATCATTTCTTGGGTATTGATGTTCCCAGGTTGGGTAATATTTACAGTAATTATTAAAGGTTTAATGCTCTGCCTGATAATGTCAGGAAGACTCACCATCAACACGTGGGGTAAGAAAATTTTTTTGCAAGCATTAGTGCTTCAAAGTCTTTGAGTCCTGATCCTTTCAAGTTTCAACACATATTACATGCATAAGCTTCTTTGCTTTCTTAAATTCTCTTTGATAGTAATTGCTTGAGAGTATGAGGACCTTTGTAGAAAATACCATCCAAAAAAGCATCAAATTCTTAGAGGCTGGTAAATGTTAATGCAAGTCACTATGACTTGCTGTTCTTGCATTTTTATATGTCGGTAATGTTAACCTGAACTCTCTGATTTGACATTTCCATGACTTTATTTCCTCATCTAAAAGGTTATGATCCTTGTTTTCACTTTTGTGCTCCTTGTGCCTTTTGACAAAGGCCAGTATATCTTGACATGATCAGCTTCCCATATTTCCTTTAGATAGCTTGCTTTTTGGATGACTCCCTGGTCCTTACTATCCTTGTCATTTCTTGTGTTTAGGAGTTATTGGCTCTGGACACTGATGCAGTGTATATAAACGAAGGATATGAAAAGCATAAGGTTATTGAATGTGCATATATAGTAGATGACGAATTGGAAATAACATAGACTTTTCATGTTGCAAAGTTCTCTCTATCTATTTCTGATAATATCTCCTTATATACAAGAGTTAGTTTTTGACACACCGCAATACATGCTGTTGAAATTTAAAAGCATGCTGGCAGAATTATAGGGAAATGTACCTAAATGGGAAAATTATTCTTTTCATGTAGATGTTCACCGGATCAAAGAGTTTTGCTATTTAATCATCAAAATTTTGAAAATTAATGTTCCTGTATAATCCAATGTTTCAACAGAAAACTGTTGGTAGATTCATTCATATTTTTACATAACGAGATGGTTATGTTAGAGTTTAAATAGCATGGTGCTTTTGGCGTATTGGAGATTATATTATCAATTTTGCTATAAATTTTTACATATGCAGATTGTGATTCAGACAAAATCTGCATTGTTAATGAACTAAGCCTATCATAGATTCATAGACAAGATTGAAGCTACCAGCATGGCCATATGTTTCTTTTACTTTGTTCTAATCTGAGTCTTCTCTTTAGGGCGCCATTTGGATGACACGTGGGTGGCATATGTTGGAAATGGATTCAACAGGGTACTAAGTTGGCAGCATGTCAATTCAGGCATTCCAAGCGGACGTTTTGGACAGACCTGCACCCTTGTCAGCGATTCCCTTGTCCTCTTTGGTGGCATCAATGACAATGGAGTCCGCCTAAATGACACATGGGTTGGGCGAGTCTTTTGTGAAGGAACGCTTGAGCTCAAGATCTCATGGAGGCTACTGGATGTTGGCCCTGTTGCACCTCCTCCACGTGGAGCCCATGCAGCATGCTGCACTGGAGACAGGAGAGTGGTGATCCATGGAGGGATTGGACTAGATGGCCAACGACTGAGTGATACTTGGCTTCTGGATCTATCAGATGACCTTAGAACTGCTAGATGGCACCAGATCCCAAATGTCTGGCCATCACCTCTGCCTCGCTCCGGCCATTCACTGACATGGATTGGTGGGACCTGGATGGTTCTTTTTGGCGGAAGGGGCTCACGTTATGAGGTGCTGAATGATGTATGGCTCTTTGACATTGGTGGAGGCCATCCCGAATGGAAGGAGCTCAAATATGATCTATCCAATGTACCGGGTGAGATACCACTTCCACGGGTCGGTCACTCTGCGACCCTCATACTGGGAGGCAGGGTTCTCATATATGGGGGAGAAGATTCACAGAGGCGCCGGAAAGATGACTTCTGGCTGTTAGATGTCAGTTCTCTAGTGAGGTTTCGATCAATTGGTCCCAAGAAAACATCAAGAATAACGTGGAAGAAGTTACAGGTTGAAGGGCAGTGCCCTGATTACCGGTCATTTCATGGGGCATGCGCAGACCGGTCTGGGCGTTACGTTTACATGTTTGGTGGGATGGTGGATGGTGTTGTTCATCCTGCTGAAGCCTATGGGTTGAGGTTTGATGGGGAGTTGTATCAAGTGGAGCTTGTGCTGCAGTTGTAAAGAATAGAAACATAAGTCCAGTTACTGTAGTCATGCGCAGCGGTTTATTGTACTAAAGCGGCTCATCAGAGTATCAGAGTGCTGATTCTAGTGTATGGATACCAGTAATCTGATGATATGCAGCTCGCTGTCGGCACCTATCAGTTAAAATCCCTAGTTTTTTTATGCAGGCTAAATTTTCCAACTGTATTTTTTGAAAAGGTGCAGGAAAATTTATTCTGCTCTAATCTGGACGGTATGGTTTCATGTCTTTGAATGCTTTTGGTTGTACAGATCTGTTCCAAGTCTTATAATTTGAATTCATGCTCTAACATTCTAAGAACTTGTGTTGGGGAGAGAGAAGGAGGGAGAGAGGGAGGGAGAGAGAGAGAGAGAGAGAGAGAGATTTTGTGTCTGAGAAATGGCGAAGGGAATGGAGGGAAACCTTGTCTATATAAGAATCCTTATCCAAATGCCTGGGGATACACTGCCCAAAACTTGCATGTGGAACCTCAGCTTCTCAGGTGGAGCATAACCAGTAGGGCAATGCTGTGGAACTGCATTTAGAGTAATCATATCGGAGCCAGTCCATTCAGAAGCCTTTCTGAATGGGGAACGAGTCCATAAATTACAGTAATGGTAAAGATCTTGGCCTGTTCTTTTTAAGAAGAATTTTTTTAGGGGTGAAGCAGTCCATAAATCACAACAATAGTAGGATCTTGGCTTCTGCAAAGAGCCCAACGGGTTTTATCAAGATGGTGGCAAGTGGCGGGAGAGACTTTCCGTTGCCATGAACCTCTCTTCACTGAGAACCACTAGTCTTCTGTTAACACAATCACATTGATGCTAACATGCTTGGCCTGGTGAGGACCATCCTCCTTGGTCCCTTCAACGTTTACAAGTTGTGAGAACTCGAAGATTTGGGGACCAGTGATGATCAAATATTGTGGTCCTTATGAGCCCTTTATTCGAGCCACCTTTCAAATTGCTTGAGAATTTTTAACAATCAGCAGTCTTTATCTGGTGGCATGGTTCTCAGGAATGTTCGTTTGTATGCTCTGACGAGGATGCTTTAAATTCTCTAGCAGAGATTTCGTTTTTCTCTGAAAGCAAGATGTAGAAGCCATAGGTCCAAAGATTACATGAAGAGCCAAATTACACACATCAGTAGGGACCAAGGTAGAGTTGATAGATTTAATGAGGAGCATTGATTGAATTGGTCCCATCCAGGTCCACACTTTGGACTGAACCCATGCATAATAGAGAACTCACCAAAGAGCCTGTCTGCATGCATGTCCTTGCATGCAAGCGCATAGAAAGCGACTACGGATCAAAATTCTCAATGAGGTCCTGAGATAGATCACTGTTAGATCAACCGTTGATGGCATCCCTCAGGAATAACTGTCGGAAAATCACTGGCACCATCAGCTTGGGTCCATGGTGGCATCTCATGGTCCCAAAAGATGTTACTTCCACATAAGGGATATCCTGTTAGTCATGGGCATGCCACCTCTAAGGAGGAGATATTGCCTATATCAAATGAAGTGAGCAAACTACCTCTAAAAAAGGGCGAACAAACACCAATCTTATGGTTTTGATCGACATGAACAACCATTATGGAATTCATCTTGGTTAGCTGTATCACTTCATCATCTTTTTAAAGTAAAATAAAGTGTACTGAAGTAGAATGCTCAAATCATTCTTACTGGCCCCATTCAACTCTGCTTTCATCTTTCATCTCTTTGTAACCCTTCAAATCTGTACAGGCTCTTTGCGTATCAAACAATTTTCCCTTCATTTCATCTTAAGTTCTCCAGTTTTTGTAGTTGCTAAGAAATTTGTATGCCCATGAGCATTCTCATCATCAAACTAATCAAATGTTCTAATCCCTGCAATTAGCCATTAAGTTCTTAAAGAGATTGAGCGGACCGAGTCTTCAGGGTATTTGATCGCATGATACTCTGATACTATATATTGTCCTTGTCCATCTTTGTCTAATATTATGTGATCCAGATTCAGGAATGGTATACTCTCTCATTACCAGTTCAAATGGTAAAAGTTCATAGTTCAGGCAAGTAAAATGCCTAAATAACTTCCATTATGGAGATAAATGATAGACGCTCCCACATAAGAATAAAAATAAGTACATTCAGACAGAAGCATATCAAGACATTTATGATCATCCTTCTGAAAGGGATGTGAAGATGATAGCAGACCAATTCCTTTGGTGGCATACTTGAGCACCTTGTCAGAGCAGCTCTTGGAAGAAGCCCACCGTATAATTTGCACACGGAGGAATGGAAGCCAACACAGGAAGCCTTGGTAAATCCAACACAGGAACGGTACATCCAAATTATTTTGAGAAAAGTAATGATACATCCAAATTCAAATTTAGATTCCTTCAAGAATGTTTTGCTGAGTTTTCGAAATGATTGCATCAATCAAAAGATTTCCCTTTGGACAACATTCTCATATCAACTTTTTATGTAGAACTCATTTCAGTGATCCAACTAATAGTTAATCCGAGGAAGCACCTAGTTTTCTGCTGTTCGTCACTTCGCAAATTTTACATACCCCATATCCTGCTTTGGACTACAATATGCTTCTATCTCACCGTGCACGGATCAGGTTGCGACGAGGATATTTCTTGAACAACATATTGAACCATTTATCTCCTGGTCATGCATTAAACTCCTATCTGTTGATGTTCTTTTATATCTGTATCCTTTAAACAAACATCAATGGTTAAACACATTCCTGGTTTGTAAGTGTTCTCTGCTTTGCTGTCGGTTGTGTAGTGTTGTGGCAGGGTTAAAAGGCCAACATCCGAGACCCATCCAATACCTATTTCTCAAACTTTTGTGCATATTTATACATTATTTTTCTTCTCTAAAGTTTCCGTCATATCTTAGCCTTTGCTAGATCCTTTCAATTGTCGCTAACCATACGACCAGTCAGAATCTCATCTCAGTATGCAATTTAATTTTACTTTCTAATCGTGCATTTCGCTAACCTGTGCGCTCATGTTAATTCAACCACCCATATGACCCACCGAGACAAAACTTTGACAGACAATAGAACACAAAAGTTGCCATTTAAAAGTCTGTTAGGAGCTCGCAGCTAATCGGGGAACCACAATGATCAACAAATAGCAAAGCAAACGGACAATTGCAGAAAATGACCATATTGCAAGGTGGCATTCAAGTCAACAACCAGAAGAGGAAAAGACGCAAAAGCCCAAAAGGAGCACAAACCTTGGACTCACCTGAAATTCAAGGATCCTAATACAAAATCAATTTAACTTAAGAGTATTGGATGGTTTACACTCCCTCTCTACCGGAATTTTAAAAAGCAAAAATAAAAATAAAAATAAAAAAAGGGAAAAGAGTACCTAAAGGGGTAAAAATTTTAACATCTTTCTATCCTTAGCAAACCAACCAGCCTTGCTACCAAAAATAAAAAGAAAAAGACCATAAAAGGAAGAACCCTTTGACAGTCACGATGAAGGTTCGCTGTCCTCGTATTGGTATTATTCTATTATAATATCGATATAAGATATGGTATGAAATAATTAGACATATCAAATATCAATATGATAAGAAACTGCATATCGATTCAGTATTGGTATGATATGATACAATCAGTGTGGTATGGTATTGACCGATATGGCAAACATTAGTAATAATCATACATGAACATAAGTTAAGAAATCCAAAGTGGCATTTAATAGTGACAATGAACATTGAATTTCATAATAGTACAAGTAGAGTACCAAATGAGGAGTAAACAATATTATTAAAAAAACCAAATTCAGCTGACAGAAATCATCATGAGATCATCATGCACTAATACCAGGTGATGGCAATAGCTACAAATAAACAATGACCCAATTTCTTATTTGCAAAAACTAACTTAAGAACCAACAAAAAAGGTGTAGCAATGCAATAGGAGCAAATAGCCAACCAAATGCTCACCAACTCGAGCAACTACCCCATATTTACCAAACCATCCACTCAAATGAAAAAGAAATTATATAAAAAAAGATTTAAAAAAAGTACCTCATCATGATTCGACCATCATAAACAGTAATAAGATGGATGAATAAGATAAAGATGAGTCTAAAGTGGGAAAAACACCCAAACATCTATTTACATTACAACCATACCAAGTTGCTTACGAAAATCCTTAAATCATTGGCATATAAATCTTCCATTCATAAGTTCATAACACAAAATAAAGCAAAGAATGCAATCGAAAACAAATGGCACTACACAGACATCAGACTAGGAATATAGACAAAGAAGAAGCGAGCACCTTTGCCAGAGTAAATTCTTCAACACATGACAACATTAATCTTCTTGATGGTTAGAACCAAAGAGAGTTTGGAGACAATGGGAATAAAAATTCAGGCTTGCAATGATTTTGGCAGCACCCTTGAGATGTTCGAGGAAGCCATGGCTTTTACTAATATGTTGGTGCTCAGGTCCAAAGCAGGCATCTTTTAGAGGGAAAGCTGGAGACATAGCTTTCACAAAGCAAATGTAGTAAATAGAGATATGAGCCCATGAGGATTGCATCCTCTGATATATTTGAGTATATATCAGCCACTGAGAAGACATCCTAACATGACACAAGGACTTATTGGTCACCAGCTTTTCCATTTTAAAACAAATATTAAGATGCATTTGTCAAAATGTGTAGAGACGGTTGATCAAAAAATTATGCACGTTCAAAAAATAAAAAAACATCGTGTTTCAGGAGCATCTGATCAGAATACTGGCTTCAAAAAACTCGCTTCCCACTTAGAATTGGAGATGTTTGCTCCAGATAAAGGCAATGCTGAGATAAAAGCTAAATAAATACTGATGCAGTAAGGCTTTTGTCATCTAATTTCTAAAAAGTCCAGTTTTATTCTTGTACGGTCAGATCGTTTGCGAACAAAAAATCCACCTGCCAGTGAGATATTTTCACCCATAATGATATGCACAGAACAATCCGTGGAGCAATCCCGAAGTTTTTCCCAAAAAAACAAAATCAAGGAAAATAACCACCCTATGAATCAAGCATCTGTCGCTAAACTATTAAAACATTCGGAGCAGGTGAGGAAGGGAAAGGGTCAGAAAACCAACAGGACAACAAAGTTCTCTTCAAACCTGATTTTACTCGCTAACCTCAAAACAAATAAACCAAATGCCACTTTACTTCCCTTTGAACACAAAGGAGATCCCCTCTACTGCACTAATCATACATCCTTGTTACAAAAGTACTCAATCTCAATAAACAAAAAGGTGGATAACAACATAAAAGCTATACAATCAAAACCAAGTCAAGGAAAACAGCATCTCCATCTCAATCCATCATTGATCACCATCATCATTTTCAGACATAGCCAATGCCAACAGCCAACAAACAAATTCTGGAGTTGACATATATGATTACCCTACAAATGTGAACTCAACTGCTGCATCCACTAGACTGGTATGACATCAATCTTTGAAGTGTCCTCACATCTCAACACTATTCCTTCAACGCTTGCTGGGAGTATACACCTCGCCCACTGGCATCCTGTGGAAAAAGGCTCTGACGGAGGAACTATCATCAGCACATTTTCATTCCTTTGGACAACCCCCATTACACTAACTGTGCTGCCCTCTTTGATGTACCTACAGTTGACAAGACAAAGTAATAATCTATGAAGTGCTAATAGAATATTTATTAACAAGTTAATGCAGTTGTTTTTCCAATTTTTTTGCTTTAGGCCAAATCACTTCTGATGCTAGCCCATGCAGCATACAGCAAGAAATACATCAAAATCTCTCACCAAAAAAAGAGGCCTTATACCATCATGCTCGTTATATTTCGATATTTCTTGGCAAAAAGCTTGCACAAGTCCGACAAAGAAAGAAAAGCAACAGACATGCTTCTTCTAAACTTGATAGATGTTTATGACCCAACATAAAATTCAGATTACCCTTCTTTCAGGCGCATTACACGATCATCACTTGAAAGGTTCCTCCCCCGCAACCACCTGAGGAATTCAGGAGACAAATCTTTGTTGTCTGGGTTGATGTCAACAACAATGGACTCGTCCACATATGGGGTCACCCTTGCACCATAGCCTGTTTTGACTAAGGCTCTTAAGCCAGATTGAAAATCGGAGATGTAAAAGTCAACCACCTGCCTCTGCCAAAGTTCCAATTTTTGATGAGGTGAGTTCAATGTCACAAAATCACAATAAAATAAAAGAGCATTTAGGATGGTTGCAGTAAAGGCAAATCCAATATATAACTTGAATCATGACAGCAGAGTTTAAGTGGCTTAAGTGCTTTCTGAATCACAATTTATCAGTATATCTTAAACAAAGTTCAATAAATATAAGAGAGTTGCTTACCTCTGATGACCTTAGTCCCCAGGTAAAACATCGGTGCTTGGAATTGGCAGCCTTGGAGTCCCAACCCCTGTACTCAAATAAACTTGTAGATGTATAGACACATCTAGGAACCTTCTGAAATGATGACTCCAGAGGGACATTTCCACATGTGACAACCTGCAAGAGGCACAAGTCTATATGAAAAATCCAAGAATACGTGGCACCGACCATAAAAGTGAACAAAAGCAGGTGCATACTTTAGGACTAAAAGAAATGTCTCTAAGAAGACACAGCTATTTGATCTATTAGACTGAGAAGTAAACACCATAAATAAATAGAAGAGTGGACTTGAGGCGAAAAATAGTAATCTGGAACAACTTGTGGAAGATTTCTATGCTCCAGTGTCCAACCACAACAGTTCAACTAATTGGCAAATGAGGAAGGCGGACAGTAGAACTGTTAAACATATCAGAATTTCCATAGTTATATACAATGAAAAACCCATGATTACAAAATATGTAAGTTGCATATACTTTCCAAAATTATGAGTTCATCTAATTTGGTTTTCTATCACTGGAAGACATCAATTTATTTTTCTGCAATTCGTTAAATTTGGATACCATGTAAATCAAGATACACATGGAATTTCAAAAACAGTCTGAAACAGAAGGTTTGAAATCAATTGGAATCCCCAGCATATCCTTTTCCATTAAATGCATAGCTCTCGTAAAGCAATTAAAAATAGCGAGCCTCCATAATCTTAATATCAAGTGTGCTTCCCTCTTTAAATTCTGAAAAAATCCAGCAATGTTTTGCAAGAAGAAACATACCCCAGATACTTTGACATATTGACCATTTTTTGCAGTTCTAAGCTCAGCATCAGGATAGCGGGTAATAAATCCAATGATCGCTCTCCTTCCCCAACAAGTATTCCAAATGAAAAGAGCAGCAACCGCTCCAAATATAACCACAACAACAATGAGAAGAATGGCATTGTGAACAGCAGCAAGAATGAAACCACCTGCAATAAACCCCATCACAAACAGCAGGACAACAGACCACAATATTGGCTTGGGCAAACTCCCCTTGAATGAATTCTCATCCTCCTGGATGAGATTAGTGATAGCCTGGTTATGAGCAATGGAGATGCTATGTAACTTCATTGACCCAGTAGAATCCAGAGGACCAGAGACCTTTCGAGGGGCGCCAGATGAATTAAGCGGCCCAGAAGAAATTGGTCCAGATGTGATTAACCCTGTTGCAGGAAGCACTGGTGGAAGGGGGCCCGAATTTTGTCGAGCCATTGGGGTGACCCCTCCAGGCTGAGGACCAGATGACTTCTTAACTGGATCTCCATGTCTGTTAAGTGGTCCAGAATTGGATTTCTGTCTGTTTGAGCCTCCAGTAATCGGAACTGCAGATGAAAGAGAACCAGAGGTGTAGCCAGAGCGACCAGTTGCATTAGGCATCACAGGTCCTGAGTGGGAAGCTGCACCACCAAATGATGTGTTCCTTGAAGGAGCATTATTAAGTGGTCCAGATTTTCTTGATTTCTCCACATGAAGATCAAACATCTTTCCAAGTTCTCCAGATTTTTTTATATCTCCACCTGTGTATGGCATGGCTGCAGAGCTCATTGTAGGAGGTTTCTCCTTTGGTTGCTCTGGCCGGCCTGAAACATACAGGCCATTGCTGAGCTGATGTGATGGGAATCTGGAACCCATCAAGCTTTCTCAAATTCACTCCACTAGATCTCAGCAAACCAAATGCCAAATATCTGCTATAATTCAAAGGGATCAAAGTTAAGCACTATTGTCCGATGGCATGATCATCATGAGGCCAAATTTGCAACCAAAGTTCTGGTTCACAGAATACTTCCTGAAAGCACTTTGTAAGCTGAACCTGTGACCCATGTCAGAGGTCAATGAATTCATGTCCATACTGGCAGAAACCTATGTGAAATAAAAGGGTTTACAAAAGATTACTGCAAACAAATGAATCATGGTTGAATTAGTTTCAATCCATAATATATGCAGCATATGTATGGAAGCAAATTGCATACTAATTATGGTAATGTTAACATCAAACCTCATCCCAACATATTAGAGTTAATCTTATGAACCATTCTTCACCAAAATTCTTAAGTGCTCCAACCATTTTACAGTCAACATTTCCAGGTCCTTTCTCAAAATTTCATCCACATCTTACCCACCCGTCTTGATCTTCCAGCAGAAATCTCAGCCAGTCTCTATACTAAGCCTCCTTCAATTGTTGCTGCTGTGCTAAAATTAGTCCTGCACTACTTTATCCTCAATTGGTACACATCCTACTTTCCATAGTGTATTCATTTCTAATCCTACCTTTGTTTCATGAGGCATCTATTAGCACTCTTAAACACTGCAAAAGATGAAGAAGAGCAAGAAGGAGAAGCGAAAACTATGATATAAATCATGGCTTTATCCTTTGGCGTGAAAGGAAAATTGGAGGGCATTGAGAGGGGATATCAAGTCATAGTCATGAAAGGAAAAAGTTAGTGTTTTTGAAACATGGTCTGACAGAACCCACTAAAATTAAAATTTAAGCCTCTGAAAACCTCATTCCCCAAAAATGTCATACCACTAAAGGCAGAACTAAAACTAATTAAGAGAAATCATAATAATAGCTGCAACAAAGTTAAAAAGAGAATATCATGATAAACTTGTTTGTCCAGCTTTGAAAATATGAAAACTTGGAACCAAAACTCAACGATAAACATAGTGTCAGAAACTAACAACTGAAAAAATAACCTCCTTAGCAACAAATTACATATACATGCAAAATCTTCCACTGTTAGTGTCGGTTGTAGAAACTAAAAAGATTATATCACAATAATCAATGTAGGCATCAGATATATTCAGAAAGGAGATATTAGAAAGGCGTGCATTTCCAAAATGACACAAGTACCACATTTTCCTTATAAAAATCTTCTTGCTAATTCAACTAAATTGTTTACTGGAACAGAATCTTTGCTGCCATTCGACCTAACTCTAAGGCTCCTCCTTGCCAGGTTTATATAAAGGAACTAATTGCCTTATTAAGTTCCGTATGAAACTAAAAGAAGAAAAAAGAAAGAATCCATGTTCTTACATCAAGAAGACAAGGTGGTGCTTAATCATACTCTAGTAAGATTTTATCTCTCTGGTCCAACAATATAGACTTCCCCACCTGAGTCAGGAGATCGAAACAAAGGCATCTTGTTGATTAATTTTGGCAGAAGATCAAACTTAGGGCTCTAAGTTGAACATTTGGAGAATTTTCTTCCTGTTATCACCCATTTCTAAAAAAAGGTGACCAATCTCACGATCAGGACTCATGAATTCTTATGTATTAGTGTAGTGATTCAAGCACCATCAATGCTCAAAATATTGAATGGAAAATATGATCTAGCTCCACTCAGTCACATCATGGCAGGATTGTGGCCAATCTCATTCCCATAAGCAAAAACTGCATATTACTGTAAAGCACTCCAATGATATTCTTCTGG
Organism: Cocos nucifera; assembly: GCA_006176705.1. Taxonomy (NCBI): domain Eukaryota; kingdom Viridiplantae; phylum Streptophyta; class Magnoliopsida; order Arecales; family Arecaceae; genus Cocos; species Cocos nucifera. The sequence goes on along the minus strand of QRFJ01000041.1, from coordinate 644,980 downwards.
ATAGCAAGTTGCACCTCTGTCAACCTACTACGTGGAAAAATAAGCCCTGATCCGTCTCGAGATTAAAGTCACATCAGTAGACATTTCAATTCCACTGAAATCAGGTCAGGTCAAACATGTAAGACCAATAACCAAAACACCATGTGGAATTTAAGAAATTATACTACTTTTAACACCCGGAGTCTACACCCAATCTCAAGAAAAAACACACTCTATATAAGAATTGGGCATATCCAGATAAGTCTAAATAATAGAGAAAAGAAATGACATAACTGAAACCCTACGTTCCAGTAATATTGTTAATCAGACCAACGTTTTCAACATCAATAAGTCAAAAGGAAGAAACAGATCCCACACTGTAAGGCGAGACATGGCCCCATGTCTGTATACGCAAACTGTTTTCTACATCCAAATACTCCAGAAACCTGAGAGCAGATCCATTAAAATCAATGAGAAAATACCCAGAACCTCGTCACAAATGGGAATATTAAAAATTTTATGTGCAAGGAATGAAGATCTGGTCAAAACTACGATTTTCCATCACCTACAAACAAGAAACTAGATCCCACATCACATCCTGGGGGACCACAAAGACGCCAATCTCAAATCCATCAAAAGAGGCCAAGAATTGAACCCAAGTTTACGGAAAATCCATACATATTACCAAGAGCTATTGCTCCAAAATCAGAACGCAGATCTCTAATGGCGAGGCCAACACTAATAAACTGCCATCACTAAAGAAATCAAGCATTCCTTCGGGCACTACAAAGAAAACCGCACAAACAACGTGATTACCGCACCATTCCCAAAGATGGTTCTAGATCAGATTACAGACCTCAATTAGTAAGTCAAAATACACACAAATTCCTCCCTCTTATCCACGATATTTTGCAGTGGCAAGAAACTGAAATACTAATAAGAGCAAGGACTAAAATTATTTTGGGGGGCGGGGGGAGCTTTTCCCCGTAAATCGGCCACCAAAACCACAACCATAGATCGCATACCGCGAGGAAGTAAATCGATGGACAAAGTAACCCATTCCATCACATTTCGACGGCCCTCAGAGAAAAGGAACGATTTTTTCCCATCTATTTGAATCCCACAACCCTGTATCCCAGATCTCAAATCCGGAAAGAAAGCAACCTGCATTCCCACTCGCAGCGAAGGAAGACCTAACGACAGAGACCAAAATCACCTAGTACGACCCAAATCCCCCTAAAGGCCGGAGCATTTCCCCCTCTCGGACGTTAAACCAGAGGGACGAGACCAGCCCACATTCCATTCCCGCAAGAAACCGGCACAGTGGGATGGATCAGAGACCCAGATTCGAGATCCCAAAACCCCGCATCACGAAGAGAAGCACGCCCAGAGAAAGATTGAGGAATGGGACTGGCGGGAGGGGTCTCCATACCTGGGGAAGCCGATAGTAGTCGAGAGAAAGCTGGATTTGGAGACGATTGGTTTGAGGGGGAGGGATCAGGACAGCGCCGGGAATGGGCTTAAGCTGCTAGCAACCACCATCGCCCCACAGAGAGAGAGAGAGAGAGAGAGAGAGCCTGCTTCTACTAGTACCACGTGTTCTGTCTCCCACAAAACCTCCAAAGAAACAGAGAGAGAGAGAGAAAAATAATATGATGGGGATAGAAAAGTTGAAACACACCTTCCACCTCCAACCCCCTTCTCTCTCTCTCTCACACACACCCACTCAAAATAAAAATGGATCGAAAAATATCTACAGATCTATTTTTATATCTAAAAATACGCACGCATACATAAAAAGATGAAAAAAAAATTATAAATAAATAAAATAATACTTATAAATCTATTTTTATATCATAATTTATAAAATATTAATATTAATATTAATATTAAATTAATATTTATATTTTTATTTATATTTATTAAATAAAATAAATATAAATAAAAGTCAAATTAGAAAGAAGATTTTTTTGATGCAAAAATTATGAGATAAAAAAAAAAAATAAAGACGTGTCTAATATCGATCAAGGAGCATCCCCGCAACAAATAATAAGCATCCCTAAGTAAAGGGTGAGTTGCCTCGGTCCTGTGCTCCTTCTGTAGTCAGTCAATCATCGTCGTTGAGTCTTCCTCAATCGCTAATCTGTACACCTATGGCTGCACCCTCGCAAAGGATATACCAGCTCAAGCCACTCGCAACTCAGCTGTGGGGACCATGCTATCCCTAAGGTGACATTCACCAACATCGAACAGTCTAGAGTCAGGGCCTCGGATAATAAAAGCAATGCCGCCTCTCGAGCCTCTAACACTACCATCAAAATTGATCTTAAGAAAACTCGGGGGTGCGGGCTCTCAGGTAATAAAGACCACACGAGTCATTGCCTGAGCAGTAGGAAAGTCCTAGTTGTCCCAAGTAATCGAGGTCGAGTTAGGTGATTCCGCTATCATAATCTCATAAGTCTGCACCAAAGCCCTCTCAAGGGTAAATCTCGCCGACTGCCAGACCGCCTCAAAAGCACCTCTATTTTTGGCAAGTCAAATATGGTAGGCAATATACGCCGCACGGGTCCCCAGGTTTCTGAGAGAGTCAGTCCGCAAGCTCTGTCTAAGGCCATCGAGGAAACACTGGGTTGGCTCCATTGAGGTATCCATCATGTGAGATAGCCCAGCCGAATTCCAAACATGTCGAGCCTTGGGACACAGAAAAAGCGCATGGTCCAACGACTCCTCTTCAGCACAACCACTCGGGCAAAGCAAGAGAATGTTCATACCTCTAGCATGTAAGGTCGTCCTGGTCGGAAGCCGATGCTAAGCCACCTTCCAGAGAAAAAGTTGAACCCTCAGGTGAACGCACAATCTCCAGATCCAAGCAGCATCCATCTTCCTATGCATCTCTCCTCGAAATATGTTGTACAGATCTCTTGTCACAACTCTCGAAGCACAGGCCGAACTCCAAACTCTAACATTCGAGACACCAAAGATAGGGATAGCAGTAGCCAACACTCTTTCTGCTAGCGTCGGACCAAATAACTGGGAAACAACCTTCGATCCCCACTACCACCTCCAGGCTGCATAAGGTTTGCCACTCGCATAGATCCCGGTGTCTCCACACTAATATAAGTTGATCAGCGATCCAGAGGCATATCTGCAAGCCAGAGGTCCTGAATGAGATTAATCTCTCGACCATCGCCCACAATCCATCTAATTTGGCCACGTATTGCCTAGGCACGACAACATATTTTCTTCCACATAAAAGAATTTCTTCGACTAACACTGGTGCTCAGATCACCATACTTAGCTCTGACCATCTCACTCACATGCATGTCGGCTGGAGGAGAAATCGGATCGCATGACGAGCAATCATGACCTTCTGTCGCACTGCAAGAGACTGGATACCCAGTCCTCCCTAGCTAACCGACTGACAAATCACATCCCAAGCCAATAGATGCACACCTCCACCCCGGTGTGAGCCCCAGAGGAATTGTCTGAAAAATTGCTCCATCTTCACTTCCACTGCTCTAGGGATAATGGTATGAGACATTAAATAAATGGGCACAGAGCTCAACATGGACCTCACCAAAGTAACCCTACCCATCATGGATAGGCAACAGGATTGCCAGCCCTCCAAACATCTATGGATGGACTCCACACTCGAGCAATCAGCTCTCCTGGGCCTCCGACCAGTAATGGGGACCCCCAAGTAATGACACACGCCAGTCTGCTCACTAATCCCCAGTTGCTCCTTGATGGCCTGCCTCAGCTAAACCTTAGTTTTTGGACTGAAGTACACAGCTGACTTGAGAAGGTTCACCTTCTGCCATGTAGCAGCACAATATCTCTGCAATATCCCTCTGAAAGAGTCAGCATTTCGAATTGTCACCCAGCCCAATAATAAGCAGTCATCGACAAACAGTAGATGCGAGAACGGCCTGGCTCCTAGGGTTGGCAAATAAGGATCTAGAGTCTGCCCCCTTGTGGTCACCTGGAGAGCCTTAGACAAAGCATCAGCACATAAAATAAAGAGGTAGGGGGATAGAGGGCAACCTTGATGCAATCCCACCATTGATTTGAAGTACTCAGTCGGGGTACCATTTATCAGCATGGCAACAAAACACAGCACATGATCCAACTAATCCATCTTGGGTGGAAACCGAACACCTCCAAGGTATGCCTAAGAAAGTGCCAGCTCATTCGATCATATGCTCTCTCCACATCAAATTTAATAGCCATGAGACAACATCTGATTGGCGCTCTACGAAGGTCATGCTAGATTTTCTGAGCAATCAACACATTATCAGATATGCTGCGGCCACCCACAAAAGCTCCTTGCTCAGCGCTGATCAGTCGGGAAAGAATAGGCTTCAGTCTCGCTACCATGAGCTTTGCACAGATTTTGTACATAGTTGTGCATAAGCTTATGGGCCTAAAGTGACTCGACTCAATGGCATCCTGTCTTTTAGGAATCAGAACAATAAAGGTTCGCCTCCACGCCTCCGGCATCATCCCTATTGTGAAGAACAACAGGACAGCCGCAGTCACCTCCTCCCTCACAATCGACCAATATCTTCGAAAGAAGAGCAGTGGAAATCCATCAAGACTAGGCACTTTGTCTTCAGCCATGGCGCAGACCATATTTTCGATCTCATCCGTCAGGATCGTACCTATCAAAGCATCATTCTCTTGGGCCAAAACCCTATCAGTCGGATCAGGGATAGCAGTGAACTCACCTCCACCCAGATAGTCTATCCATCACCCTCGAAAAAATTGGAGAAGTTGTTATCTAATCTGATGATCATCCTCGATCCAAGTTCCAGCCTCATCACGCAACACCATAATACAGTTTCGTTGTCTTCGAATGACTGTCGACTAATGGAAGAATCTAGTATTTTTGTCTCCCTCTCTGATCCACTGTACTCTAGATTTTTGCCTCCATGGAGTCTCCTACTGGCGAAGCAAAGACTGGTGCATAGTCAACTTGCTTCGGAGCTCAGCCAGATCCTCTCCATCAAGACCTCCCTCCTAAATCTCTCTCCACTGAAGTCTGGCAATGGCAGCCTCAGTCTCCTCTATCCTCCTGAAGAATCCCCAACCTCCATTCGGTTCCATCTCTGAAGTCTACACCTAGTCAGCTCAAGCCTTCGGGTGACCCTATACATCGCATTGCCATAAACCGGCAATCTCCAAACCTCCCTCACAATATCCCATGAACTAGAGTAAGCAAGCCAAAACTTCTCAAACTGGAATGGGTCCCGGTAGGAGAGCTCAATATTAGTGACAATAAGCAAAGGGCAATGATCAGAGGCTATCCTGGGAAGATGGCATACCTGATAGTTTGGAAACATTTGAATCCAGCTGGTCATCCAGAAAGCTCTGTCAATCCGTTCCCAAACTCTTGCATTTTCTTGTCTATTATTACACCCATAAGTCCTGTACTCTGGATGAAATTTCAAAACTCCCTAGACTCCACATTGTCAGTAAAGAGTCTTCCTCCTCTTTTCTGTTGAGCATTGTCAACATAATTAAAATCCCCAACCACCAACGAGGGAATATTCTGATCAATCAAATTGGCCACCTCATCACACACCATCCATCGCTCCTTGTACTCTGTACTAGCATAAATCTCAGATAAAACCCAAGTAGAACCATTGCTAATAGAGATGACAAGAACAACATATTGATTGCAATTGTGAAACACATCAATGTTGGCTATACCCTCTCTCCAAATGACAATAATTCTTCTTGAAAGCCCACGGGACTCAATTATATAAAAGCTCCAATGTGCCGGAAGTCTATGCCTAACCTTGCTCAAGCCATCCCCAGAGAATTGAGTCTCCATTTTTTTTTTAATTTTTTTTTAAAAAAATTCTCTTTTTTTTCAATGAGGAGGCTCTTTTAGTTTATTTTTCCTTTTTTTTATTTTGATGCACATAGCGTTTCACTCCCTTTATTTTCTTCTCAATTTTTTTTGGTTCACTCTCTTTACATATTTCTCTATTCTTTTGGTTCTAGCAAATTAGTACATATGGGTCCTCTGATCAATAATTTGGTACAATATCAGAAAAATAGAGATAATACATTAGAAAGAAAGATTTGATCCTGCAAATTATGTTATTTTTTTATTTGGGTTTGCACTAGCTTTATTATGCATTATATAGTTTATCTTCTTACTTGTCTAACTAAAATATTAATACAATAGATTGTGATGGCAATGAGCAATTGAAGGCTTATGGCCGATGCCTTTCTTGTATGATTTAAGTTAATATAGATAACTTACAATATTTATGATAAAAATAATTATTTTTTCATATAAATCAATTAGACTAATATATATTATGGCTACAACAAAATCTTATAATAATTGTAATGATATATAATAAATTAATAATTTTATATTTTTAGTAGTAAAATATTTTATTTAATCTCTTTCCTACTATGTAATATTTAGCATTATTTCTAACAACTTCTTTTCCTCAATCATTCTTTTGATTATTTCTTTTTTTTTTTCCTCAACCATTCTTTTGTTTACTTCTACTATCACCACCACAAAGCCTAACGGAACATTAGTTCTTCCCTATTTCATGGTTAGTAATAAAACAATAAATTCAAAGCCACATTGCTATTTAATTATAGAAATCAAATAAGAAATCAGGGATTTGACCATGCTTCATTTGATTATTTTTTTATTAACATATAAATATTAAAATTTTTAAATCTATCGAACTTCCATCCAACAAACGTGGCAATTTTTTTCTTCCAATTATCTCTCTCTATCATATTTTAGCCATATAAGTGGTGTCTTCTTACCATATCATAAAAAAATACATCATTTGTGCAATTACATTTGATGAGCAACGAAAAGCAGCATTAATAACTCAAATAAAATATTTTTATAATGTCAGGAATGACATTGTAACTTTCAGGCTTTACTAATTTTTAGCTTCAACATCGGACACTAATTTAGTAATTAAATCTATTATTTTTTATCCGTGACTTTTAATCTTGATGGTTATATCATACCATGATTTTGAGTATAACTTTTTTACCATAAATTTCGTGTTGCGATTCCTATTGAATATTATAAAAATATCATTAGATAGTTGGACAGCATAAAACTTTATCTTCTTGATTTAGGCAAAGGAGAAAGGCACGCCTTTTTAACTCTCCCGCTTGTCGTTAGCTTGTCCTTCTCTTGGACTCTAGCTACGTCCCATGCCTCATATTTTCCTTTTAATATTTACTTCGTTTTTGGATTCCAGCCAGGGAAACCGCCTATTTAAACCTCACAGCCGGTTGTGACGTGTGAGCTATCCGTTGGTGGAAGAAATCGTGCGGGAATCTCACTTGGTATATATATTTTTTTAATTTCATGTGACCGAAATGCCAACCTGGTTGCGGCAATGATGGTGTGAGTACCGCACACTGCTTTTGGGTGTGATGTCTTTGTCACCTTGGCTACATCTGGGCGTGAGATCCACCCACAGGCAGGGAGGTGGTTCCAAAATGCCATTAGATCAGCGTCATGATCACATGGTTGGAAGCGGTGGGACAGCAGGCCGAATGGCTTTCCTGTTGGCACCTAATTTAGCCGTCAGCAATGGCCCACACTTGAACAAATCTATCGATCTTCGTATTAAAGTAAAAAATAAAACTTTATCCTGTCCTGATTTAGGCAACTTTGATGGAAAACCTGCATTAGAAACTATATTATTTTTTCTTTCCTTTTTTTTTTTTTTTGTTTGAACGAGTTGTATGATATTTGACCAAATTATGCTTTCCAATATTTTTTTTCGACTGAAAATTTTGCATAAATAGCCTATAAATATCAGTCCATACGATTTAAAAATAGAGATTATGGATTAACTTTGTACTCTATTTTCTATTTATTTGAGTAACTATTATATTATCTGATTTATAGGAATAAATTATCCAAGATATGGTGCAATGATAAGATTGCTTCATTATGTATATGGAGTAACTTCTTTTTTATGTAGGATGAAGATTGTATGCATCTTAATATTTTTTAGATCCCTGGTTGGATGATGCTATTTTTTTAAATAAATCATTGCAATGAACTATAACACCATTATTATTTTAGAGTATCTTTTACTCCATTTCAAGGGTTGTTTATATTTTTACGTTTGTATAGTGAAGTTCTTTGTAGTGCTGAGCATGAGTCGAGTTCAGTCGAGTTGAGAAAAAAATTTCATTCAATTAAACTCAATCAAATTAAAAAAAATTTAATCTACTTTCGATCATTTATCATATGTAAATCATTTAAAATCGAAGCAAGTGGTTTGTAATGGATTCGAATGGATTATATCGGTTTGGACTTCAATATTGACTCAATGTTGATTTTAAATCCAATGTTAGTCCACTTAAGTTTATTTACGGATTCGGATGAATTATGTGTTAATAATGTAAAAATTAAATTTAATCATAATTAATCAAATTTTTTTATGAATCTGAATCTAATTTAGGTCTTTCAATCGATCGAAATCAATATTCATCGAATTAAATTGAATGAGTTTCTTCGAATTTTAGTTATTTGCTCAACCCTAGTTCTTTGTTGGACTAAAATTAATGATTTTGCTTTAGACATTTTTATGTTAGTTCTCTTATACCATCCTAATTTATCTCATCAAGCTTGCTGAAATATTTTCTTAATATCTTACATACCATTTACACTTTGTAATATCATTCTCAATATAATAAAATAATATAGTTACTTCATCAAGAAAAATATATAACATTATCATTTCTTTTATAAATTCTACCAGTATAAAAGCTGGTGGTTATTTTTATTCATTATTTATTATTTTTAAAATTATTATATTTTTTATTAAAAATTATAGATTAGCTAATGTATGATGTACAATTTTAATTTTGAGTCATATAGATATTTTTGCATCAAATTATATTTTAAGCGCCTTGCGTATGCTGTAAAAATGAAACATGTTGAATTTTGGGATAAATCTGTTGGTGGCTATGAGTTAACCTATTTCTTTTTTATGGGCTTAATTTATCATGGATGAAAGAGTGATTGGCCAATCAACTTCGGAAAAAAAAGAAAAGGAAAAAGATTGATTTGGGCAGTCCAACAAATCAACCGGCAACGATTAATTTTATCCCCCAAACAAGGGCAATAATTAATTAATTAAGGAATAAATTCGGTGGCCTGGTCGTTTAGTGGTCAACATAATTATGATTTCCCACGAGGGCAAGTTTGAGCTGGCCTCGTTGTTGCGTTAGGGAGATAGGGGTGTTTTGGACATTTTGTCCTCGCTCCCGTCTTCAGCCCTCGCTGCCGCCGTCTCTCTTCCCGGCCATGGAGGGATCACGTGGAGAGAAAGACTTGGCGGCTCCGATGATATGTGCACCCCATGTTTGCTGTTGCACCTCATTTTCCTCTCAAGAGTTAGCACAGAGAATTGGGGTGTATTCTTATCAATAAGGTGTATATTTCGAGCGCCCGAAGAAACTTGCAGGTGGCAGCGTTTGAGTACGATGGTAAGATCAGGACCGTAGATGGAAATGTTCGAGAAATTTGCGTTCTAATTCCGAAAAAGATGATTTTGAATTTTGATGAGAATATTGATATTTCCACCCATGCACAAATGCATATACATGGTTACGGTCCTCCACTTCATTAAAAAGTTTTTCTAATTCCACTATTATTTATATATGGACAAATATAGAATAATTTTGGACGAGGAGGCAGCCAAGTTTAGCACGGAAGTTATTGCATAAGTACAATATTAAATATATAGATGGATTCATTGATATATGCAATAGATTTAATATTTTTTAAAAAAAAATAAATCAAATTTAATATATAATTTCACCTTTCTTTTAATTATTTTGTCATATTAATTTTTATGTTATCCCTAAAGTATATTGCAAGTATGACAAAAAAATCATTTCTAAGATGTTAAATGGCACACATACCCCGCTAATAATGCTAGTTTGCTATCTTTTTTGGAGCCATGAACAAAATGATTGCCACTAAAAAATAATTTATATAAAGCTTATATTAATTAGTATTTAAGACTTTAGAAAAGTTGTTGGTACCTCTTCTTTATCCAACAGAGGAGATATATGTTATTTTTTTATTTTTTTTAAATAAAAAAAATAGTGAGATGGATTTAGATCATATTTAATGTATTTGAAGAGAATATGGTCAATCAGACTTGAGATCAAATTTGATGAGGTAAAATCAAAAGATTGTAGGACCGACATTCATGATATAAACAATTAAATATAACCCATTATATATCTTTAACATACACAAATAAAAAATTCATCTAATTTAGAGATTTCTAACCAATTCATCGAGTAGTAAAAAATTATAGCTTAAATAATATTATATAATATTGTATCCTTTGATTAGTTGATGTACAGATATGAGCTTTTTTATATAAGTAGTTTACAGGTAGTCCATCACACTCAATAACTTTGAACATTGATATTAAAATCTTATCTTTCAAGTTTACTTGATTGGATCATGCTTGAAATCCAGTCAAGTGGATCCTAATCGACTTGAAGAAATAACAATTAAATTTTTGTTGTATAAATAATTGTTAAGCTTAGTGACTTGATGAACGTAATCATTTCAAAGCATGATTGTTTGCAGGCTGTATTTATTCTCGTACCATGCAAACTAGCAGCTCTACCAATTAAAAAAAAAAAAAGGCAGAGTGTATTTAGATCCTTTTGAGGTCATATAGGATTTTTAACTCATTCATGTAGTAATGGTGGAGGGAGCATTCATTGTGAATTTAGAATATATTAGTGAACTCTGCATCCATCTACTACTTGATAACTGGGAGGAAAAAAAAAAAAAAAAACTTACACAGCATTTTACGAGCCACCATGCCTCAAAGAGTACAAATGGACGAGGTGGTCTTAGATTTTTGAATAAAAAACTTTAGGACTCAAAGCTGACACACCTGAATCAAGCTCTAATACAACACGTTAATCTTCTGATACCACCAGGTATGAGTTATACTCGTCCATGGGTTATTTTTCACTTTATTTTCCTCTAAATCAAGGCTAAGATAGGAGATACCGACCTCTCAAAAAAAAAAAAAAAAGATGCTATATAATTTGATAGGTCAGTGCAGATGTGTGCATGATGGGGTATACGTAAGCAAGAATATATATATATATATATATATATATATATATATGGTAGGCAACAGAGTTGTTTGGTGTATAGGAACAAGATGAGAAAACAACCTTCTTTATCAAAAAACAAAGATGAGAAAACAACCTTGGACAAAAACCAGCAAGAAAGGAGTCAAGAACAGGACATTTTAACAAGAAAAGCTTACTTGGCAACTTGGATTCATAACTGCTTCAAAACCACTCTAGCTTCTTTGGGCAGCCAGAGAGGAAGGCTAAGGGACTTTTAGAGTGTTTTTTTTTTTTTGGTGGGGTGTGTGTGTGTGTGTGGATTCAACAGGAGCTTTCACTTGAGAATTCCCTTGTCGAGAGGATTTTTAGGTGAGATGAATTCCATGGGCAGTTCCCAACTTGCTTTCAATCACGTTTCTCGGGATGGACTGCATGCAATTAGTTCAAGTCTCTCCAACAAGGCTAACGGCGACGGCGAAAGTGATGCACGCAGCAACAAGGCTTAAGGGAGAAGGTTAAAAATGGTGTGGCATATTTATTTGTTAATTGAGTGGTCAGAATATTCCTCTTTGCTATTCTATTGGTTAAACAAATAGCTTGAGCATTATTGCTTTTTGTCATGAGAGTAGCTAAAAAAATAATAATAATAATCAGGGAGATTTCTTGCTTCAGAAGAAAATCACAATGATGTCGTCATTGTAGTTAGTGATAAGCAATGAGTTTGGTGAGGCTATTCGTAACATTTACTTCAGCCTCTCTAACAACGTGATCGTTTCCACTAACAACCAAGCTGCTTGACAGGTAGCAAGGAGACTTGCAGCTCACAAGAAGCTCCATAATTTTATCGGAAGTGGTCCCATACACTCGACAAGTAATCAAGAAACATGAAGTTGCCATTTTTAGAATATGTGCATGAAATTTTGCTTTCAAAGCCATTATTAAGTTTTCCACAATTTAAAATTTGGAATTTACAAAAGTGAAGCGTATTTTGGAGGTTTTGTTTGGCTGCTACAGTCCATAAAATAGCATATTGATAGCGACACTAAAATATAACAAGAAGCACATATTTTGAAAATCTCAAAGTGGACATATGCTTCTGGAACATTATTTCACCGAATTAATTTTTGAAATTAATGGAGCACGAGAACAAAACTCCGTCAACAATTCATGCATGTCCAGATGGTATTCTACATCATATAGAATTCTCAGGAGAAACATTCAAGATATATTATACTAGGGCGCACAACTACGGATATGATCTTAAAACAACTACGGATATGTAATAGCAAGAAGAAAAAGAAGGGAAAGAAGAAAGGGAACCTTAACATAATGATCTTGAAACAACTACGTAAATTTTGCAAACCAATTTCTTGATGCCTTCTTTAGTCCATAAAGCGACTGAGATGGCAGACACTCTCTCCTCCTGTTTGTGGAATCTTCGAGTAAACCTCATCATCCAAATCTCCATGGAGGAAGGCATCATTGACAAAACAACTAGCGGCCTTGCTGAATATTGCCAGGGTAGAATTATGCATCTGTTGTTCCTCTACTGAAAGGTCTCCGAGATTAGATGGTAATGATTCAAATGGAAGCCAAGCCCATTAAGGCACTAAACCGTAGATGAATGGGTTAGATTATAACTATAGAAAAATGCGTTTATGTAGCAATGAATGGTCTTTATCAACCCTTCTGTTGGATGGATTTTGGTTATCGATGTAATTTCTCTTAAAATGCAAGCAATTAGCCCTTCAACCGGCAATCAGTTTACCTCCCCTAGTAAATTGACAGATTTATATCTTTGGAAGCTCCTTGACATAAATAGAGCCATCTACATTACGTACTTTATACATCTCTCCAAGGCAAGCTAGGCTATCGAACAAATCTGTTTAATTGTTGTAAGTCATATATATGCTGAGTATACGGTTAATAATTGACATAGAACTTTTCTGAAATTTTAATATAAGGTACCCAGTAAACACCTGCCTTTCTGCTCAATAAATGTCATCCAACTAACGGTCAACTGAGGTATGGAGAATTAAGAATCATATTTTCATTGCCATTACTTAATTTAACTTTACATGAGTGATTATGTGAGTTGTAGGTAGCTTATTTATTAACCTTTTTAAATGCTGTTGGACAGTCTTACCTGTATTTGTATATGTTGTATTTGATCTGGGTCAACAACCCTTCTACCTTCATCAGCCTAAATGTCATAACAAGAGTAGGAATGTTATCCTAGTATGATATTGTCTCCTTTTGCTGCATTCTCAACCAAGAGATGAAGGGACATCTTCCTTTACTGCTTTCCACAGCATCATAGTATAAATCAGCATGTGTTTGAGCTTTAAATATTTGGTCCAGGGTTAAATACTTGTATGGTTGTTGCCCTGATGTTTCTAATTTTATTAGTCAGGAGGATCACAGAGAATGTAACAGTCCTTGACCTTTGGAGAAATGATCTGGCTATGCTCTGTGGCACCTGACTTGTTCTTCATATACTGCGAGTGGAATTGATGCACTAAGCTCACACTTACAGTCGCAGCCATCCATGAAAAAGGAAATCAAATTTTAGTCTTATCAGTTGTCTTAGACCTTCTTTGCTCCAGGGCTTCTTCAAAGGTCGGTAACCGAAACACAGGAGGAAAATCAAAGAAACAACTTAGCGACAGCAAAATAAATTTAACACGGGCAATAAGATCTGTAATATAGATAATTCCAACATAAGAAAAAAGAAAAAGGTTTCCGAGATCAAAGAGAAAGGGCGCGTTAGGTCGCTGCCTTTAGAGAAGATTCGTGCCCCCTTTAAGTGCACAGGGCTTCACGGCATGCTTCTCCTAAGATTCACCAGGCTTTTTTCTCGGACTTCTCGTCGGTGCACACGTCAGAGAAGTATCAAACTCGACGAGACTTTAAGCCACTTGAAAATAATAAAGGAATGCCAAAATAAAAAATAAGAATAGAAGAACAGAAAACCTATATCTTTGGGAAAACCGGGTAGGCCTTATATAGAAAATGGAGGGTAGCCCACATCTCTTGGAAGTTAAATTTACAGGAAGCGTCTCTTGACGCTTCAAATTCAAAATGATCCGGTAACCTAAATAAGGTGGTAAAAGGGCTTCTGACGGGTTAAGTTAAACATGTTCGAATATATAAATTCAAAATAAAAAGAAATTAGTAATGGGTCGGATCGTGCACGCATGCCGCCATCGTGCCGCACGTGCGTGTGTTGTTGAGCATACTAAAACCCATAAAACATCAATTAGATAGGGATAAAATAAGACACTATATTAGCACATATCTAACTCTGTAATTATGCGATATAAGGCTAAAGAAAAGTAGTATACAATAAAAGAGGACAAAATTTTAAAGCAAACTAAAGAAACTTTAGTTTCTAACACTTAGTTCTTTCAGAAGCTGCTCAGGGGTGCCTGCCCATTCACTGGATTCTTCTAATACAAAGAAAAGAAAAAGTGAAGATTTGAAACAGTTACGGTCATAATGTACACAATCATGAAGCTTTATTAGGAGCTGGTTAGAAAGTTGTAGCTTTGTTGAATCTAGAAGATCAGCATGCAGAAAGAATGTTTCAATGTGAGGAGCCACCATGGTCAGAAAAAGAATACAGAGATTTAGTTTCTGAAGCGGCATGTCCAAGATGGATATATGATATGGTTTTTTTACTCCATGAGATGAACAGGATCTCCCAATTGTGAATGAGAAAATATTATCATTGAAGTGGTTATGTCCTTTTAATTGCCATATTATATTTGCTCGGTCTTTGGTTGTAATAAATTAACATTGGATGATACTTTGTAACTATCTTATTTTATTAGAATAATACATACTTTTTATAAGGAGAATCAAGTGATTGCTTTATTTGTTTATAACGTTTACAAGTTTTCTGAGGTTCGTCTTAACAGGATTGAAACTGATTGATGATGATAAATTGCTGCCAGTCATCGGTAAGTTGGAAAGTGCTACATTTTACACAATGAGAACTGAATTCAGTAATATGTCAATTCACATCAACAACAATAACTGTTTACATCAAAAATCTAACCGCTGGAAATTATTCATCTAATCATAGATGCTGTACCACAACAATCAATTTCCGATCAATTCAGTGTATCTTCATGATAGACTGCATCTTGAATCTTAAATGCATAAAGTCTTTTGTAAAACTCAAAATTTATAAATATTTATTGCATCAAAATGAAAGTGAAGCAAAAGAACTACCCTTGATGTGCTCAATGAATCAAGCCCATATAAGGTATGTGTTTTGCAGTTTTTATTTGCCCGTGTAGTGGAAGTTAATGTTTTTTAACTTCCATGTTATGTGGAGAAGTAAACCATTAAGGTGGTTATCCTAAAAAAAAATTGAGTATCTGAAAAGAATAGTTTTTTAAAAAGGGATACCAAGAACCTCTCAGAAATAGTATGGTTTGAAAAAAGAAAGCAAAACAAAAATATCAGTGGATCCATTTTTGGTATATTGATTTTGTACTTCATTAAGCTTCTTTTTTCTCAAATTAATTCTGATGGAGTATACTACAATTTGAGGTAACTCTTAGACTATGAATATTTGATTATGATTCATTTTTATGTGATCATAATTGAGACTATGTGATACAATAGGTTGAGTTTTTAGGATGAATGCATGTAACCTTGAATTTGTTCATGGTTTAAAAATTCTAACATTGGTATCAGAGCCA
Organism: Cocos nucifera; assembly: GCA_006176705.1. Lineage (NCBI taxonomy): Eukaryota > Viridiplantae > Streptophyta > Magnoliopsida > Arecales > Arecaceae > Cocos > Cocos nucifera. Next base: position 629,156 of record QRFJ01000041.1, on the reverse strand, counting down.
TATTATTGTTTATCCTAGTCTAAATATGATGCATAACACGATATATGCATGCTAGAACAATGAACTTTGCATCTGCAATTTAATTTTTTGCAATTATGAAATTTTGATAACATGTTCATCAGGCCATGTTTGAGATATTTTCTCTCTCCGTGTATTTACCCATTGTGTGTATGGTTTATACCAACGTAAAGTGGACGTATCAAACTTTTCGTACGTATATTATATGCTTCATTTGGATTAGAAACAAGAGAGATATAGATCCTCAAACTTTTGAAAAAATCACAGTAAATGACTTGTTTTTGAGGAAACTACAAGTGGTTTTGGTCCAAACGGCTCATCGTTTTGGTTCCTTCAGGCATTTTTTTGAAATTGCAAATATGGGATTTTAGATTATTTTTTATTCAAAATTTTAAAATATTGGTGACATAAAAATTAATATTTTTGAACATTTTTTTATCATTGTTGGGATAATTATTTAAATTTTTTTTCTGTATTTGCTATAGAAAATGGTGCGAGTAATAAGAACTCCAAAAAAAAAATTTTCTGCTCAGCAGAGAGCTAGGATGGAAGGAATGATCTAGTTGATCAGTATGGAAATGAATCCTACAGATACTAACAATGAAATGGTTCGACTCGTGAATCTTATCATTAGAGCTCATGGCTCAATGCAAGAAATTATTTCGGAAGCTAGTCTGAAAATTGAAGTGAAAAAATATAAGGCTCTAAGAATGATTTTACCAAGACCTAGTCAAAAGAAGGTCTTAGTTTTACTTTGGCGTAAGAAGAGCCAGAGAGCTCTTGGATCCTATCGATGCACTGTGAAGGGCTTTATTCAGGAGTATGTTAACCGGGTAGCAAGGAAGAATTCATGTTTTTCCTTAGGATTGTCCCTTCGTGATGGAAAGCAAAGAGCTTTGGTTAAACCAATGCTGTCGAAAGTGGTTTACGAGTTTCCTAAAGGTCTTTATGATAATCTTGTTAACTCAATTCCAATTACTTGGATTTCAATTGGAAATTGATTGTTGTTTCCTTATTTTAGCTATGGATTGAACTATGTTAGTTATGCTATTGGTTATTTTTTATTTAAAATATCGAATAATATGTTTTGTGATTATAAATATCATGTTATTTTATTTTTCACATATTTGTATATTATTGTTCAATTTTTAATTTCCTTTTTATTTATTTATTTTTATGGAAATTAAATATACATTAAGGGAAATTAATAAATTTATTATTAAATAAATTTAATTATTAGGTTTTTAAATTTATGTAATTTAAGAATATTACCTTTACACAATTAATTATGTTATTTTTATTATACATTAGGATATTAGATGATGATTGGAAACATAGTGAACTTTCGATTCTAAACTTAATATGAAATAATTATTAGCATAATTAATTAGTGTTAAGGTAGATGTATATATGTTATTAGGTGCTAATACATGTGCATAAAATGTCTATAAACAAAATATTTATATTCAAATGGCATCAGCTATAAAAAATATTATGGCCGAGCTTAACAAAGGTGAAAAGCTCACAATTATGAAATTTGGAGCATGAAGATCCAGTATGTGCTAGAGGAGCAAGAAGCTCTTGAAGCTCTTAACTTTATCATGGAAGTGCCTGAAACAAGCAACACAGCCCTGCATAGGAGGGATCGTGAGGCGTATGACGTTTGGAAAAAAAAGAATTCAACTGCTCACATTACGTTGCTAAGCAATATGGATGATGATATTATGCGAAAATTCAGAAAGTATGACTTTGCAAAAGACATATGGTCTATGCTTAAGAAAAAGTTTGGAGGCACATCGGTGGCCAAACATAGGGCTCTCACCATTAAGTTCGACACTTACAAGAAGCATCCTGAACATGACATGAAAAAACACCTGAGGATCATGTCTAACATGCTGAATGAGCCAAAGGATGCCGGTCATGTTTTAACTGATGAACAACAACTCCAGGCGATGATATGCTCCCTGCCTAACAGCTGGGAGCATATGAAGATGCACTTAACCCACAATATCCATATTAAGAATATGGAGGATGCTATGCATCACCTTGAGCTGGAGGAGGAACGCCTCTGCTTCAGCAAGCCAAGTATAGATGTGTACATGGCCGGTTCTAGCTCTCAGGGAGGTAAGGGATGCAAGCGCAAGAATCACGGTGGGAACCAGCAAGAAAAAGGTAAGGGTGAAGCCAATAAGAAATCAAAGAATGAGAAAGGAAAAGGTCCTCTCAAAAAGAAGAAAAAAAATATTGTGAAGGTCAAATGTTTCAATTATAGCAACAAGAGACATTTTGCTCGAGACTGTACCGAGCCCAAAAAGGTAAATGGCCTTTTAGCAGTAAATATTTCTAGATCTAGTTTGCTAACTGAATCTAATCCTTTATGGACTGTAGACTCAGACACCACAGACCATGTAGTGAAGGATCGAGATGCCTTCGTGGATTTTCGATGACTCTCACATGGGGCAAGATAGATTTATGTTGGGAACAACTCCAGAGTGGAGGTGAAGGGGATTGGCACATGCAAATTAGTCATGCATGGTGGTCAAACCCTAATCCTACATGATGTTCTGTTTGCTTCAAAAATTTGTTGGAATTTGGTTTCTATTTTATTACTGTTAAAACATGGTTTCACTGTATATTTCCATGGATGTGGTGTGAACTTGTTTTTAGATTCAAGTTTTTATGGTTCTGGATATTTTCTAGATGGTTTCATTGTGTTGGATATTGTTAATAATTCCAGTATATATGTTTTTTCTTATTTACATCTTCTAAAGAGTTTATGAATGATGTGAATGTATGGCATGCTAGACTTGGCCACATAAGTCAACAATGTATGCAAAGATTGGCCAAAGAGTGTATACTAGGTAGTATTAATAAGGTAGAAGTATCTACTTATGAATATTGCCTAATTGGAAAAACATGTAAAAAATCATTTGAAAAGAGAACAAGAGCTAAATTTCCATTACATTTAATTCATTCTGACATATGTGGTCCAATGAATGTAAAGGCTAGATATGGGGCTATCTATTTCATCACATTTATAGACGACTTTACTCGATGCGGTTACGTTATTTGATATCTCAGAAATCTGAGGCTTTAAGTTGCTTCATAAAATATTTCAATTTAGTTGAGAATCAATTAGATAGAAAAGTAAAGGCTTTAAGAATCGATCGAGGATGAGAGTACTTATCTGATCAGTTCAGAGAATTATGTGATGAAAGAGGAATAGAACGGTAATTGACTATTCCAAGTACACCATAATAAAATGGTGTTGTAGAAAGATGAAATAGAATTCTGTTAGAAATGGTTAGATCAATGATGGCACAAGCTAATTTACCAATTACCTATTGGGGTGATGCACTATTAATAGCTACATTTGTACTTAACCGAGTGCCTACCAAGTCTGTTACTTCTATGCCATATGAGTTATGGACAACACGCAAACCAGACTTAGGTTTTATGAAACCTTGGGCTTGCGTTACATTTGCTCATGATTCTTCCCACAAATTTGAAAAATTAGATCCAAGGGGAAAGAGATGTATCTTTATAAGATACTCAAAATAGTTAAAAGGATATGTCTTTATCGGTGAGCAAGACAATGAAAGTATAACAAAATTTGAATTACGAGATGTCATATTTTTGGAGAATGATTTTCCGCGGTAGGATGAGATAAGTCGGGACTTATCTCTGTATGAAACTCACGACCAAGATGCTTTCACTGTAGAAATTCAACCGAATACACTTTGAAGTGGGAGTAATTTGAATAATGATGAATTTATTTCTTTGGATTCACAATTACACCCTAAAGCAAGTCCAAATGAGATACCTGGTCTGAGTAGGAGTAACCAAGTCATTGAAGAGTCAATGCCATTACGATGAATGAGTCATAAAAGTATTCCCCATCGGCATTTTGAGATTGAAGGAAAAGTATTAATAGTTACTCCTGATGAAGAGGAGCCAAGGAATGTTAATAAGGCTCTTTCATGTCCCATTAAGGAAAAATGGATTAAGGCAATAGAAGAGAAAATGGAGTCTATGGAATCAAACCAAGTTTGGAAATTGGTCAATTTGCCTTTGGGACGTAAAGCAATTGGAAATAAGTGGGTTCTCAAAATAAAGTATAAAATTGATGGCAGTGTTGAAAGATATAAAGCTCGCCTAGTAGCTAAGGGATACACACAACAGAAAGAAATAGATTATGAGGAAACTTTTTCACTTGTTGTAAGGTTCACCTCGATAAGATTATTGTTGGCTATAGTGGCTAACTTAGATCTTGAGCTACATCAAATGGATGTGAAGATTGCTTTTCTCAATAAAAAATTAGAGGAAGAAATCTATATGGAATAACCCATAGATTTCGTTAAAGAAGGCCAAGAGCACAAAGTCTGTAGACTTTTGAAGTCAATCTATGGTCTCAAACAGTCTTCTAGGCAATGGTGTATAAAGTTTCATGATGCAATCATGTCGTATGATTTTACTATGATCAATGAGGCTTATTGTGTATATACCAAAAAGTCCAAGGATAAATTTATAACCTTATCTTTATATGTAGATGATATACTGATAGCTGAAAATGATAAGGAGTATGTTAATACTATTAAAGGATGGTTATCATTTAATTTTGAGATGAAAAATATCGATGAGGCTGCATATATTCTTAGAACTAAAATTTCAAGAGATCACTCAAGAAAGTTACTGTCTCTCTCACAAGAGTCGTACGTTAAGAAGGTTCTAGAGCGATTCAATATGCAAGACTATAAACTCATAGATACTCACATTTTCGAAGGTAAAACTTTAAGCCGAAGGTTATGTCTCAAGACTCTACAAGAAAAGGATCAGATGAGAAATGTTCCTTATGCAAATGCAGTCGGAAGTCTTATGTACACAATGATGTATACTAAACTTGATATTTGCTATGTAGTTGGCATGGGCAAGCACATTGGAAAGCAATAAAAAGGATACTAAGGTATCTCAAGGGCACAGCCAATTACTCATTGTGTTATCAAGAAGATGATCTACAATTGAAAGGCTATACGGATGCTGACTAGGAAAGAGATTTGGATGAAAGAAAATCTACCTCTGGATATATCTTTTTACTGAATGATGAATGATGGCGCCATATCGTAGAGCAGTAAGAAATAATCATGTATAGCCCTATCCATAATGAAAGCTGAGTTCGTAGCATTTTCAACTATTGTGCAAGAGGCTATTTGGTTAAAAAGATTTTTGATATATTTAGGAGTGTTTAAGAATGCTGCTGATCCGATGACTGTGAATTATGAGTCAAGCAGTAGTAGCTTATACGAAAGGCCCCAAGTATCATGGAAAAATCAAACACTTAAATATTAAATATAATTTTGTTAGAGATATATGGTTGCACATAAAGAAGTCAACATGAAGTACATTTCTACGCACGAGATGATAGTAGATCCATTCACAAAGCCTATTGCAAAAGATATTTTTCATAGGCATGTAAAGTCACTGGGCTTGCATAGATGTTGATGTACTTGTACTTGAATTTATTTTCCAACATGTTCATGTAAATAACATTATTTATGGTAATATTATTGATACTTAATTATAATTTATTGCAAAACATGCATACACATTTATGTTAAGTACATAAACCAATATGAGAAGTATGTTAGACAGATAAAAAGATTGGCCTTCTCATACAGGCAATCACCTCCATGACCTAAGTGAAAATGGAGATGAGATTATTATAAGTTTTATTATCTAGATGATAATATTGAGAGCTCAAACTTATAACACGAAAAGTCATCTCGAATAAAAAGTCATTGTAATAATTACATTGACGTTATGTGATTGAGTCACATTATCTGTCTTGAATGCTAGATGTGAGTTCCAAAGTATAAAGAAAGAGTAGACTAGGGAACTCAAAGTGAGGCATTGAGTGTGCCTGAACTATCGTCTGTACAATATCTGATATAGAGATATATGCTTCATGAAAAAGAAGATGATACCGTAGCACGTGATTCATACCACGTGTGCTTGTGCCCAATAAGAGGAATACGAGTTAAGATCTCTACTTGTTATTGTGTGAGATCCTAAAGATTATAAGTAATCTTTACCTGTACCTTCACGACTTCGATCTGTTACTTAAAACTTAGTTTAATGTTTGCTATCTTAGGATGTTGCCAAAGGACTATGTTAGATATGATCTAGTGGGGCATTCCTAGATAAGCAAGTTAAATTAAGATCGAGAGAATCGGAAGAAGAGGAAGATCATTAAATATTATCACATTGGTTGTGTTCATAGACTAGTCAATTATGTTTATCTAAGTGATATAACATAATTATGAAATCAAATGCATCTAATGAAATCAAAAGAGATGTATGTAAATATGATAAATGATCTAAGATACCGCATATTGCATCTACTCTAACTCTAATCGAGAAGCTATATTATCTTAACAGATGTATAGCACTTGAGCTCTTGAAGTATGCACCGGTCACATGGTCTATTTGTTTAGTATGAAGGTTGCAGCGATTAAGAATGAAAGTTAATCCCATCATGTGTGAGTAGGAGATGAAGCAAAAGAGCCACCCATGATGGGCTCAATGAAGCAAGCCCATGTAAGGCAAGTATTTTGCAGTTTTTATTTGAGCAGAAGCTGCTCGTGTAGTGGAAGTTAATGTTTTTTAATTTTCATGTTACATGGAGAAATGAACCACTTAAGATGGTTATCCTAAAAAGTTTAGTATCTGAAAAGAATAATTTTTTAAAAAGGAATATCAAGAATCTCTCAAAAATAGTGCAGCTTGAAAAAAGAAAGCAAAATAAAATGATCTTCTCTGAGGTGCTATAAGTGGGTCCATTTTTGGTACATTGATTTTGTATTTTATTAAGTTCTTTCTTTATCAAATTTATTCTGATGGAGTATATTGTAATTTGAGGTAACTCTTAGACTATGAATATTTGATTATGGTTCATCTTTATGTGGTCATAAATGAGACTATGTGATACAATAGGTTGAGTTTTTAGGATAAATGCATGTAACCTTGAATTTGTTCATGATTTAAAAATTCTAATAGAAAGAAGAGAAACATTAATATATATATATATCTCACCAAAATGGTCTATGTTTGAGGTAAATGCCAAGATGCACACTCTACCCCAAGTAAACCTAATCCACACTTCCTCTTCTTTAGCCTTCACCTTCCTTCATTCAAGTGACCATGATTAAGCTCATGCTCATGCTCATGCTCATGTAGTTATTTCCTACTCCCTCTCAACCCGTAACAATTGAGGTCACATTAAAGTTCATCTTGACCACCATGAATTCTACTGCAAAATCCATTGAGACACGCCGTACTAATCAAAGGGTCTAGATCAAGGATCAATCTCCATATCCTCTATGATGCATGTTTTGGATGATGAGATAGCCGTCGCAATGCTCATCTCAAAAATAGAGAGCTCTCATGTATTTTCTTAAAATCACACTTTTGGCATCTCATACAAGTGCCCTTTATTTCAAGATTATGGTAGCTATCCAGGCATGCACAACTCTCTATGGTGCAAAACATATACCTATAGAAGGATCCGGCCTTGTGGATCATTGTCTTATAGTTCCTGATTATAGACCGGTAAGTGTTGGAACACTATAAGTAAACTATTCCTGCAGGTAACTTACACAGAGTGTTAATTCAAAACACCCAATCTAACGGTGGCAAATGTGGCAAAAGGTACAGAGAATTTAAAAAGATATATCTCCAACTATAAGAGTGCACTCGGAGAGTCACTTTGGTGAGTTCTAAGAAAGTTTGGGTTCTTCTCCAACAGGCGAAGCGCCCTCCGAGCATTTCTTGGGTAAATCCGACCCACTAAAATGACAGCTATATTTTGCCCTAATTTTTTTTGTTTTTAATTGTTATTTTTTGTTTAGTTACGTGAATCACTTTTCTGGAATATTTTGATGGTTCTGCTGCTGCTATGCTAATTCCTCCTTTTCTTCAAATCTTAATTAAGTTGTTACCAGTTGTTTTTTTTTTGTCACTTTTTAATGGTTTTTTAGCCGAATTTTGGTGCTATGGACTGTGTTATATGTATGTATGTTGTTGGGTTGTTTGGGTTGATGGTTTTCTTCACGTGGTTTCAATTAGGGTTTTCTTGTTTGATGGTCAAGAAACAAGTTGTCAGAAATCAAATTTCGTATTCTTCAACAAAACAATATTTTCCTCGGCAAAGAAAAAAGAGGGGCTAAATTAGACGAAAAACTTGAATTGCTTTATTTTAAAATCATCCACCATGTGAAATATGACTAATAGTTTGATACGTGTAATTGTTTAAGGCTTATAGTTTCTTTGGAATTCCAGACATGGGAGTTTGTGTTTATGCATTCATCTAGTACTTTTGTGATTTAGGTTGTCATGAAGGGGTTTGGTATTTTTCCATCGACCTTGCTCTTATTTTGGTTTTCTCCTTCGTGTATGTTCTTATGTGATGGCTCCAGAATGTCACCAAATCTTTCTTCTTCATCATCATCATCTTCTTCTTCAAAAAAAAAAAGGATCTTCTGAACGACAATTATCCATGATTATTGTGAGAGGAACATGGTATGCTAGTTTTGATATTCCTGTCTAGGAAACCTATTCAGCCAGTACTCTGTGCTTTATCATTTCCATCATTGTGCAATGTTCGATTCAACAATGTTTAGATTACCATTTATGCATGCTTATGGCTGTATGTGTAATCATGCAGTCTTGTCCTTGCTATATATGATATGATTGTATTGAAGCATGAACCGTTCCTTTTACTTCTTCCATCCACGGTAGCTTAGGCTTTCCCTTCCAGTTTTTGTATACTCCAACGTAGATTAAAGCACCACCGGAACTTGGATCTCTCAGACTTTCTTTTATTGCACTATTCCATGTGGATGCGCTAACCATGGAAGATCAGCCGCTAACATACAAGAGAGGACAGCATGATAAGCTTCTTTTATTCTCCCAATGAAATTGTTGATGGGTTTCCTGTCTTTAACATCGGAAAAGGATAGGATATATTGAACGCAAGAATCAACACTGGAAGACTGTTTGGATCAATAAATGGTTCAAATCTTGAGGTTGACAGGTAATCAAGATTTTGTGAGCCCTCATCTAGTTGCTAGGAGTGCGATTAAAGTGTATTGGAGCATCAGTAGTATCAAATGGTTTATAATCAGTCCAGCAAAGAGCTCACTTCCTCTCCAAGTCTTAAGGAGAGATTTTTGCAGAAGTCTCAGTGGTGTTAGATAGTTTTTAGGAGCCCTTTTTTTGGATGCCTTACACGTAATAACTTTGCTTGCCTTTTATTTTGTTGTTATTTGGAAAGTTTTGGATCCAATGGAGTTTTAGGTTGGTGGGGAGTCTATTTTTGGAGTCAAATTGTTTTGAAAGAGCCCCAGGATTATAACTGGTAAGATGAGAATCCCTCTTGGACTAAGAATCATTGTTTCTTAGCTATTATGGTCACTACAGTACATTAAAGTGATGCATTTGAAGAATTTTGAGTTATTCTGATTGAAGGAAAAGAAAGAAAGACGAGGTTTGGCTATTTCCTCTTCAGTTTTTTTCCCATGCTTACCATTCTTCTACTTTTTCCCATTATTTCATAGTGATACTGATTTTGATGATAATTGGAACATTTGTTGGTTTTAGTTCGCCTACTTATAACCAGCAAAATGTCATTAACTTAACCTATCAATTCAGTAATCTATGCTGAAATTAATCACGATTACTGATTTTCAACTTTTGATCAACACCAAACCCAATTCTCTAGTTCTTAAGCTTCATAATCCCTTTTTAGAACCCTTCGCTACCCTTCATCCTAGGAGCAAGGATTTAAGTCGAGGGTATCCTTAGTACCGTACAATTTTGATAGAAAACATGATCGAGATAGGTGTAGGACACCAATTCTCTCTTGATTGGAATATTTTGGTTGTCCTGGTTGTGTGCCGATGCATTGAGACAATCGGGACAGCTGGGGCACTTTTCTTTCTTCTTCTTCTTTTTTTTTTTTTTTGTTTTTGTTCTTGTTACTGATTGTTTCGCTTCTTCTCCAGCATATGGTCCCATCTCGATGCTTGTACCATTGCAGGACTAAGCCGAGATGGGGCTTCATATCAAGATTTAAACCCTTGCCTAGGATTAGATTTAAAAACCTATTTTATTTCCTATAACTTTGAAAATATGGTTCCATCTTGATACTTGTACCATCATAGGACTAAGCTAAGATGGGGCTTCATATCAAGATTTAAACCCTTGCCTAGGATTAGATTTAAAAACATATTTTATTTTCTATAGCTTTCAAAATACATCACTTATGCCTTGTCACAAAGTTTAAGGCTAGAAAAGGGCCAGGCTTTGGTCAAGCCACCAATTGCTTGATCAATTCAGCTCGAATTGTTATTTTTGAGCTTTAAGCCAGGCTTAAGCCTTGAACTTTTACCGAAGATCAAGGTTTAACTTTTCAAGATCAAGCCTGAGCGAGGCTAAGCTTGGCATTGATGTGAAAGAGAGTGAAAAGGGACTTTATTTTAGAGAGAGAGGGACCTAGGAGGAGAACTTCTAGGAACTAAAGTGCTGGTTGTCGACGAGGAGATGGTGAGAGGTGCTGTAGGCAATGGTGCGGTGGTGAAAGCATCTAGCCAAGGTAGATGTGGAGGATTATCATGGCTATGGACTATGATGGTGGTGATGTCACCAACCAGAGGGTGGTAGGCATGGGCTATGTTGCAGTAATGGACAAGCATCTAGTTCAGGGAGATGGGGAGCAATGTGTTGTGGCCATGGATGACCATGGTGGTGGAGTTGCCTTTAAGGCAAATGTTGATGTCGACAAAGTTGATGTAGACGGCGGAGGAATAATCGATGGGTGGGATAGAGCATTAGGGAAGCAGGGCAAAGGATGATGGGTAGGAGATGATAGGAGTATAGGAGGATGGATGGGAGATGAAGAGATGCGGGATCTATTAGGAAATGGGTTGGGAAATAGGAAAATGGGTTAGGGTTTCTAATTAGACCCAATCGATCCTATCCATTCATTAGAAATGAATTGTTTGGATTTTAAACATTTTAATACATTATGCAGACTGTATTATTAAGTATGATTTGGCCTTTGGACTGGGATCAAGTTGGATAAGGGTTGCTCAAACTTGCTCTGAATTCCTTTAGGGCCTTTAACTTTAGGCCCTAGCTTGACCTAGAGCCTGACTAAAATTGTCTTCGCTTGACATGCCTTGGGCTAGACTAGGCCCATTTCTAGCTGTAACATAATCAAGACAATTATCTTATAGTTTTGCTCAGGGTTTGCTGAACTATCTTGAGCCGGACGATTCAGGGTGTTTCGAGCTATACCGATGGTAAACTGAGATAGTTTGACCAAGCAAATCGGAACACCAAAGCAGAGAGAAGGAAAGAGAGGAAGAGAGATAGGAGGGGAGGGAAAGAGGAGACCATATCGTCGGAGGTCGGTGGTGGCTCGCTGAGGCTGTCTGATAGCCACGGAGGCCTCTATAACTCGGTTTCGTCCATTAGGATTTTATTCGAGAGAGAAAGAGAGAGAGGGAGTGCGATGGTATTAGAGAGAGGCACGGCTAGCAGAGAGGTCGCTGTGGCCACCGGGTAGTGGAAAATGCACGAATGGAGCCACAACCATGGAATAGGGGCAACCGTTCCTGTTTGGTCATCACAATTTTTTTAAATAACGATGAATGGTGAAGCCGGCAAATTCATCTTTGGCTTCATTATGGTCGAAATTTTTTAAAAAAATTTCATGGAATAGAGGTGATTATCATTTTTTTATATCCACGGTGTCGTAGGCCGCTATTGCGCTGTCTGACGGCCATAGTGGCCAGCTAAAGACCCTCCGGTGGCCTCTTCGATGGCTTCCCCTCCCTCCTTTTCTTTCTCTTCCTCCTTCTCTATCTCTCTCTCAGCCGAAAATTAGTGGAGGAAGCAGAGGCCTTGGCGGCCCTCTCAGCATGCCTGTGGCCCGTCTGTGGCTACCGCTGGTGTCTCCCTCCCCCTCCCCTCCTCTCTTTTCTTCCTCCCCAATTTCCTTCTTCTCCTCTATGTCGATTTGCATCGGTCCGATCTGGTATGAACCAGGACCAACTCGTACTGTCGACTGGCTGGTACTAGTCCTATTTTCAGTTCCACCTTTCTTGATTTTGCTTGAACCTTTTGATTTCCCCTTCCTTAAAGCATAACCTGCTCAAGCACCTTAACATATTGAGATTTATGTCTGTATGTGTGCTTATTAAGAATCTAAATCTATAATCAAAATTCATGGTATTAACCTTTTAGGAAGCTATGGTTTGGATAAGGGCTTCAAGATTTTGGAGTACGATTAAATCAAGGTTTTAAAATTTGGTGTGGGTAATCGTGCCGGTCATTAGCAGATATGCTCGTGGCATGGCTGTTTTTGGTTAGGCATTGGGTTTTTATGCCATCATTATTATTTTTATTATTTTTAATCTACTTCTCGTTAGATGGGTCTTATATCATTATACGGTCCATCAAAATGTTTTTTTTTTTTAATAATTTTTTAAGGCAGTTATCTAGCCTTACGTACGTGTGCCTATGCATGTTAACATACATAAAAGACAAAAGTTGATGAAACTCCAAGCACTATTAAGGCGCATCATCATTGACTCATAATCATTGATTGTGATGTATGCTAACCAGACATCAATCAAGCTTCCCACAGTAAATTACCAGGTAATTAGTGACCATGTTGTTTTTTTATTCCACATTCTTTTTGTGTCATTCGCTGCCGTGTCCTTTGCTATTGGAGCCTTTTCCTTGTTCGTAAATGTGCTCTACTGCTTATCATGAATTTTGTCTTCCATTTTATTTCATTCACATTTTCATGTTCTCTCATTATGTTCTTGTCCATTTGTCATGTGGGTTGCATCTAGCACTCGAATTCATGGTAGGATTTTTACCTCTGACCTTCGAAAATGTATTCTTTTTGGCTTGAATGGACAAAATCTATTTCCCACCGAGCTCTCAACTTCTCCTTTGTCTCTCCCAGCTTCATTCTTTTTGGTTTGTCAGTTTGGCATAGGAAAATGCAGGCCAAGACAACTTCAATACTGAGTGATTTTGCTGGCTTCCAATACTGCCCAACTGCTTGGTGCTGACCATGCCAGCACGTTTGGAGCACGGGTTGGTACTTGAATCCTTTGTTAGATATTACCCTTGAGGAGTATATTGATGGGTTTGATTTGAAGCCCCTCTACTTTGGTAAGGCGAAACCTACCTAAGCATCATTTGACTCATGGGTGTCAAATGTCAATCTGAATTTTAGGTTCCTACTTTATGACCTAAGGGAGCTGCTTTGATATGTACATTTGTATGTATGTATGTATGTGCATGTGTATATACATAAAAGTCAACCTAAATAGTTGCAAAAGTATCGATCTATTGTGATAATTTGACTCTTTATGCTTTTAAATGCATTGTTAATTTTCGTTAGAAGTGTTCTAGGGTCTTTTAATGTGCATACAACATTGCTAATTTTAAGTAGTTTCTGACTTGAATATTATAATCCTTTCTATATCTATTTCTTTATTTTTGTTTCTGCGGGAGGCTTTAGTTGATCCACAATTCTTTTTGGTTAGCCAAAAACTTTTGCATGGTATATGATGCCAAACCAAACATAAGAAGAAGAGGAATAAGATAGATGGTAGAGTAAAAGTAAGAGAAGAAATTTAGGATGAGCACTCATAGAAGATAGAAAATTTTGTAAATTATTTCAATTCTCAATCATTTATAATATGCTAATGATGTCTTATAAGCCCGTATTTATAGGCTTACGACCTCACAGCTGGAAAGTAGCAAAATTAAGCAACACATCTTAATGAAATAAAAAAATACATATAGAATCTTGTAAATAAGGAAAACCAAATCAAATCAAATTAGCAAACTAAAGAAATCATAGCCAAATCAGGATTTCAAATCAAATAAGCAATTTAAGAAAATCTTAATCAAATCAGGATTTCATTAAATGATGAAAATCCTAAGCTGCCCTTACGCGTTGACACTAGACATTGGTGCAAATCTAGATTTAATTAAGATTTTCTTAAATTACTAATTTGATTTGAAATCCCGATTTGATTAGGATTTTCTTATATTGGTGATTTAATTTGAAATCTTGATTTGATTAGGATTTTCTTAAATTGCTTATTTGATTTGAAATCTTGATTTAGTTAGGAATTACTTATATTGGTGATTTGATTTGAAATCTTGATTTGATTAGGATTTTCTTAAATTATTGATTTGATTCGAAATCCTGATTTAGTTAGGATTTTCTTAGTTTGCTAATTTGATTTGCTTTGATTTTCCTTATTTACAGGATTCTTTATGTATTTAATTATTTTATTAAGATGTGTTGCTTAATTTTGCTACTTTTTGGCTATGGGGTTATAAGTCTATAAATACGGACTTATAAGACATCATTAGCATGTTATGAATGATTGAGAATTGAAATAATTTACAAAATTTTCTATCTTCTCTGAGTGCTCATCTTAAATTTCTTCCCTTATCCTTTGCCTTGCCATCTGTTGGTGCAGAATTTGGTTGATGCCGAATCGAGCTAGAGTGGAAGAGGACGAGGTCATCGTTGGTGACCTACAAAATAAAGTTCCATCCGAAGTCAGTGGTGGTGGCTCCGATAGGATCCTTCGACGATCAAGTCAGCTCTTCTGTCCAATAGAAATGGAGTGCTCAGGAAAGAGAAGTGAGCTTAGAGCTTAGAGAAATCGTATCTGGAGGATTCTTTTTTATAGACGGAGCTTGATTGATGGAGATAGCTGCAGCTGTCTGGTAGCGGACCGCTCGAGGTCTGGTGAGTTTGGTATGGAGGAAAAGGTATCGTCAGACTGATGGTGACAGCCATACCGTCCGGTAGCGTCATCTATGGTAGATTGATGGCGATCGTTCGTCGAGATTTAATAATCATTCTAAGAAAGCAGGCGTTGGTAGACTTCGGCATATATCAATTCTAGAGGAGTTCGGACTTCTGATGAAAATACGTCTAAAGAAGATTATCCGGGGGTAATCTGCTGGAGAAATTCGATTGAGGAAGAAGTTCGATCGAAGAAGAAGTTCGGAAAGAGTTTGGCTTCTGTAGGCGTCCGACTAGAGAAGAAGCTCAAAAGGAGTTCGACTCTCATGGGAGTCCGACTGAAGGAGTACGGAGGAAGTTTGGCTTTCGTACGAGTCCGACTGGAGCTCGACCGCTGAGAAGTTCGATCAATTGAAAGGATTCGACTAGGACTCGACCGCTGGAGAGTTTGAAAGGAGCTTAGCCGCTAAGGAGTTCGGCCGATTGAAGGAGTTCGGCTAACGATCGTCCGCTGAAGCTCTTTCGTGACTACCGATTGCATTAAGTTGAGCATCAGACTGGACTTCGATAGGAGCTGGGTTTATCTCCAATAATAGTTTCCTCCACTTTCGAGTTTGAAATTCGAAGGAGTACAGAAAAGGCTCCTGCCGAAGTCCTCTTCAGGGCTCTGCGCCAGTTCGGGTTGAAGCTCGGGGGAGATCTTATTTTCAGCCAAAGTTGAAGTTAAAGTTGAAGCTGAGGCTCGGAAGAGATCTCATCTCCAGTCGAGGTTGAAGGAGATCTCATCTCCTGTAGTGAGGTCGAAGGTTGAGCTCCTCGGAGAAGATCTTATCTCCAGTAGCCGAGGTTGAAGGTTGAGTTCATCGGAGGAGATCTTACCTCCAGCAGTCGAGATCGAAGGTTGAGCTCCTCAGGAAAGATCTTATCTCCTGTAGCTGAGGTTGAAGCTCGGGGGAGATCTTATCTCCTGCAGTCGAGGTTGGCCCGATTGCTCGAAAGAGATCTTATCTTTGGTCGAGGTTGACTCGGGCGCTCGAAAGAGATCTTATCTCTGGCCGAAGTTGAAGCTCGGAGAAGATCTTATCTCCTGCAGTCGAGGTTGGCTCGGTCGCTTGGAAGAGATCTTATCTCTGACCGAGATTGAAGCTCGGGGGAGATCTTATCTCCTACAGTCGAGGTTAAAGCTCGGAGGAGATCCTATCTCCTGCAGTCGAGATTGACTCGGAGGAGATCTTATCTTCTACAGTCGAGGTTGAAGCTCGAGAGAGATCTTTATCTTCTGCAATCGAGGTCGGAGCTCGAGGGAGATCTTATCTCCTGTCGAGATTGACTCGATCGCTCGGGGGAGATCTTATCTCCTGCAGCCGAGGTTGAAAGTTGGGGGAGATCTTATTTCTTTCAATTGAGGTTGGTCAAGTCGCTCGAGAGAGATCTTATCTCTAGCTGAGGTTGACTCGAGAGTTTGGAAGAGATCTTATCTCTGGCCGAGATTGACTTGGGCGCTCGGGAGAGATCTTATCTCTGATCGAGGTTGAAGCTCGGAGGAGAACCTATCTCCTGCAGTCGAGGTTAAAGCTCGGGAGAGATCCTATCTTCCACTGAGATTGACTCGAGGAAGATCATATCTTCTGCAGTCGAGGTTGACTCGGAAAAGATCTTATCTCCTATAGTCGAGGTTGACTCAGTCGCTCGAGAGAGATCTTATCTCCTACAGTCGAGGTTGAAGCTCGGGAGAGATCTTATCTCCTGCAGTTGAGGTTGAAGGTAAAGCTCGGGGGGAGATCTTATCTCCAGCAGTCGAAGTTGAAGCTCGGGGGAGATCTTATCTCCAGTAGCCGAAGTTGAAGCTCGGGGGAGATCTTATCTCCTACAGTCGAGGTTGGCTCGATCGCTCGGGAGAGATCTTATCTCTAGTCGAGGTTGACTCAGGCACTTGGGAGAGATCTTATCTCTGGCTGAGGTTGAAGCTTGGGGGAGATCTTATCTCCTACAGCTGAGGTTAAAGCTCGGGGGGAGATCTTATCTTCTATAGTCGAGGTTGACTTGGAGGAGATCTTATCTCCTACAGTCGAGGTTGACTCGGTTGCTCGAAAGAGATCTTATCTCCTGCAGTCGAGGTTGGTCCGATCGCTCGAAAGAGATCTTATCTCCTATAGTCATGGTTGGCCCGGTCGCTCGGAAGATATCTTATCTTTAGCTGAGGTTGACTCGGGCGCTTGAAAGAAATCTTATCTCTGGCCGAAGTTGAAGCTCGGAGAAGATCTTATCTCCTGCAGCCGAGGTTAAAGCTCGGGGGAGATCCTATCCCCCGTCGAGGTTAAAGCTCAGGAGAGATCTTATCTCTGACCGAGGTTGACTTGGGTGCTCGAGAGTGATCTTATCTCTGACCGAGATTGAACCTCGAAAGAGATCTTATCTCCTGCAGTCGAGGTTAAAGCTCGGAGGAGATCCTATCTTTCATCAAGGTTAAAGCTTGGGGGAGATCTTATCTCCTGCAGTCGAGGTTGACTCGATCGCTTGAAGGAGATCTTATCTCCTGCAGCCAAGGTTGAAGGTTGGGGGAGATCTTATCTCCTGCAGCCGAGGTTGATCCGATCGCTCGGGAGAGATCTTATCTTTAGTCAAGATTGACTTGGATGCTCGAGAGAGATCTTATCTCTGACTGAGGTTAAAGCTCGAGGGAGATCTTATCTTTTGTAGTCGAGGTTGAAGCTCGGAGGAGATCCTATCTCCCATCGAGGTTAAAGCTCGGAGGAGATCTTATCTCCTGTAGCCGAGGTTGACTCGGGGGAGATCTTATCTCCTGCAGCCGAGGTTGGCCTGATCGCTCCAGAGAGATGTTATCTCTAGTCGAGGTTGACTCGATCGCTCAGGGAAGATCTTATCTCCTACAGTCGAGGTTAAGGTTGAGCTCCTTAGGGGAGATCTTATCTCTAGCAGCCTTCAAGATGAGGGGAGATCTTATCTCCTGCAGTCGAGGTTGATCCAGTCGCTCGGAAGAAATCTTATCTCTAGCCGAGGTTGAAGCTCGGGGGAGATCTTATCTCCTGCAGCCGAGGTTAAAGCTCGGAGGAGATCCTATCTTCCATCGAGGTTGAAGCTCGAGAGAGATCTTATCTCCTACAGCCGAGGTTGAAGCTCGGAGGAGATCTTATCTCCTGCAGCCGAGGTTGACTCGATCGCTTAGGGAAGATCTTATCTTCTGTAGCCGAAGTTGAAGCTCGGAAGAGATTTTTTATCTCCTGCAGTCGAGATTGAAGGTAAAGCTCAGAGGAGATCTTATCTCCAGCAGTCGAGGTTGAAGCTCGGAAGAGATCTTATCTCCTACAGTCGAGGTTGGCCCGATCGGTCGGGAGAGATCTTATCTCTGGCCGAGGTTGACTCGAGCGCTCGAAAGAGATCTTATCTCTGACCGAGGTTGAAGCTCGAGGAAGATCTTATCTCCTGCAGCTGAAGTTAAAGCTCGGAGGAGATCCTATCTTCCACCGAGGTTAAAGCTCAGGGAAGATCTTATCTCCTACAGCCGAGGTTGACTCGGAGGAGATCTTATCTCCTGCAGTCGAGGTTGAAGCTTGGAGGAGATTTTATCTCCTGCAGCCGAGGTTGAAGGTAAAGCTCGGAGGAGATCTTATCTCCAGCAGCCGAGGTCGAAGAAGATCTTATCTCCTATTGACGTAGACTTTGAAGCTTAGTCTTCGATTTTGCTCACGTTAGGATGAGGTTCTCCTCCTATTCCTAACAGACTGTGGGGACACATAAGGACCGTTGTCAGGGCCTCTCTCTCCATCTCATCTAAAATGAACGAGGCTTTCGACTTTGCTCGCATTAGGACGAGGTTCTCCTCCTTTTTCTAACGGGTTGTGGGGGCACATAAGGAATGTTGTTAGGGCCTCTTCCCCCATCTCGTCTAAAATGAACGAGGTCTTCGACTTTGCTCGCTTTAGGATGAGGTTCTCCTCCTTTTCTTAATGGACTATGGGGGTACATAAGGGCCATTGTCAGGGCCTCTTCCTCCATCTCGTCTAAAATGAACGAGGCCTTCGACTTTGCTCGTGTTAGGACGAGGTTCTCCTCCAATTTTTAATGGACTGTGGGGGCACACAAGGGCCATTGTTAGGGCCTCTCCCCCCATCTCGTCTAAAATGAACGAGGCTTTCGACTTTGCTCGTATTAGGATGAGGTTCTCCTCTAATTCCTAATGGACTGTGGGGGCACATAAGGATCGTTGTCAGGGCCTCTCCCTCCATCTTGTCTAAAATGAACGAGGCCTTCGACTTGCTCATGTTAGGACAAGGTTCTCCTCTAGTTCCTAACATGGCCACTATTGTTTGCTTCTTCCTTATCATCAGGTAGTTTTTGAACTGAGAAACAATAATGTTGAAATGGAGGAGTCTTATTGAAGAAAAATTATCGGCAGTACATTCTCGAATTCTTCAAGTCTCAAGGTCGTGGGAGCATTGTTCCTCCGAGCTTTTCAGACGGTAAGTTCCGGACCTGACGACCTTTTCTATTTTGTGCTAGCCTTCTCAATTTGGAGCAAGCTTCTCTTGGCTTTGATGCTAGGAGATGACAGCCCGCCGAAGTATCAAGCCCCAGAGATAGCATCGATGATGTCGGGAGGCGGCCGATCTTCTTGTTGTTCCTTTCTCATTGATGGATCTAGCTTCTAGGGGGAGGACTTCTTCATGCCCTTCTATCGGGACTTTCTTGATGACGAGCTCGAGGAGTTCGGGCTCGCTTGCGCTCAGAGGGAGGGTCCGTCAGTGTGGTCGAGCTTCATTTGGCTCTTCTATGAAATCTCCTAGGGGAGAACTTCATATTCTTTTGTAAGGACTTCCTTGGCGACGAGCTCGGGGAAGAGTTCGGCCTCACTTGTGCTTGGGGGGAGCCCGTGAGCACGGTCGAGCTTCATTCGGTCCTCCTGTGAAATCTCCTAGGGGAGAGCTTCATGCTCTTTTGTCAGGGCTTCCTTGGCGATGAGCTCAAGGGGGAGTTCGGCCTCGTTTGTGCTCGGGGGGAGCCTATGAATGCGGCCAAGCTTCATGCGACCCTCTTATGAAACCTCTTAGGGGAGAGCTTCATGCCTTTTTGTCAGGGCTTCCTTGCCAACGAGCTTGAGGGGGAGTTCGACCTCGCTTGTGCTCGGAGGGAGCCTGTGAGCGCGGCCGAGCTTCATTCGGTCCTCTTATAAAACCTCCTGAAGGAGAGCTTCATGTCATTTTGTCAGAGCTTCCTTGGCGACGAGCTCGAGGGAGAGTTCGGCCTCGCTTGTGCTCGAGGGGAGCCCATGAGCGTGACCGAGCTTCATTCGGCCCTCCATCGGTGGTGGGTCTATCAAACTCATCGGCCTACCGCTCTCCTGCGACTTCTTCGTTCTTCAATTTGAAGACTTCTTTTGCACGGACATATCTCTCGGTCCGAGCGAGCAGATTGGCAAAGTTCCTAGGGTACTTCTTCAGGGAGAACAACAAATTATTTTTCTGAAGGCCATCCTTGAGTGCGGCCATTGCAACAGACTGGTTCAGATTTTGAACCTCCAACGCAGCCGCATTAAATCGAGTAACATAAGTTCGGATGGATTCTCTCACCTTCTGCTTGACATTCATCAGGAAATCCGAACCTCGGCACGAACGTCGGCTACTGATGAAGTGGGCCACGAACTGATGGCTCATCTGATCAAAAGAGAAGATCGTACCTAGCTTCAATATCGAGTATCAATTTTTTGCTGCCCCCTTCAAGGTAGATGGAAAAGCTTGGCATAATATGGCGTCTGGTGCACCGTGGAGTAGCATTATGGTCCGAAAGGCCTCCAAATGATCAATTGGATCAAAGGTTCCATCATAGCTTTTAAATTAAGAAAGCTTAAAGTTTGACGGAATGGGCTCTTGCATAATTCGGAGAGAGAAAGGAGGATCGATGCAGATATCGTCATAACGAGCCGGGGTGACATGGCAGAGTTCCTCAATTCGTCAGTCCATCTTCCGCAGTCTGTGATCGAGGGCGTCGTCTTGGTTGCAATTCTTGGAGAGCTTCCGACTATAAATGAAAAAGGTCTCCTCCAGAGGAGAACCATGATCCGAACATGGATCCTCTGCTCTTTATTTCTCCTTCTCAGGGATGATTGGTATGCTAGCCCGAGTACTCTTCTTTGGGATTGATTTTTGACATCCTGATGGCGGGTTTTTTAGTGGAGTCACCATCGGGGGCTGCTGCATATGCTGCACCATCTCGGTGAGGCGCTGAATCCACTATATCAATAGGTTAAACTGCTCCGGATCTATCATGATCGTCGATGGAGGTGGAGGTTGAAGTGCTGGCGATGGAGCAGGAATGGACGGATCTGGTCCAGATCTGGCGACAGAAGTGGTAGATCTCCGGGTAGTCGTCTTCTTTTGAGGCATTTCGCGGGATTGAGGGAGAGGGTGGAGGTGACCCCTAAAGAAGAAGGTCAGCAGGGTCAACTGAGCACTCCTTTAAGAACAAGGATATCTTGGATAGAGAGGCCCTCCTTCTAGCGCCAATTCTGTTGGTGCAGAATTTGGTTGATGCCGGATCGAGCTGGAGTGGAGGAGGACGAGGTCGCCGTCGGTGATCTGTAAAATAAAGTCCCATCCGGAGTCGGTGGTGGTGGCTCCGACAGGATCCTCCGACGATCAAGTCAGCTCTTTTGGCTAACAGAAATGTAGTGCTTAGAAAAGAGAAGTGAGCTTAGAGCTTAGAGAAATCGTATCTGGAGGGTCCCTTTTTATAGGTGGAGCTTGATTGATGGAGACAGCTGCAACTGTCTAGCAGCGGGCCGCTCGAGGCCTGGTGAGTTTGGTACAGAGGAAAAGGTGTCGTCAGGCTGATGGTGACAGCCATATCGTCTGGTAGCATCGCCTGTGGCAGATTGATGGCGATCATTCGTTGAGATTTAATAGCCGTAGCTCTGAGAAAGCAGACGTTGGTTGGTGGACTTCGGCGTATATCAATTCCAGAGGAGTTCGAATTTCTGAAGGGAATACGTCTGGAGGGGATTATCCGAAAGTAATCCGCTGGAGGAATCCGACTGAGGGAGAAGTCCGGGAGGAGTTCGGCCAAATGAAAAGTTCGAAAAGAGTTCGGCTTCTATAGGCGTCTGACTAAAGGAGAAACTCGGAAGGAGTTCGACTCTCGTGGGAGTCCAACTGAAGGAGTACGGAGGAAGTTTGGCTTCCGTACGAGTCCGACTGGAGCTCGGCCACTGAGAAGTTCGATCGATTGAAGGGATTCGATTAGGACTCGACCGTTGGAGAGTTCGGAAGGGGCTCGACTGCTAAGAAGTTTGGTCGGTTGAAGGAGTTTGGCTAAAGATCGTCTGCTGAAGCTCTTCCATGACTATCAGTTGCATTAGGCTGAGCATCAGACTGAACTTCGGCAGGAGCGGGGTTTATCCCCAACACCATCTATCTTCTTTCTTTTCTTCCGTTTGGTTCTATTATGCTTGATCCTAATATTTTGGAGTCATGCCAGCATCATAACTCGCAGGAGTCGAGTTCTCTTCAACAGGAGGGACATAATGGAAATCCTAAGCCACCCTTCACATTTACACTAGGCATAGGTGCAAATTTAGATTTAATTAAGATTTTCTTAAATTACTGATTTGATTAGGATTTTCTTATATTGATGATTTGATTTGAAATTCTAATTTAATTAGAATTTTTTTATATTACTGATTTGATTTGAAATCCTAATTTGGTTTGGATTTTTTTAGTTTGTTGATTTGGTTTTCTTTATTTACAAGATTCTATATGTATTTTCTTATTTTGTTAAGATATGTTGCTTAATTTTGCTACTTTCCAATAGTGGGATTGTAAGCCTATAAATACGGGCTTGTAAGACATCATGTTATGAATGATTGAGAATTGAAATAATTTTTACAAAATTTTCTGTGTATCTTCTCTGAGAGCTCATCCTAAATTTTTTCTCTTATCTTTACTCCGCCACCGCCATCTATCCCTTCCTCTTCTTCTTCTGTTTGGTTTGGCATCATTTTAGGTAGGGTGGCTTGCTGTTATGCCAAAAAAAATTCTAGCATTTTAGCCTAGAACATAAATGATTAAATTCTAATTGAGCTGGGAATGCTGCATTTCAGATTCTCTTGATATCAAATGTTGATTCGGAGCTCTCTTTCTAGTTCTGTGAGGACAAACTTTTTTTTCTACTTCGGAGCATGAAAAAACTCAGGAGGTGAGCTTATATTGTGATTGTCCGCATGGTGGTTAAGCTAATGTCTCCAAATTATGATGAATGCCCTTGGGATAGCTGTAGAAAATCCATTTCTTCCGAGGAGGAAGAATGCAAATCATCTAACGCTGATGTCGTAGATCTGCCGAGAAGCTGCTCAGGTTTATCAACTGTCAACAACATGTGTCTAAGTTCTACATCTAAGAGGAATGGCTATGTGTACAAGAGAAGGAAGTTGCATAGGAACTCTATTGCTATTCTGACAGAAGAAAACACAACCACAGAAACAAAAGAAAATGTTAGTTATCATTCTTGCATGAGCTCCGAAGACTATCAGTTGACCTTGCACAAGGATGACCTTGGATGCGCTCCAAACATCTCATTTTGTGGTTGTTCCAGAGATGTATTACTTAAGGGAGATCTATTGATTTCTGAACAGCACCATGTACAGAAGTCCATAACTGTACTTAGCTCTCAGATTGAGTCTGTTCCAAACTCTGGGACCCATAAGATATGTTCCATCAGAGAATATGAAGTGTCTGCAAATGCTTCTATCGGTAATCTTTGCAAACCTGTACTGGGGCACTACTCCAGCATAAGTAATAGTTCTTCATCATCAAAATCTAATACAGAACTTAGCCCAGCTTTCATGAAGAAGGAAGTAGAGGATTCTGATGTGGGGGAGTGTTCTTCATCTGGCATTGTCCTCGTAGAACCATGGGGAGAATTCACATCAGCAAGGGACCTCTGCATATCTCTGCTCAAAAGCCATGGACTCCTTGGAAGTGCAAGGTTTACCAGTGAATCTGCTTCTTTAGAAGTCCTCTATGACAATGATGACAAATTTTCTCAGACATGCAAAATATGTGGGCTTTTGGAAAACCCAAAGAAGATGCTAATTTGTGACCTTTGTGAACAAGCATATCATTTGTCTTGCTGCAACACTAGAGTAAATAAGCTGCCAGTTGATGAATGGTATTGTCAGCCTTGTTTTAGAAAGAAACCAAAGCGGCTGACTGGAAAGCCATTCAGTGCCGAGGGTAAAATTTCTGAGTATAGGAGATGGATGTCTCATGGAGATCTGGGTCCTATATCATTCATGTTGAGAGACACTAAGCCATACACATCTGGTGTTCGTATTGGTAAAGATTTTCAAGCAGAAGTTCCAGACTGGTGTGGTCCCATTTCCGAGTATGTTCTTCCATTGCTTCTTATCTCATTCTTGCAACTCCTCTAACTTTCATGTCGTAAGCATTTAATAATCAGAGCTGATCTAAAATTGAATTAGCAAGCCATGATTCGTCAAGTAGAAGCAAATGACTATATATGCTCCTATGAAACTTGTGCAATGCTTTTGTGCGGCAACTATAACTATGCAACGTTATCCTCTGCCATTGCATCTCAATTCATTCTTGCAACTCCTCTCCAACTTTTATGGCTGTAAGCATGCAAAAAAAAAAAAAAAAAAACATTTGAGATGCAATTAATTTAGCAAGTCATGCTTCATAAAGAAGAAGTAAAAAAAAAATTGTTCTTATGAAACTTTTGCAACACTTTTGTTCTTGTGAAACTTTGCAAGGAAGTTTACCTACTTTTGAGGGAATCTTTCAAAACTCCCTTGTCTTTTCATAATGTGGTGACATGCCAGCTTCTTTTTTAAATGACTACCCAAGGGAATTTGTGAGAAACCCACAGATTTCAGACCACATTTCGCAGCCCACACTTAAGGGCCTCGTTAGCTGAAATGTGAAGAATGACTTCACATAGTAGACTGGTCTGACTTCCAGCATCAAACATCTTCTCTAACTGAATAGTATCATATACTCATTTATGGATGAAGAGAACTAAATAGTAGGTACTTCATATTCTAAATAAGTACTCAAAGTTTATTCTTAGGGAAGGCTACCATACCATAATGTGCTCTCATTAATTTCATGATTATATCACCTCTCTATAAGCAAAAAGCAAAGATAAATGGGAAACTAGTTTCTAAAGAAGCTAATACCTTAGGAAATATATCATATCAGCTCACTACCTTTGACTCATCTTAATTTTGTGCCCTATCTTGTACCAAGCATAGGGTAATGTTTCAAATCTTGTAGGATGGGGCTCTCTCAGTTTTCTCTGCAGAACAGAATGCATGGCCATGCCACCCCAGGTCGACACATGGGATGGGGGATCTCCTGTGATGTGCCGAACAGGATTCTGAGATGGTGGTGGGTTAGTTCATCCTCAATTTAAGGAGAAAGTGATGTTAAACAGGAAACTGATTTCTAATGAAGCTAAACCACACCAAATATCTCTTATTGGCCTACTACCTATGGCTCATATTAAACTTGCGGTCCATCTTATATATAGGCAATGATTCAAAGCCCACAGGATGGTGCTGTCCTGTTTCTTCCATGGAACAAGATGAGCGTTTATCCTACGTTGTGCCGACACTTGGAATGATGATTCGCCAAATAGGATGCTGAGACGATGGTGGGCCACTCCCATCTCAACGCTTGGGACAGTGCCTTGCCCGAATGTCCTGTGAAATGTCCCACCAAAACTGGTATCCTTGACATAACTATAGTTGAAAGTCCTTGTACTAAATGGTAAATCTTGCACTGATATTCCACTTTAGATGTTTTATCCTACATGCTTGGAGGTTGCTGCATCAAAGTATCTTTGGCTTTCTTTGATGTTACACATCAAATGTATTAACTCTTATCTAATCTATAAATCACTGAATTATAGGGAACAACTTTGTGTAATTTGTGACTGAATTGAAACCATGTGTATGGTGAAACTAAAATAAGCTGACTTTTTTGGTACATTAGATATGAAGAAAATGATTGGTATGTTGATTTATTTTTAGTATGTATGATCTGTGTTAGAATTACAAATTAATCACCGTGATACAACTTCATGTGTATTTTATGTTCTTAGAAGTTCATTTCTCATCACTCTTTGTTGATGCTTCTCATTTTTCAAAGCAATTGCAAGCATGGTATGTGCTGAATCATTCTTAACTTTGTTCTTTCCACTATGACTCATCAAGCCTTTGCAATGATATACATCATAGAATGAACTCCAACTTCCATGTATTTGTGTTATATCTCAGAGTAGAACTCCACAACTTCGCAGTCCACATTGTTTTATGATGCTTTTTTTTTATCATTTTTCTTTTTATATGCAGTAATCATGATTATTTTGATGCACCCTCTGAAATGGATCCTGCTGAATTTTCTAATGCAAATGTAAGACTCAAGGCTTTGATCCTGATGATTCTTATTGTGGTTTTTTATAATGTATATTTCTTAAGCACATTCTGTCCATACTTAGGAATGGAATGGTAACAAGATATGCAAAAGAAGTAGCATTGGTAATTGGATTCAATGTCGGGGGGTGATTGATACCAGTGGAACCAAGGAGATTATTTGTGGAAGGTGGCGCAGGTATACTTCTTTGCATGAATTAAGGGAGTCCTTTGATTCTTTCTTCTCTTCAGTAAGTATTTAGATGTTTTGCTAGAAAATTGGGTAATTCTGTGCAGATAATGGCGTGCATTTATTTGTTGTGCTAGCATCTAGAAGTAACATGATGATGGTGGTAGTGCTAAAGGAACTATTAAAGGATTTCTATCATGAAATCTTGAAGATCTTATAGAACAAATTGAGTAAATATTGTCTTTTTTAAATAACTAGAAAAGTTGTTCCTTGGTAAGGATTTAAATGTTGGTGCATATCTATCCATATTGGCCATGTTCTACCACATCAATAAGGTATTGGTATTAATACGCCCCTTGGTACCAGTTCATATCAATGCCATGGTATGTCACATTGTTTATTTTTTTGTGTCAGCACCAAGATGTGTGCTATGCCTGTGTGATAACAATTACCAGCTAGGTATCTTATGGTTATCAGTACCGGTATTTCAACCATCGATCCTAGGATTCATAAGTTCTTCTATCTTCATACCTAAGTATATCAATGCAGTATTTGCTTGTTAACAATTATTTTGTGACTGAACTGGTCCGTATTAGGCATATCGACTCGTATAGGTAGGGAACTGATACTTGGTATTCCCGTGTTGTCAGTACCAAAAATACTATCATTAGCTATGCTGTAGTAGTCCAGTACTGGTATGGGTGCTGAAACCAAACTGAAAATCTTGGTCTTATATATACTAATGTAATTGCTATAATGTGATTATGTTATAAATAATATCAAGTTGCAAACTGGAAAATGATTTACATTGATTAATGGTAGTGCAAAAGTCACAATTAATCCAGAAATTCCAAAGAGTTGTAGCATGTAACTCCTACTCTTCTATAAAATATGGAGTAAATAATAGGTTTTCGAATCATCAGATATGTCAGTCTTAGGATTCATGATTCCCCTATGTTGCCTAAGTGTATTGGTATGATTATGTGCACCTGTTCAAGTTTGGATTGATCACGTAGTGGAATTTAAAAAATAAAAAACATATTTATATATATTTTGTAAATTTTTGCCATTTCTTTTCTTGTACACCCAAATGGAATCTCCCTTCTATGCCAATTTCAAGTAGCTAAGCCTGTGGTTATTTATGCTTATATATAATCATATTCAAATATCACTAGTTAATATGATGTAAAGCCACAAACAAAAATGAAGAACAAAATAAAATAAAATAAAATAAAAAAGAAAAAAAATAAAAAAGAGAACAAAGCCTAGAATTTTCAGAAATCAAGTCAATCAATAATTCAAGTTTGTCTTTCTCCATACAAGTAGAGCCTTTAAATAAAGAAACAAAAAGCATTCTATCAAAAGTCTAATTCCTTACTTAAACCTTAATAAAACTCTTTTTACAAAGTCCCAACAAAATTAAAAGTTTCAATAAAATAAAATAACATAAATAAACCCATAAAATTAAATTAGGATTAGGATTTCTCAACAACACTTTCTTCTAGAGTATGTGCGTAAATACTGATTCCCATCATTTCCTTCTGGCTGGAAAGAACTCGACTCTGACAAAAAATTGATGTAATTCTCTAAAATGTCTGGATCAGTAAATCATAGTTCTTCTTCAAGGATTCAAGTAGCATTTGAGTCTGGATGGCCTAGTCACTTGATCAAAAATCGATGAATTTTTTTATTAGCAAAAGAAACAATCTCATCTGTGATAATACGTTCAATTTAATTTGATGAAGATGGTGAAAGGGATGGAAGAACTGGAACTGGCATTGAAAGAGATGGAGTGTGATCCCAGCTTTCACCTGCATGCATAGTAGGAGGCTCGAATGTGTCTTGATAAGGTAGCAAGTTTTCAACATTGAAAATTGGACTAAATTTTAAATCAGAAGGTAATTCTATATAATATGCATTAGGTCCAAGTTTATGAAGGATGCGAAAAGGACTAGTGGCTCGAGCATGTAACTTTTTGAATGAATTTCGTGGATAATGTTTAGGACGAATACGAATCATTACATAATCATTCTCATTAAACTCTACTTTTCTGTAGTAAGCATCAGCAGTAATTTTATATTTTTCAGTATTTATAGCAATCTTTTGCCTAATATCAGTATGAAGATCATGAATGTGCTTAGCAAAAGAAGTAATAAACTCAAAAGTATGGTTATTCATCGGTAAGGGAACAAGATCAAGGGGTTGACGGGGAGAAAGGCCCTCGAATATATCTTCAGGGGTCATATCTTTAAACTTCTCTTTCAATTGCTCAATTTCAGAAAATGTGTTATCTTGGGAGTCTGAAGTCAGGTGAATCTCACTCTTAGGGATGACAGCTAACATTATCCTAGATTCTTCACTTTCTTTTTCAAATTCTTTATGGATTAAAATGTGATAATTTTTTTATTAGGAGGTTGAAGAAAGTTCTTATCCCCTTTAGCAGGTTTAGGCATGCTAGGCTTAGCAGAATTTAATCTTATTTTCTTGTCATTATGGGTAAAGACATAGGTATTCTCTCTACCAAAATTATGAGCATCCACATAAATCCAAGATCGATCTAGTAAGATGCTAGCAACCTCCATAGGTAACACATCGCACATAATCTCGACAGAATAACATTCCATTTGAATTGGCACTAGGCAACACTTATTAAT
>QRFJ01000040.1:1589761-1590862 GCA_006176705.1 Cocos nucifera | reverse complement strand
ATAAGATCTCCTTCGGATCATGGTCCATAAGGAGATAAGATCTCTCCCGAGGGTTTGGGCCGACCTCGGCTGTAGGAGATAAGATCTCCCCGAGCATCCGCATCAACCTCGACCGTAGGAGATAAGATCTCTCTGAGGCAACCTCGATCGTAGGAGATAAGATCTCCCCCGAGGGTCCGGGCCAACCTCGGCTGCAGGAGATAAGATCTCCCTCGAGCACTCGCAGACCGTAAGATGTGATCTCTCGGCACTGCAGGAGATAAGATCTCCCCCGAGGACAACCTCGAC
Organism: Cocos nucifera; assembly: GCA_006176705.1. Taxonomy (NCBI): domain Eukaryota; kingdom Viridiplantae; phylum Streptophyta; class Magnoliopsida; order Arecales; family Arecaceae; genus Cocos; species Cocos nucifera. The sequence goes on along the minus strand of QRFJ01000040.1, from coordinate 1,590,574 downwards.
TGCAGGAGATAAGATCTCCCTCGAGGCCCACAAACCTCGGCTGCAGGAGATAAGATCTCCCCCGAGGCAACCTCGTGTAGGAGATAAGATCTCCCCTGAGCCCGAACCTCGACTGTAGGAGATAAGATCTCCCCCGAGGCAACCTCGATCGTAGGAGATAAGATCTCCCCTGAGGGTCCAGGCCGACCTCGTAGGAGATAAGATCTTGAGTGCCTCAGACCGTAGGAGATAAGATCTCCCCGAGGACCAGCCGTGGGAGATAATCTCCGAGAAGGTCGCTGCAGGAGATAAGATCTTTGCGTTGATCGGTACATTTTAAGATAGATCTCTCCAAGCTGACCAAACTCTTTACTTGAGATAAGATCTCTTCAAGCACCGCGATAACCTCGGCAGAGATAAGATCTCTCGAGTCCCGACAGTGACCTCGGCTAAGATAAGATCTCTTCTGAGCGCCCAAGCATCTCAGCAGAGATAAGATCTCTCCCGATCGATCGGGATGAACCTCGGCTAGAGATAAGATCTCTCCGAGCAATCGTGACAACCTCGGAGAGATAGATCTCTTCCAGCCTCCGAGGCAACCTCGACTGTAGGAGATAAGATCTCCCGAGGATCGTGCAGTGACCTCGATCGTAGGAGATAAGATCTCCTTCGAGGTCCAGACCGACCTCGGCTAGAGATAAGATCTCTTTCCGACCGATTGAAAAACCTCTGCAGAGAAAGATCGGAGACAACCTCGCCCAAGATAAGATCTTTCCAAGTGACGCTCAACCTCAGCCAGAGATCAGATCTCTCCTGAGTGCCCGATTAATCTTG